>CM038679.1:49398518-49438518 GCA_021605205.1 Aegilops longissima
TTGGAATTTGACTATTTCATCCGCTGGTTTAAAAGAGGTGGACTTGGATCTTTTATCGAGTACCACATCATCCCTGTTCACCGTGGAGCGCATCGCGGTGAGTTCTTCGGCCGCTAGGGCTTCGGATAGTGCCTCGAGGGCTAGTGCGGCTGTCTTGTTTTCGGCGCGGAGTGCTATGTTCGGATCACTAGCCAGAGTGATGATTCCGTTAGGTCCGAGCATTTTAAGCTTCATGTACCCATAATGGGGTATAGCTTGAAAAATTGTGAACGCCTCTCGTGCTAACAAAGCATGATATCCGCTGTTGAACGGGGCCACTTGAAATGTGACCTCCTCGGACCTGTAATTGTCCGATGAGCCGAACACTACTTCCAGTGTGATTTTTCCTGTGCAGCATGCTTCTCGGCTAGGGATTATCCTCTAAAGGTTGTGCTGCTTCGCTCAATGCGGTTCCAGTCTATTTCCATTTTTCGGAGAGTTTCCTCATAGATGAGGTTTAGTCCGCTGCCGCCATCCATGAGTACCTTAGTAAGGCGAAAGCCGTCCACTATCGGCCCGAGGACCAATGCGGCTGGTGCTCGGGCTGTTCGAATTTAGGTTAAATCACGGCATTAAAGGTAATAGCCGTGTTACCCATGGATTTATTGTTGCTACTTGGTAGACTTGACAAGGTTATGGAGTGTTCGTTTTCGCATGTTATTTGATGCAGAAGTCTCGAAGACTATTAACACCGTACTGGTGTTGCTGGGCTCGGATTCTGAAGCTAGAAGCTCCTCGCCAGTTTTGGCCACCTGCCGTAGTATCCAACATGCTCGAAGGCTATGCCTTGGAGTGGCGCCCTCTGTGCTATGAATTTTGCAGGGTCCGTTTAGCCAACCCTCCAGTACAGTTTCGTACCCTTTAGGGGGTTTTGGTTTTTTGGTATTTAACCCAGGTGCTTGATAATGATGCACCCTTTTATTTCGGACTAGGGATGTATTCGGGTCCGGATTATCCCAAAATTTACTTTCGGTTTTCCAGGCGCTCTCCATCCACAAGACTTTTGTAATATGGTCACCAAGTCAGCAAAGCGTGTAATTTATGACGACTTATGGCGCTTAGGATTCCTTGTCCGCAATTATTGCAGAAAATTGGGATTCGTCCTCCTCTCGGCAGTCCTTTATCCTGTCCATAACCGGGAGGAATCTGGGCCAAGAATGATGTCTTTGCTTCAGCGGCTCTTGCCGAATTCGGGAGAGATCGCTAATGTTTGGGTGGGCGGTGGAACTAGATCCGAACCCTGTCTAATTTAGGACTCGGGGCTGAAGTTTTGAACTCGGAAGTTTCGATTTTGAGTGTTATCCAATGAGTCCAACCCGCCACCGACTTTAAGTTCAGGGCTTGATCGACATCCGTCCCTCTGCGGGAATCCGCATGGAGGATCGAATCCGGACGTAGCTAGTCCTTAAGATACAAGAAGAATCGCCGCATTGCTCCTCTATCATAGCAACATGATTGCTAGCCCGGGAGAGTTGATCTCTCTCAGATCGGTTTTAGGCCCGATCCGTCGTAGTCCTGTGGCGACTCCTGTGGGCATGGCGCGATCCACTAACTTCGCTTATGGAGGAGAGCTCGATCGATCTAACTTTTCGCAAGTTCGAATTAACATGGAGATTGGTTTCGATGACTCGAGAGGTCATCGTCGGTATGATGGCGGATGGCGGTCATAAGAAAACCACCTAGCCAAGAGTCGGCCAATGCCAAGGCTCCTTTGGCGATAGTACCATATTTAAAGGCGAGATGGGGCATCCTACCGATGGCGGCGACGAAGGAACTCTCAATGAAAGCACCAATGTCGGTGTCAAAACCGGCGGATCTCGGTAGGGGGTCCCGAACTGTGCGCCTAGGCGGATGGTAATAGGAGACAAGGGACACGATGTTTTTACCTGGTTCGGCCCTCTCGATGGAGGTAATACCCTACCCCGCTTGATTAACATTGATGATATGGGTAGTACAAGAGTAGATCTACCACGAGATCAAGGAGGCTAAACCCTAGAAGCTAGCCTATGGTATGATTGTTGTTCGTCCTATGGACTAAAACCCTCCGGTTTATATAGACACCGGATAGGTTAGGGTTACACAGAGTCGGTTACAATGGTAGGAGATCTACATATCCGTATCGCCAAGCTTGCCTTCCAGGCCAAGGAAAGTCCCATCCGGACACGGGACGAAGTCTTCAATCTTGTATCTTCATAGTCCAGGAGTCCGGCCAACGGTGATAGTTCGGCTATCCAGACACCCCCTAATCCGGGACTCCCTCACCAGGACTACCCCAGCACCAGAACCATTCAGCATCTTGGACCCATCAAAGAACATACTCCAATGCTCCAAGTGAAACTGAGTCGGTTGTTGCTGCTCAATCCATTCGGCGAGGAAATCTGCTATTGCTTGGGACTTGATTGCTTTCTTTGCCTCAAATTGATATCCAACGGAAGGAGTTCAATCGCCTACTTTGCCACTCGACCAGTTGCATCTCTGTTGTTCAGAATTATTGACAATGGAGCGTCACTGACGATTGAAACCTAGTGATCTGAGAAGTAGTGTGCAACTTTCTTTGTGGTCAAATAAATTCCATAAAAAGCTTCTGATAATGGAATCTCTGCCAGGCTTCGAGCCAGTCCTCAGTGTTCTTCACGATGCTGGTTTGCTGAATTTCTGCACTGACATCTATGATTGGAATGAAGAACTCATTCTTCAATTCTATGCGACGCTGCACATCACCGGAGATTCTGAAGATGTGAACTCACAGGTGCTGGATCGGATGTCAGAAAATACTCACTACAAGACACCAACAACTGAATTGCTTCGTGCCCTCCTATCAGTCCTCCCTTGATGGTGCTCGTTGCATCTACAACGAACCCGAGCTTACAAATCATTACATGCAAGTCTTTGATGAAGCCTTTGAAGCCGTGGCAGGCCCTCGAACCAAATTCCTCGTCAAGGAATTATCAGATGTGCCTCGGTTTGTCTATCGCGATTACAGCGAAGACAATGAGTCCTATCAAAGGCCACGACTCAAATGATGAAGAAGTCGTTGGCATCATGAAGAATATGCTTTTCAATATCATTCATGGCGTTCCCGTCAACTTCCATGATTTCTTCATGAGGACTCTGGCTAATATTGCTATGTCACCTTTTGAGCTGAAGCCCTATGCACCTTGGATTATGAGATTCATCAGAACAAGGTCTTCACTAAATTACAAGGCTGATACTCTGAACCACTGCATCTACTTGCCTCCAATTGAAGTCCTCAAACGGACATTTTCCTCAGCTGATGACAAAGGCAAGGCAACTGATGTGATAGATGAAGGCATTCGTCCATTGGATGGTCAATTTCGCAAGGCTGCATCCTACTCCACCAATGATGACTCTGCCACATCCTCAGCTCCTCCTTCAAAGTCCTCAGCAGCTCCTCCAAAGTCCTCAACACCTGTACATCTGGCCACATGCCAAAGGACTGCAGGCATCTCTATTGCCTCTGGTGTCTTAGCAAGTTCCTCAGCTGCACCAAATTCTTCATCAGGCCCCACTCTGCTGAAGACAAAGGCAACGGCTGGTCGAGGTCCTCGGCCAAGTCCAAAGAAGAAATAGGTCGCCTTCCAAGTGCCATCTGACGATGAAGCTGATGATGATGAACTTGCAGAAATCATCAGAGATAGACAAGAAAGGGCCGCTAGAGCCAAAGGCACACCTGTGCCACTGCTTTTGGATCCAAGGGCGATCCTCGAGTACATTGATCTCTGGCACAAGGATCCAGACACCCCTATGCCTGATTTTCATTTGACTCCTGGCCAAAGTCACATGCTGACCCATTTCATCTCTGAAGAGAACTGGAAATTTGAGAAGGCTAGGCAGATCAAGAAGGCTCAGTTCAGGAAAGAGAAGTTCCTGAGGAAAAATGTTGTCAGAATGACACCTGATGATCTCCTCAAAATCCAGTCTGAAATCAAAGCCCTCCGTGATGACTTTGATGCCTACTATGCTGATTGGCAAGGAGCCAAAGTCAGATTTGTAAATCTGACCAAGAAGTTCACAAATGTTGCAGCTCCAACGCAACAAGAAGTTTCTCAGGCTGGAGCCTCTGCTCAGCCTCTTGAAGAACATGCCAAGACGGCGATGATTTTCAGCCTTTGAAGACAATGCTAGTTCCAGGCTGATGACTCCATTCCAGCGGCTGAAGAAATTGCCGGGCATCCACTAGTGGTGCGCTGAAGAAATCTGAAAAAGTCAGGCAAGCTGCATCGATTGCTTTGAGAAATTCAAACAGATTCCTCAGCTCCTCCAGCGCCTACACCAACTCCTATCCTTCCATCTCATCGATGTGAAGAAGACCAAGGCTGCAGAGCGAGCTGCGATGAAGAAAAGGAAAGCATCAACTGCTTGTAATCTTCACTCAAAGAAGATGAAGCCTATGACAAGCTCTTTTGAAAATCCAATTGATGTTGTTCGATTTCCTCCATACCATCAAAGGACCTTGTTCCTTTTGGTGAAGAATATGAGATCCTAAGCGGATCGATGAAGAAAATCATTCTGCTGCTTCGTCGAGCAGATTGATGAAGAAATTGAAGTGGATGCGATCCCTTCAACGCCAATCATTTCTCGCCAATGCCTCGGTTCACGGTGAAGAATTTGGCGTTGAAGAAATTGAAGAAGATGTCGATATTGGAAGCACAACGCGGTGATGAACGATGACTTTTGGGACGATCAAGATCCAAATTCTCCATTCTTCACCCCAATACAACAAATTCCTCGAGCCCCTGCACCAATAGTTCAAATGGGCTCAAGAAACTCATCCCACCTTGTCCGTGCATGAAGAAATTCCAGCCCCTAGTTTGAAGAACCGCTTCTTTGCTACTCCTTTGAACACGCAGATTGCATATGAAGAGGAACGAGAAAATTCTCAACTGAAGAACCTGAGATTGCGATTCACGAGGTAGTGATGCAACTCACTGACACTCCTCTGCCAAAACCAAAGGATCCATTCTCGCGCAAGCAAAAGTTCAAGGCTGAAGACTTCTTTGGCGAGCATGTTTTCTTCACTAATTACAACCCGTATAACTCTGCTCGCATAAGGAAGAGGCGTTTCTAGACTGCTAGTCAAGCCAATTTCTATTCCTCAGTGCTATTTAACAAAGACAAAGTGTTCGATCACGCACATATTCCTCACATGGACATGTAATCTCTGCCAGGCTTCGAGCCAGTCCTCAGTGTTCTTCACGATGCTAGTTTGCTGAATTTCTGCACTGACATCTGTGATTGGAATGAAGAACTCATTCTTCAATTCTATGCGACGCTGCACATCACGGAGATTACGAAGATGTGAACTCACAGGTGCTGGATGGATGTCGAAAATACTCACTACAAGGCACCAAGCAATCGAATTGCCGTGCCCTCCCACTCGATCCTCCCTTGATGGTGCTCGTTGCATATACAACGAACCTGAGCTTACAAATCATTACATGCAAGTGCTGATGAAGCCTTTGAAGCCGTGGCAGGCCCTCGAACCAAATTCCTCGTCAAGGAATTCTCAGTATGTGCCTCGGACTGTCTATCGCATTACAGCGAAGACAATGAGTCCTATCAAAGGCCACGACTCAAATGATGAAGAAGTCGTTGGCATCATGAAGAATATGCTTTTCAATATTGTGACGCCCCCGATTTAATCATACACTAATCATGCACGCAAATGTGTACGATCAAGATCAGGGACTCATGGGAAGATATCACAACACAACTCTACAAATAAAATAAGTCATACAAGCATCATAATACAAGCCGGGGGCCTCGAGGGCTCGAATACAAGTGCTCGATCATAGACGCAGTCAGTGGAAGCAACAATATCTGAATACGACATAAGTTAAACAAGTTTGCCTTAAGAAGGCTAGCACAAAGCCGGGATACAGATCGAAGAGGAGGGCCTCCCCTGCAGGATCCTCCTAGCTACTCCCCGGTCGCCGCCGGTGGCTGCACGTAGTAGTAGGCACCTCCGCAGTAGTAGTCGTCATAGGCGGTGGCGTGTGGCTCACTGGCTCCATCGTGCAGTTGCAGCAATCGAGTAGAGGTAGGGGAAAAGGGGAACAAGGCAACCGTGAGTACTCATCCAAAGTACTGCAAGCAAGGAGCTACACTACATATGCATGGATATATGTGTAAAGGGCCATATCAAGGACCGAACTGCGAGAATGCCGAATAAGAGGGGATAGCTAGTCTTAACGAAGACTACGCTTCGTCACTGCCTTGCAACAGGTAGGAGGGTAGGTTGAAATCCTCCAAGTAACATCACATAGTAATAATCCTACCCGCGATCCTCCTCATATCCACGAGAGAGCGACCACCGGTTGTATCGGCACTTGGAAGGGTGTGTTTTATCAAGTATCCGGTTCTAGTTGTCATAAGCTCAAGGTACAACTCCAAGTCGCCCCTGTTATCAAGATCACGGCTATTCAATAGATTAACTTCCTGCAGGGTGCACCATCTTACCCAAAGACGCTTGATCCCATTTGGCGGACACACTTTCTCGGTCATGCCCGCCGCGGAAGATCAACACGTCGCAGCCCCACCTAGGCACAACAGAGAGGCCAACACGCGGTCTAAACCTAAGCGCCAGAGGTCTGGGCCCATCGCCGAGCACACCTGCACGCTATGTGACTGTGCCGAAGCGCAGACCTAGCCCCAGGCGTTCCAGTCCAATCAAGGCAGCGCTCCGTCACGACGTCTGAAGTGCTTCGGCCGATACCACGACTGGATACCCATAACTACTCCCGTAGATGGTTTGTGCGTATAAGCTCAGAGCCAACCCAGATCAAATACCAAGACCTCGTTAAGCGTGTTAAGTAACCGCGAACGCCAACAGGCCAGGCCCACCTCTCTCCTAGGCGGTCTCAACCTGCCTGCCGCTCCGCCTCAAAGATCCACTCATGGTGCTCCATCACCAACCCGACTTTAGTCTCCACATGTATCATGTATAAGTATATAGTATACCCGTGATCAACTCCCGAGTGATCACGGCCCGATAGTATAGCACGCAGACGGACAAGTATGTAGGGCCACAGATGAATGTACTAGCATCCTATACTAAGCATATAGGATTGCGGGTAAGGTAACAATGAAGTAACAAGGACAAGCTATGCAGCAAAGATAGGAGTATCTCGAAAACAAGAATATGTTACACTACTCTAATGCAAAGTGTAGATAAGAGTAGGCGATATCCGTGATCAAGGGGGGCTTGCCTGGTTGCTCGGGCAAGAGAGAGGGTCGTCAACACCGTAGTCGAACCGGCAAAGCAGCAGCGTCGGTCTCGTAGTCTATGTAAGAGAAGAGGGGAAGAAACAATGAATACCAAGTAAACAGATGCATATCGATGCATGACATGTCAAGAAGCGATGCTAGGCGTGCCCTAACGTGGTATGAGGGGTACTGGTTAGGGGGGAAACATCCGGGAAAGTATTCCCGGTGTTTCGGGTTTTGAAAGAGGAGCGGAGGGAAAAGTTGCAGGTTCAATAGGTTAGGGTGTGTGGCGGACGAACGGACCGCGTATCGGATTCGTCTCGTGCGCTCGAGCAACTTTCATGTTGAAAATATTTTAACCGAGTTACGGATTAAAAGATATGATTTTAAAAGATCTTAATAATTTCGGAATTTAATTAATTAATTAATTAATTGAAAAATGTATTTATGACGTCAAGATGATGTCATGCCGACGTCAAGATCAACAGGTTGACTAAGTCAACCACGACATGTGGGACCCGTTCAGTCATACACTGTTAACTAATTAACCTAGCTTAGTTTAATTAACAATAGTTAATTAGGTTAATTAGTCATTAGGTTAATTAATCAGGATTAATTAGAATAATTATTTACTTAATTAATTAATTAATTAATTAGTTTTATTCATTTTATTTATATTTATTTAATTTTCATTTTCCTTTTCCTTTTTTTTATTTTTAAAATGTTCTTTGGGGTGGGGCCCCCATGTCGCATGGTGTGATGGGGGTTGGACGGCCACCTGGCCGACCGAGTCAACAGAGCGGGGGGGGCCTGGGCCCATCGATGATACCAAAGGGCCCTGTGCCATGCCACGTCGGGGAGGGGCGGAGTTGGCTCGGTGGCTTCCTTGGCGGAGGGGCGCCGAGCTCGCGGGTTCGTGCTCGGCACAAACGGGCGCGGGCGGCCACGCTCGAGTCTTGAGGGAGGGCGGCGGGTCCGATGATGGTGGTGGCACGGCCGGGCCCGGCCGGGATCGGCGCGGCGAGGCGGAGGCGGCGGGTGGCTCGGGTCTTCGCCGACCGCGTGCTCACGGAGGCTGGGAGGGGTTGGCAAGGCCGAGCCGCCGGGCTCGGCCCGTGACCATTTGGTCACGGGGCGCCGCGACAGGATCCACGGCGGGAGGGGGGCATTGGTGCGGCGGAGGGGGAAACGCCGCCGGGCGAGGAGAAAGGAGAGGAGGTGGGGAACGGCGTGGCTGCTGGCGGCGCGATCAGCGGTGACCGCGAGGGGCGGCGGCCGAGCCGGCGACGGGAGGCCGGGCGATGGCGGCGTTCGGGGGGAGAGGGAGCGAGGGGCCCGAGGGGAGAGGAGAGCTCACTGGGGAGCGCGGGTCTATGAGGACTGCTGCCGTCGGCGGTCGGTGGCGCACTGCTGAGGAGGCGGGTGAGGCGGCCGAACGGCGCTTGGGCGGATCCGGTGAGGCGTGGGGGTCGGGGACGACGGGCGGCTCAAAGGCGGAGGGAGCAGGCACCCTGCACGGCAGGTCGGGAGGAGGAGGAGGTGCGGTCGGGCGGCGGGGGTCGCCGCGCTGGGTCGCTGGATCGGTCGGCCCGATCTAGATCGGGCGGGTGAGGAGAAAGGGATCGGGGAGTGAGGGCGCGGGGGCGGCTAGGGTTTCCGACCGGGGGAGGGGGTGGATAAGTGGGGCGGCCGGTTGGGCGGGTGGGGCCTGGCCGTTGGGGCGTGGGGGCTTGCCAGTTGGCTGTTGGGTTCTTTTTTCTCCCCACTTTTTGTTTTTAATTTTTCTTTTTCTTATTTTCTTCTTTTCTGTTTTAGTTTATTTAAAATACCAAAACACTTTACAAAAATGTGTGCACCCCACCATAATTAGCTTTGTAATTTTTGACAACCCCCGAACATTTTAGTTTTAGTTTTTGAAAACTTTTATTGTTTGCCTATGTTTTAAATTTGAATTTGAACCGGGTTTGAATCCACGTGAGTTTAATCACAGTGACGTGGCATCATTAGTGGGGATTACTGTAGCTTAATTACCCGGGCGTCACAAATATCATTCATGGCGTTCCCGTCAACTTCCATGATTTCTTCATGAGGACTCTGGCTAATATTTCTATGTCACCTTTTGAGCTGAAGCCCTATGCACCTTGGATTATGAGATTCATCATAACAAGGTCTTCACTAAATTACAAGGCTGATACTCTGAATCACTACATCTACTTGCCTCCAATTGAAGTCCTCAAACGGACATTTTCCTCAGCTGATGACAAAGGCAAGACAACTAGTGTGATAGATGAAGGCTTTCGTCCATTGGATGGTCAATTTCGCAAGGCTGGATCCTACTCCACCAATGATGACTCTGCCACACATGACTCTGCCGCCAACACCTCTGCCAAGCAAAATCCTCAAGCCACAGCACCCAGGGTGATGACTGATCGTGAGTTACTCCTCAGTCTTCATCAGAAAGTTGATCGAAATCATAAATGGGTCAAGCGTGAGTTTGGTTTAATTCTTCACAACATGACCTCAACACACAATGCAGTGAAGAAAAACCAATACTACCTCCATGAAACCATCAACCATACCTGGGCTGTTCTATCTCATGTCTACAGCACACAAGATCTGAAGAAAATGGGTCTCAAGGAAGAATTTGACTGGTCTGCACCTCCGCCGAAGAAATTCAAGAAGGTCAAGGTTCCTTCCTTGGTGGCCAGCTCCTATTCTTCATCACGCGATACTGATAAAAATGAAGACTTGGACGACTCTGTGGCAGGCCCTACTACGACAACCGACCCCGACAACGCTGGCGCTCCTCCATCAACTTGATATTCTTCAGGGGCGTTAGTCCTTAGTTTCGATCCTTTTGGTCATTCGATGACAAAGGGGGAGAAATTTGAGTTATTCTTCAAGCGGGTCTATTATATGGGCGTATTTTCTAAGTTACAACTCTCGCTCTTCTGAAACTTTTATTGGATCGAGTTGTAATCTTGAACCCGATGGTGCTCTGATACTTTTGATGTGTTCCTCTGCATGCTTATTCTTTGTTATATGTTAATACACGCATGCTGAATTACATCAGTCACCATATTTCATCATGCATTTCAAATTCTTCATATTATATGTAAAATGCGTGTATGAATTACAAGATATAGGGGGAGATCTCCATGATTCAACTCTTCAAATGTGCAGTGCTTCAAAAGCAAATTCCTCACTATGCACACCTTCAGGGGGAGTTCTTCTATATCTTGCAATCAAATTCCTCAATATCAGTTTTTACACTTCATATGTTTATCCCCGTTGAAAACTTAACCTATATTGTCATCAATCACCGAAAAGGGGGAGATTGTAAGTGCATCTAGTGCCCCTTAGTGATTTTGGTGTATTGAAGACTTATAGGTAACGGGACTAATGTGTTTATGAGTGTACGTAGGTCTATAAGTCTATGAGGAGTTTGATCTTTACAGAGAAAGTCGACCCCTAAAAATGAAGTTCTTCAACTGAAGACTTTGATATTCTGAAGACTTTGAAAGTGAAGAAATTGGTGTGACCTTTAAGACTTGGTATTCATTTGAGGAACATGAAGCGTGAAGACTTTTGTTTTCATAGTTTCGTTTTCTCTTTCTTGAGTCATAGGAAACACCGATTGTTAAAGGGGGTCGAGGAAATACTAAGGAAAAATTTCCATGTGATGCTCAACTCAAAATCCTACACCTACCAATACCTTCGAGTGAAGCCTTTGGAAATCTCAGACAGTTCAGTCAATTTCTTCAAAGGATGAGACGAAGTTCTTCCGGTCACCGAGGAATTTGTTCGATCGAGGAGTTAGGAATTCGCCGGTCTGAATTGCCTACACAAAGGAGGAACATGATAGCCACGAGGAATTTGAGAGTCAAATTTCCGGCCGTTGTTGTGCTCTCATGCCACTGTCCCAAAATATCTTATCCACCTAACGGTCATATCATTGAAGGGCATTTATGTCTTATCATGTCGGGCTGCTCCCTAGGCTATAAATAGTCCGCCCCTACAACCACTAGCTGGTTGGCTGCTCGAGAGAACTTGACACTTGTCATTTGAGAGCATCCCATCCTCCGAGGACTTTGAGCGAAAATCATCGAGTGAGGAAAACCCAAACCCAAACACCTACAAACCCAAAGTGATTGAGCATCACTGAAGAGATTGATCATGCGTGGATCCGACGCTTGTTACCTTTGAAGACTGTGCTTCTTCCAGACGGTTAGGCGTCATGGTCTAGATCATCCAAGAGGAATTGTGGATCGCCGAGTGACCGAGTCTGTGAAGGTTTGGAAGTCGCCTGAAGACTTACCACGAGTGATTGTACAAGGTCTGTGTGACCTTAGTTCAAAAAGAATACGGTGAGGACTTGGTGTCTTGAGCTGAGTGCTCAGCGACTGGGTGTCCGGGACTGTGTGTCCTCGAGTTTAAATACTCAGCCGCTCCAACCAGACGTACAACTGAGACAGCAGTTGGAACTGGTCTACCAAATCATTGTGTTCACCAACCTTACTGGTTCTATTTCCTCAACTCTTTAATTTCCTCATTACTGTGTTGAGTGTTTGTTCATATCTGTGTTTGAAGACTTTGACTGAAGACTTTCTCAATTTCCCCAGTTCAATTTCTTCAGTCTATTTGTCTTCATCTTGTGTTATCCTGTGATTACACTTTCTGTACTCTGTGATTGTCTTCATTTCATCATGATGACCATGCCTCGTATTCTGTTATGCTTACTTCGAGTACTTATTCGCTGCAAGTAGTTCTTCGCTAAGGAATTTCCTCACCGCAAATTCCTCAATGAAGAATTCATAAAATCGCCTATTCACCCCCTCTAGTCGATATAACGCACTTTCAATTGGTATCGAGCAAGGTACTCCCTTGTTCGTGATTTTAGTTAACCACCGGAGTTTTAGTTATGTCGACCACAGGTATGAAGAAAGTGACATGCCCTATCTTTGATGGTCATGATTATCCCAAGTGGAAGGCCATGATGAGGAAGCGCCTCATGGCAATGGACAGCGAGTTGTGGACCGTCACTGAGATTGGTCTTACTGATCTATGCAAAACGGCGAACGCAGATGATATTCGCAAGTACACTTGACTTGACATCATGGTGAAGGATATCATTTGTTCCTGCCTATCCAGAGATGAATTCAAGCGCATTATGCATCTTTGCAATGCGAAGCTTATCTGGGACCGAATCTCTGACGTCTATGAAGGTCATCGAACCCGTCATGATCCTTGGTTTGAGGACTTCAAGGAATCTCTCAATACGATGACTTTCGAACCAGAACCATCATCTTCTGCATCATGTCTCATGGCAAAGGGTGACAAGGTAACCGAATGTTCCTCATCCGAGTTTACTGACGATGAATCTGATGATGATGGATGTGATGATGATATTGAACCTAGCTATACCAAACTAGTCTGCATTGCCACTAAACAACAAACGGCCTTGGAAAAGGTTCAAAACATGTTAGGCAAAAGTGATGATATGTTGGGTGAAGAAATGGATCGCACTAAAGCCCTGACTGAAAATCTTCAGAGACTTCAGTCTAGGTTTGACAGCCTTCAAGGTCATCATAACACTCTCTTATATGATCATGAGAAGCTTTCTTATGAATTTCTTCAAAGAAAGCAAGATCTTGAGAAGCTAAGAGTGAGTTATGAAGATCTTCAGAAGGAGCGTGATTAATTACTTGCTCAACAAATCAGCGCTTCTCAGGAAGAATTTGTTCCTCCGTGCTTAAAGTGCATTGAACGTGAATCTGCTAATTCTTCACCTGAATGTTCAAATGCTTCAACTGTTACAAATTCTTCACCTGTCCCTGCTTTCACTAATTCCTCATCTGAGGACATTGCTAGTATTACTGACGATGCAGGGCTGAAGGAATTGTACATGAGAGGCATGTACAAAAGCCTCAAAGGGCATCAGACTCTTTGTGATGTGCTTAAAAAGGAGATCCTCAACAGGAACCCTAGGAAAGAGGGTATTGCCTTTGAGAGGAAACTCAATGCTGATGGAACATATTGAAGCGTGAGCGAGACCCCAAAACCTCATGGGTTCTGCAAAGGGACCTCAGTTGATCCATCTAACTTATCCGGCTTTACATGTGAATCTCCTCATTCTTCCGATGAGTCATTTGACTCAACTATAAACTGTTCAAAAATCAGAATGGTGAAGTATTTGCTAGATATGTTGGCACTAATCTGCAGAACGGTTCTCCTATGAAGAAAATCTGGGTTCCCAAGAAGTGCCTTGAAAGTCTTGGTGAATGTCCTCATGACACCACCCGTGAAGAATAGGAACCCCTGATCAAATTCTTCATATGGATCCAAGTCCTCATACGGACCAAAGTCCTCACGTGGATCAAAGTCCTCATATGATTATCATAGTGCTAACAACTCTGCTTTGCAGGTAGAGCTAAGGGCTATGAATATGTGCATTATTCTTCAAACCAATATGTTCATAAGTCCTCAAGAATTTCTGCTTATTCATATGCTTACCATAACCCCTCTTATGTGAAACAAAATGGATTGGCTTCTATGCCACCATTCTCATATGGAGCTCAGAGAGTGATGAACTCTTTGCCACCCCTTGAGATGTGGGTGGTGAAGAAAAGAACTAATCTCTTCTGCAGGGTCAGGTCTCCGGACGAGCTTTAACGTCTCAAGAATTTCTTTGGGGGCACGACAAAATGCACGAAAAGGACGAGCTAATCATGAAGAAATGAACTTTCATTTCACACGTCCTCATCTTTGCTATATCTGTTTTCTTGCTTGATGAAATTCATCGATGAATTTGATATCATATTCTTCACGATGAAGTATATGAGATCGTAAGTTGCACTAATTCATCTGCAGGATGATCAACCCAAAGAAAATGAGTGGGTCCTCGATAGTGGATGTACAAATCACATATTGGTGACAAGAACCTATTGATGGATGCTCTCTTATCACCGTCACATCTGAAGCATATCATCTTTCTTTGACAAAGGCAAAAGTCGGTATTGGGTCTAGGTAAGGTTGCGATCTCTAAGGACATACACATGGACAAAGTCATGCTTGTTGAGTCCTTAGGATACAACCTCATGTCAGTCTCAATGCTTTGTGATCTTGATATGGTTGTTGTATTTGGCAAGTATCGTTGTGTTGTGATCATGGAAGCTGACAATTCCAAAGTCTTCGAAGGCTTTAGGAGAGGAGACTTGTATATTTTTGATTTCTCTACAGGACCACAACCAGCCGTGTGCCTACTTGCAAAAGCTTCAGAAGGCTGGCTATGGCATCGACGACTTGGTCTCGCAGGCATGAGGAATTTGCACATGCTATCGAAGAAGAAGCATGTCATTGGCATTGAAAATTTCAAATTCCTCAAGGATCACTTGTGTGGAGCCTGTGAAGCTAGAAAAATGACCAAGGCCAAGCATCCAGCGAAGACTATCATGACCACTACTCATCCATTCGAATTGCTTCACATGGACCTCTTTGGTCCTAATCATTACTCAGCAGTCACTAATGATGCATCTCTATATGGCTTTGTTATTGTTGATGATTACTCTCGTTACACATGGGTACACATTGTCACTTACAAACATGAAGTGCAGGAAGTCTTCAAACGATTTTCCTCGAGGGCTTCAACCAACTTTGGTGTGAAGATCAAGCACATCAGGAGTGACAATGGAACTGAGTTCAAGAATTTCGGTCTTGATGACTATCTTGATGAACTTGGTATTACTCATGAGTTATCTGCTCCTTATACTCCTCAGCAAAATGGCGTCGTGGAGCGCAAGAACCGAACTCTTGTTGAGATGGCTCGCACTATGCTTGATGAATACAAAACGCCTCGTCGTTTTTGGATTGATGCAATTGATACCGCGTGCCACATCATCAACAAAGTATATCTTCACAAATTCTTCAAGAAGACTGCCTATGAACTCCTCACTGACAAGAAACCCAATGTGAGTTATTTCAAAGTCTTCGGTGCCAAATGTTGGATTAGAGATCCTCATCACAATGCCAAATTTGCACCGAAAGCACATGAAGGTTTTATGCTTGGTTACGGAAAGGACTCGCACACCTACAGAGTCTTCAACATCGCTCTTCACAAGGTTGTTGAAACTGTAGATGTGCGGTTCGATGAAACTAATGGCTCGCAAAGAGAGCACCTACCTTCTGTGATAGATGAACCAGCACCTGAGGAATCTATCAAGTTCAAGGCAACTGAGGATGTCATTCCTACTGAAGAATCTGCTGAAGAATTCATTCCTGAACGCGAAGAATGTCGAGCTGATGCACCTGAAGATAATGCTGAAGAAAATGGTGCTGAAGAAAATGCTGATCAAATTCCTCGACGATAAGCAGCTCATCCTCGCGTTGCAAAAGAATTGCAAGTTGACAAGATCATCGATGACATTGAAGCACCAGGTCCTCTCATACGCTCAAAAGCTTCACATTTATCTAACTTTTGTGGGCACTATGCTTTTGTCTCTATCACATAGCCCACTAAGGTAGATGAAGCATTTATGGAGCCTGAGTGGATTCAGGCCATGCAAGAAGAATTGCATCAGTTCGAGCTCAACAACGTCTGGGAACTGGTCAAACGTCCAGATGCTCGTAAGCATAATATCATTGGCACAAAGTGGATCTACCGCAACAAGCAAGATGAAAATGGCCTTGTGGTGAGGAATAAGGCACGACTTGTAGCTCAAAGCTACACACAGGTTGAAGGAATTGATTTCGATGAAAATTTTGCACCTGTTGCTAGACTTGAGGCTATTCGCATATTGCTTGCTTATGCTAACCATCATAATATCACTTTATATCAAATGGATGTGAAAAGTGCATTCCTCAATGGTAAGCTTGAGGAAGAAGTATATGTTGCTCAACCCCCAGGCTTTGAAGATCCAAAGAATTCCGACAAAGTCTTCAGACTCAACAAGGCCCTCTATGGCCTCAAGCAGGCCCCTCGGGTGTGGTATGATACTTTGAAGGAATTCTTCGTGAAGAATGGCTTCACACCTGGTTCACTCGACCCTACTCTA
Organism: Aegilops longissima; assembly: GCA_021605205.1. Classification (NCBI taxonomy): domain Eukaryota; kingdom Viridiplantae; phylum Streptophyta; class Magnoliopsida; order Poales; family Poaceae; genus Aegilops; species Aegilops longissima. The sequence continues at coordinate 49,414,835 of CM038679.1, forward strand.
TTTACTAAATCATATGATGGTGAACTGTTTGTGTGCCAAATATACGTTGATGATATTATCTTTGGCTATACTAACCAACGTTATAGTGATGAATTTGCCTATATGATGAGTGAAGAATATCAAATGTCTATGATGGGAGAGTTGAAATTCTTCTTAGGTCTTCAAATCCGTCAACAACACAATGGCATATTCATATCTCAGGAGAAATACCTCAAAGATGTTCTGAGGAAATTCGGCATGCAAAATTGCGAAGGCGTCAAAATTCCTATGCCCACAAATGGCCATCTATGCACTGATGAAAATGGTATTGACTTCGATCACAAGTTATACCACTCCATGATTGGTTCTTTATTGTACTTATGTGCATCTAGGCCAGATATAATGCTTAGTGTTTGCATGTGTGCCCGATTTCAAGCTACACCGAAGGAATCACACCCCATAAGGCTGTGAAGCATATTCTTCGATATCTAGCTCACACACCAACACTAGGATTATGGTACCCCAAGGGCTCTACTTTTGATCTCATTGGATATTACGACTCGACTATCTTTGGTGATCGTGTGGACCGCAAGTCAACATCTGGTACTTGTAATTTCCTCGGACGATCTTTGGTCTGTTGGTCCTCGAAGAAACAGAACTGCGTATCACTATCTACTGCGGAAGCTGAGTACATTGCTGCTGGCTCTTGCTGTGCTCAATTGCTGTGGATGAAGCAAACTCTCAAGGACTACGGCATCAACGTGAAGAATGTGCCTCTCTACTGTGACAATGAGAGTGCCATCAAGATTGCTCACAACCCAGTTCAGCACTCGAAGACAAAGCACATTCAGATTCTTCATCATTTTCTTCGTGATCATGTGAAGACTGAAGAACAGCTAGCCGATATCTTCACAAAGCCCTTGGATGAGAAGAGATTTAGCAAGTTGCGGTGTGAGCTAAATATCTTAGAATCTTCGAATGTTCTTTGAATAGGACACTCATCCTAACACTTATGCAAAATTGATGACTTAGATGTGCAACACATGAAGAAAGCGTTTTCTTCAATCAATGAAGAATAACACTCTAAGTGTGAAGAAATTAATGAAGAATTTGATTCTCGAGAACCCTCGACAATTGTACGCGGTGTCTGAAATCATCATTCTTATCTGATGGGTCACGCCACCACCAAGATTGAAAATCTTCAATTTGAGTTTTTCCTCGTTTTGAAATTCTTGAGTTTTTCAAATTCTTCAACTTTGCAAAATCTTCACTGTTTCCGTCGTTTTTCTTCATTGGCTATATATATATATATATATATATATATATATATATATATATATATATATATATATGGGTTTATGTCCTCTCTGACATTCACTTATGGCTATTTCTTCAAGTTGCATTTTACGCTAAGTGAATGTGATCGGACCCTTCCCCTCTATGCTATACTCAACCCAATCTATTCACAAATTCTTCATGTGCGTTATATTTGAAACTCGTTCAAATTCTTCACTGTGTCCTTGTCAGCTCAAGAAATTGCGAACGGAACTTTTAACTTATCTTATCTAAATTTTTGGCTTTGCCGCTCAAACCGTTCCGCTTCCCACGATAGACTTATCTATTCACCCACGATCTAACACGATCTCCACTTTTCAGTACGTGGGTGACACATGTCAAGCGAATGAGAAGGGTCAGGGGCACGTTCGTCCAAAATCTTCAGGCGAACAGTTTTTCACCGTGGCTATATATACCCCCTCTCCCCTTCCTCACTTCCTTTACTCCGCTCGACCGCTCTCTCTCTCGCTCGAGCTTTTCAAACCCTAAGCGCCGCCTTACTCCATCGTCGCCGGTGAGGAAGAGCTTCTGCCTCGACCCGTCGCCCGTCGTACTCACGCCGATCATGAAATCTTCACTTCGCCGCCGCCGTAGCTGTCTTCCTCCGCCGAGTTAGGGCGTGGAAGATCTGAACTGACGAACTTCTAATCTACACCTCTTAGTTCGTTGTGTTCTTCACTTCGGGTAAATAAAAGTTACTTTTATTGCTCGCTTTGATTCTCAAGCCTTCTTGAAAATCTTCAAAGGTGTTTATTCTTCAAAATCTTCACACATATGAACACCTCACAAGTAATATGCTCTTGATTCGTTTCCCTAAGCATCTTTTTCTTCAAAATTCCTCAATTGTGTGGATTTTCAATCTATACAACTCTGGAACCTAAGACAAAGAATGCTTAGTGAAATTCTTCAAGGCTCATCTGGTCAAATTCCTCAAACTTGTTCTTTTTGAAAAACCTTCTGAGAACGCATATGACCTCTCCAAATTCCTCGCAACTATATTCTGTTCACACGTACTCATGTCCGCTGCTGAATCACTAGGTTCTCATCAACTTAACTCATTTGCAGCGTTCCTCGAAGAAAAGTCGCATACTTCTTCAGAGAATTCGATTGTTCAAATTCCTCATCTGAAGACTATGGCTGACGGTAAGAAGCCCCAGAAAGGAGGAAAGAGGCCTGAGGTCATGATTGCTTATGAAATACCCGAGGACATCTATGCTGATTATTGCACACCTGATGAGGCCAAGTTCGGAAAGGAGAACAAAAATCTGCGCAAGGTGCGCATACAGAGGATTGAAAGGAGATGGGCAAGAGAATGGAGCGAGTACAGGTATGTTACTCCAAAGTACATGAAGAAATTCGCACTGAATCCTCCATGCCCAAGAGCTCCATTGGCATCTGGCCAAGAAGCTGACCCCACCAGCATCAAGCGTGGTGAGGATTTTCCTGAAGAATGGGCCAAGCGCCAAGCCAAGTTGGCGAGACAAGCCAAAGAAGAAGTGAGGAAATTCAATGAAGACTCTGCTACTGTTGCTGCCACTGAGGCCCCTGTCAAGCCTAGAAAATCAATGGCAAAGAAGCCAGCGCACAAGCCAAGTGCTTCACCAACAGTGCCCTCACGGCCAAAATCCTCAGCAATGCCCTCACGGCCAGAATCTTCAATGCCCTCACGGCCAGTTCCTCATGCTGCTCCTGCTCCTCCCAAATCCTCAGCTCCTCCTCCAAAGTCCTCAGCAGCTCCTCCAAAGTCCTCAGCATCTGTACATCAGGCCATGTGCCAAAGGACTGCAGGCATCTCTATTGCCTCTGGTGTCTCAGCGAGTTCCTCAGCTGCACCAAATTCTTCATTAGGCCCCACTCTGCTGAAGACAAAGGCAACGCCTGGTCGAGGTCCTCGGCCAAGTCCAAAGAAGAAACAGGTCGCCTTCCAAGTGCCATCTGACGATGAAGCTGATGATGATGAACTTGCAGAAATCATCATAGACAGACAAGAAAGGGCCGCTAGAGCCAAAGGCACACCTGTGCCACTGCTTTTGGATCCAAGGGCGATCCTCGAGTACATTGATCTCTGGCACAAGGATCCAGACACCCCTATGCCTGATTTTCATTTGACTCCTGGCCAAATTCACATGCTGACCCATTTCATCTCTGAAGAGAAATGGAAATTTGAGAAGGCTAGGCAGATCAAGAAGGCTCAGTTCAGTAAAGAGAAGTTCCTGAGGGAAAATGTTGTCAGAATGACACCAGATGATCTCCTCAAAATCCAGTCTGAAATCAAAGCCCTCCGCGATGAATTTGATGCCTACTATGCTAATTTGCAAGGAGCCAAAGTCAGATTTGTAAATCTGACCAAGAAGTTCACAAATGTTGCAGAGCGAGCTGCAGTGAAGAAAAGGAAAGCATCAACTGCTTCAGAATCTTCAGCTCCAAACAAGATGAATCCTATGACAAGCTCTTTTGAAAATACGATTGATGTTGTTCCGATTTCCTCCATACCGGACCTTGTTCCTTTTGGTGAAGAATATGAGATCCCTAGCGGATCTGATGAAGAAAATCATTCTGCTGCTTCGTCAGAGCAGATTGATGAAGAAATTGAAGTGGATGTGATCCATTCAACACCAATCATTTCCTCGCCAATGCCTCAGTTCACAGCTGAAGAGGCTGGCGTTGAAGAAATTGAAGAAGATGTCGATATTGGAAGCACAACGCCAGTGATGAACGATGACTTTTGGGACAGTCAGCATCCAAATTCTCCATTCTTCACCCCAATACAACAAATTCCTCAGTCCCCTGCACCAATAGTTCAAATGGGCTCTGAAGAAACTCATCCCACCTCGTCCGTGCATGAAGAAATTCCAGCCCCTAGTCTTTGAAGAACCTCTTCTTGCTACTCCTTTGAACACACAGACGCATATGAAGAGGAACCAGAAAATCCTCGACTGAAGAACACGAGATTGCGATTCCTGAGGTAGTGATGCAACTCACTGACACTCCTCTGCCAAAACCAAAGGATCCATTCTCGCGCAAGCAAAAGTTCAAGGCTGAAGACTTCTTTGGCGAGCATGTTTTCTTCACTGATTACAACCCGTATAACTCTGCTCGCATAAGGAAGAGGCGTTTCTAGACTGCTAGTCAAGCCAATTTCTATTCCTCAATGCTATTCAACAAAGACAAAGTCTTCGATCACGCACATATTCCTCACGTGGACATGGAATCTCTGCCAGGCTTGAGCAGGTCCTCGGTGTTCTTCACGATCTTTGGTTTGCTGAATTTCTGACCGACATACGTGATTGGAATGAAGAACTCATTCTTCAATTCTATGCGACGCTGCACATCACGGAGATTCGAAGATGTGAACTCTGGGTGCTGGACTGGATGTCGAAAATACTCACTACAAGGCACCAAGAACTGAATTGCTTCGTGCCCTCCCACTCGATCCTCCCTTGATGGTGCTCTGCATCTACAACGAACTGAGCTTACAAATCATTACATGCAAGTGCTGATGAAGCCTTTGAAGCCAGGGCAGGCCCCTCGAACCAAATTCCTCGTCAAGGAATTGCTGTATGTGCCTCGGACTGTCTATTGCATTCTGACGAAGACAATGAGTCCTATCAAAGGACACGACTCAAATGATGAAGAAGTCGTTGGCATCATGAAGAATATGCTTTTCAATATCATTCTTGGCGTTCCCGCCAACTTCCATGATTTCTTCATGAGGACTCTGGCTAATATTGCTATGTCACCTTTTGAGCTGAAGCCCTATGCACCTTAGATTATGAGATTCATCAGAACAAGGTCTTCACTAAATTACTAAGGCTGATACTCGGAATCACTGCATCTACTTGCCTCCAATTGAAGTCCTCAAACGGACAATTTCCTCACCTGATGACAAAGGCAAGACAACTAGTGTGATAGATGAAGGCATTCGTCCATTGGATGGTCAATTTCGCAAGGCTGCATCCTACTCCACCAATGATGACTCTGCCACGCATGACTCTGCCGCCAACACCTCTGCCAAGCAAAATCCTCAAGCCACAAAGCACCTGTGGTGATGGTGATCGTGAGTTACTCCTCGGTCTTCATCGAAAGTTGATCGAAATCATAAATGGGTCAAGCGTCGGTTTGGTTCAATTCTTCACAACATGACCTCAACACACAATGCAGTGAAGAAAAACCAATACTACCTCCATGAAACCTTCAACTGCACAGGCTGTTCTATCTCATGTCTAAAGCGCAGAAGATCTGAACAAAATGGGTCTCAAGGAAGAATTTGACTGGTCGCACCTCCAGAAGAAATTCAAGAAGGTCAAGGTTCCTTCCTTGGTGGCCAGCTCCTATTCTTCATCGCGCGACACTGATGAAAATGAAGACTTGGACGACACTGCGGCAGGCCCTACTACGACAACCGACCCCGACAACGCTGGCGCTCCTCCATCAACTTGATATTCTTCAGGGGCATTAGTCCTTAGTTTCGATCCTTTTGGTCATTCGATGACAAAGGGGGAGAAATTTGAGTTAGTCTTCAAGCGGGTCTATTATATGGGCGTATTTTTCTAAGTTACAACTCTCGCTCTTCTGAAACTTTTATTGGATCGAGTTGTAATCTTAAAACCGATGGTGCTCTGATATTTTTGATGTGTTCCTCTGCATGCTTATTCTTTGTTATATGTTAATACATGCATGCTGAATTACATCAGTCACCATATTTCATCATGCATTTCAAATTCTTCATATTATATGTCAAATGCGTCTATGAATTACAAGATATAGGGGGAGATCTCCATGATTCAACTCTTCAAATGTGCAGCGCTTCAAAAGCAAATTCCTCACTATGCACACCTTCAGGGGGAGTTCTTCTATATCTTGTAATCAAATTCCTCAATATCAGTTTTTACACTTCATATGTTTATCCCCGTTGAAAACTTAACCTATATTGTCATCAATCACCAAAAAGGGGGAGATTGTAAGTGCATCTAGGGCCCCTTAGTGATTTTGGTGTATTGAAGACTTATAGGTTAAGGGACTAATGTGTTTATGAGTGTACACAGGTCTATAAGTCTATGAGGAGTTTGATCTTTACATAGAAAGTCGACCCCTAAAAATGAAGTTCTTCGACTGAAGACTTTGAAAGTGAAGAAATTGGTGTGACCTTGAAGACTTGGTATTCATTTGAGGAACATGAAGCGTGAAGACTTTTGTTTTCATAGTTTCGTTTTCTCTTTCTTGAGTCATAGGAAACACCGCATTGTTAAAGGGGTCGAGGAAATACTAAGGAAAAATTTCCATGTGATGCTCAACTCAAAATCCTACACCTACCAATACCTTGAGTGAAGCCTTTGGAAATATCATACAGATTCAGTCAATTCCTTTAGTGACAGAGACGAAGTTCTTACAGTCCTTGAGAATTTGTTACGGCGAGGAGTTAGGAATTCGCCGGTCTGAATTACCTACCTGATGAGGAACATGATATACGAGGAATTTGAGAGTCAAATTTCCGACCGTTCTTTGTCTTCTTGGCATGACTGTCCCAAAATATCTTATCCACCTAACGGTCATATCATTGAAGGGCATTTATGTCTTATCATGTCGGGCTGCTCCTAGGCTATTAATAGCCGCCCCTACAACCACTAGCTGGTTGGCTGCTCGAGAAGAACTTGACACTTGTCATTTGAGAGCATCCCATCCTCCGAGGACTTTGGCGAAAATCATCGAGTGAGGAAAACCCAAACCCAAACAACTACAAACCCAAAGTGATTGAGCATCATGAAGAGATTGATCATGCGTGGATCCGGCGCTTGTTACCTTTGAAGACTGTGCTTCTTCCAGACGGTTAGGCGTCATGGTCTAGAGCATCAAGAGGAATTGTGGATCGCCGAGTGACCGAGTCTGTGAAGGTTTGGAAGTCGCTGAAGACTTACCACGAGTGATTGGGCGAGTCTGTTTGACCTTAGTTCAAGGAGAATCTGGTGAGGACTTGGTGTCTGAGCTACGTGCTCAGCGATCGGGTGTCCGGGCTGTGTGTCCTCGAGTTTAAATACTCGGCCGCTCCAACAGACGTACAAGCCGAGACAGCAGTTGGAACTGGTCTACCAAATCATTGTGTTCACCAACCTTCTGGTTCTATTTCCTCAACTCTTTAATTTCCTCATTCTTGTGTTGAGTGTTTGTTCATATCTGTGTTTGAAGACTTTGATGAAGACTTTCTCAATTTCCTCAGTTCAATTTCTTGATCTGTTTGTCTTCATCTTGTGTTATCCTGTGATTACGCTTTACGTACTCTGTGATTGTCTTCATTTCATCATGATGACCATGCACGATTCTGTTATGCTTACTTCGAGTACTTATTCCGCTGCAAGTAGTTCTTAGCTAAGGAATTTCCTCACCAGCAAATTCCTCAGTGAAGAATTCATAAAAATCGCCTATTCACCCACCCTCTAGTCGATATAACGCACTTTCAAGGCTCTTTGCTAACTGGGGCAGCAAGCACCGGCTGGGTGTAAAGCAGGGCTTTGAGCTCTACAAACGCTGCTTCGGCTTCGGGAGTCCACTCGAACTTGTTAGACTTCTTCATCAGTCGGTAAAGAGGCAATGCCTTTTAACCGAGACGAGATATGAATCGACTCAAAGCGGCCAAACAACTAGTAAGCTTCTGAACGTCGTGCACACGCATTGGGTGTTTCATTCGGAGGATTGCACCAACTTTCTCTGGGTTTGCATCGATCCCTCGTTTGGAAACAAGGAAACCAAGTAACTTTCCACCTGGGACTCTGAATGTGCACTTTGACGGATTAAGCTTGATATCATATCTTCTCAAGTTGGCAAAGGTTTCAGCAAGGTCAGTCAGCAGGTCGGAACTTTTACATGACTTGACCATGATGTCATCCATGTATGCTTCCACATTCCAGCTGATTTGAGTGAGCAGGCACTTCTGTATCATGCGCATGAATGTGGCGCCAGCATTCTTGAGATCAAAAGGCATGGTAACATAGCAAAAACACCCAAATGGGGTGATGAAAGTTGTCTTTATTTCGTCGGGTCCATACCGTCAGATCTGATGGTACCCAAAATAGCGTCCAAAAAGGACAAACACTCGCATTCCACAGTCGAGTCGACAATTTGGTCGATGCGGGGTAGAGGGAAATGATCTTTCGGGGACCATGACAACATTGGCGAGCCACTCGGAGTGGTATATCTCATGGATGAACTCTACTACCACAAGCCGAGCCACCTCTTCACCAATTTCCTTCCTCTTCTCCACGGCGAACCGACGGAGATGCTCTTTGACAGGTTTTGCTTTCGGGTCGACTCGCAAACAGTGCTCAGCCAGTCCCCTGGGTACACCTGGCATGTCAGACGGCTTTCATGCAAAGATGTTCCAGTTCTCACAAAGGAACTGGATGAGCGCTTCTTCCTATTTGCTATCGAGTGTTGTTGAGATATGATTCGGAGAAGCATTGGGGTCGTTCGGGTGAATATGAACTTGCTTTGTTTCACCAGATGACTGAAATGTAGACTCTAAAGCAGGCTTCATGGCACGTAATAAATCACTCGGATCTGCATTCTTCTGATACTCTTGCATTTCCACTGCTGCCATCTATTCATCAGCAATCTTTGATCCCTTCTGGAGGCACTCTTCTACTCTCTGCTGATTACCAGTGACTGTGATCACGCCTTTGGGGCCAGACATCTTCAGCTTGAGGTACATGTAACACGGTCGAGCCATAAAAACGGGCATATGCGGGCCTGCCCAGAATAGCATGATAGGCACTGTGAAAATCCACAACTTCAAATGTCAACTTCTCTTTGCGGTAATTCTTTGAATCACCGAAAATCACCTCAAGAGTGATCTGGCCGAGTGAATCGGCTTTCTTGCCAGGAATGACACCATGGAATCGCGTATTTCTCTCGCTGAGCTTGGACATCAGAATACCCATCTCTCGGAGAGTCTCAGCATACAAAATGTTCAAGCCACTGCCACCATCCATCAAAACCTTGGTCAGTCGAGTGCCCCCAACGACTGGGTCAACCACCAATGCTTGCCACCTAGGGGTAGCAACGTGCGCTGGATGGTCGGACTGGTCGAATGGAATGGGAGTCTTCGACCACTTCAAATATGTTGTCCTTGCTGGGGCAACTGATGACCCACAAGTATAGGGGATCTATCGTAGTCCTTTCGATAAGTAAGAGTGTCGAACCCAACGAGGAGCAGAAGGAAATGACACGCAGTTTTCAGTAAGGTATTCTCTGCAAGCACTGAAATTATCGGTAACAGATAGTTTTGTGATAAGGTAATTCGTAACGGGTAACAAGTAACAAAAGTAAACAAGGTGAAGTAAGGTGGCCCAATCCTTTTTGTAGCAAAGGACAAGCCATGACAAACTCTTATATAAAGGAAAGCGCTCCCGAGGACACATGGGAATTATCGTGAAGCTAGTTTTCATCATGCTCATATGATTCGCGTTCGTTACTTTGATAATTTGATATGTGGGTGGACCGGTGCTTGGGTACCGCCCTTCCTTGGACAAGCATCCCACTTATGATTAATCCCTCTCGCAAGCATCCGCAACTATGAAAGAGAATTAAGGTAAACCTAACCATAGCATGAAACATATGGATCCAAATCAGCCCCTTACGAAGCAACACATAAACTAGGGTTTAAGCTTATGTCACTCTAGCAACCCATCATCTACTTATTAATTCCCAATGCCTTCCCCTAGGCCCAAACAATGGTGAAGTGTCATGTAGTCGACGTCCACATAACATCACTCGAGGAAAGACAACATACATCTCATCAAAATATCGAACGAATACCGAATTCACATGACTACTTATAACAAGACTTCTCCCATGTCCTCAGGAACAAACGTAACTACTCACAAATCATATTCATGTTCATAATCAGAGGGGTATTAATATGCATAAAGGATCTGAACATATAATCTTCCACCGAATAAACCAACTAGCATCAACTACAAGGAGTAATCAACACTACTAGCAACCCACACGTACCAATCTGAGGTTTTGATACAAAGATCAGATACAAGAGATGAACTAGGGTTTGAGAGGAGATGGTGGTGGTGAAGATGTTGATGGAGATTGACCCCCTCCCGATGAGAGGATCGATGGTGATGACGTTGGTGGCGATTTCCCCTCGGAGGATGTTTCCCAGAGAGCAGCGTGGAGCCCTAGATTGGTTCCGCCAAGGTTCCGCCTCGAGACTGCGGCACTTCATCCGAAAGCTTCCTTCTTATTTTTTCGAGGGCAAAAGACACCTTATATCAGAAGATGGGCATCGGGGGGCTTCCAGGTGGCCCCCACGAGGCAGGGGGCGTGCCCAGGGGGGTAGGGCGCGCCCTCCACCCTCGTGGACGGCGGGTGGCCCCCCTCCGGTGCTTTCTTCTCCCAATATTTTTAATATATTCCAAAAGTGACTTTCGTGGAGTTTCAGGACTTTTGGAGTTGTGCAGAATAGGTATCTAATATTTGCTCCTTTTCCAGCCCAGAATTCCAGCTGCCGACACTCTCCCTCTTCATGTAAACCTTGTAAAATAAGAGAGAAAAGGCATAAGTATTGTGACATAATGTGTAATAACAGCCTATAATGCAATAAATATCGATATAAAAGAATGATGCAAAATGGACGTATCAACTCCCCCAAGCTTAGAGCTCGCTTGTTCTCAAGCGGAAGCCGATATCAAAAAATATGTCCACATGTTTAGAGATAGAGGTGTCGATAAAATAAAATACGGACATGAGGGCATCATGATCATTCTTAGAATAGCGACATATGTGTGTGTGTGTGTGTGTCTATATATATATATATATATATATATATATATATATATATATATATATATATATATATATATATATATATATATATATATATATATACTGTCATATGATTTCTTATGCTAAAGTAACAATCTATTCACAATGTCAAGTATGAATCAAAAACTTCATTGAAAAACTAGAAAACTATAATCTCAGTCATGGAAGCAATTGCAATTTATCATAACATCGGAAAGAGTCCATATAAGAGCTTTTCAGCAAGTCCACATACTCAACTATCATTTAGTCTTTCACAATTGCTAACACTCACGCAATACTTATGGGTATGAAGTTTTAATCGGACACACAGAAAGATAGGGGCTTATAGTTTTGCCTCCCAACCTTTTACCTCAAGGGTAACGTCAACAATAATGCTTTCTGAAAACCCACATCCAATTAGGCCCTTCACAGAGGGAAGCAGAGGTTCTCATGTGCTTTTATGGTTGGATGCACAAAATCTTAGTGTAAAAGAATGTCACTTTATATTGCCACTTGTGATAGGGACCTTTATTATGCAGTCCGTCGCTTTTATTTCTTCCATATCACAAGCTCGTATAAAGCTTATTTTCTCCACACTAATAGATCATACATATTTAGAGAGCAATTTGTATTGCTTGCATCAATGACAACTTACTTGAAGGATCTTACTCAATCCATAGGTAGATAAGGTGGACTCTCATGGCAAGACTGGGTTTAAGGATATTTGGAAGCATAAGTAGTATCTCTACCGGGTGCAAAGAATTTGGCTAGCATGAGGGGGAAAGGCAAGCTCAATATGTTGGATGATCCATGACAATATAATTTATTTCGGATATAAGAAAACATAGAACATTACGTTGTCTTCCTTGTCCAACATCAACTTTTTAGCATGTCATATTTAAATGAGTGCTCACAATCATAAAAGATGTCCAAGATAGTATATTTATATGTGAAAACCTCTCTTTCTTTATTACTTCCTATTAATTGCAACGATGACCAAAACTATGTTTGTCAGCTCTCAACAACTTTTATTCATCATACTCTTTACATGTGAAGTCATTACTCTCCATAAGATCAATATGATATCTTTATTTCTTTTTATTCTTTCTTTTTTCGTTTATTCCCTCAAGATTATAGCAAGATAACCAAGCCCTCGACTCAAGACTAATCTTTATTATATATAGCTCACGGACTCGATTACATAGATAAGGATCAACACAAAAACTCAAAGCTAGATCATACTAAACTTTATTCTACTAGATCAAGATATAACCAAAAGGATTGAACTAAGAAAAACGGTAGAGATAGAAGTGTGATGGTGATACGATACCGGGGCACCTCCCCCAAGCTTGGCAGTTGCCAAGGGGAGTGCCCATACCCGATACTCAGTTCTCGTTTGGTGGTGAAGGAGATGGTGGTGATGATGACAAGTGTGCCTTCAGCTTTTTTATATTGTAGTTGAGGAGAGCAATTTCCTCCTTTAAATCATCGACCTCCAACTCCAGCTTCAAGATCTTGTCACATAAATCTCCTTTGCTTTTTTGCCGAAAATAGAAGGAATATATCGGTTATTAGACCGGTTAGCCCTCTTAGGGAGACTAGACTTCTTGAACTTCACGTGCATATCCCCAGGTTGAGGTAGAGGAACATCCTCCTCCTCCGAACTTGAATCATCGATCCTCATCAAATGAGCATCCTCCTCATCGTCTGTAGTTCGACCATGTGGAGATAGGTCCCCATAGGTCTTTGGGTCAGCAATGAGATGTGAGACATAGCTCTCTCTGTCAGAGTCTTGATATGACATCTTGCTCTAAATCTGCTGTAGAAACAACTCAAAACAAAAATAGAGGATTGTGTCATGGTACGGTGGTCAAAACCTTCGGGAGATTATATAATGAATTTTTACCGACCAAAAGAAGTATCGTGCAAGAAAACGGAGTCCAGAGGGCACACGAGGTGCCCATGAGGCAGGGGGGCGCGCCCTCCACCCTCGTGGATGCCTCGTGTCCTTTCCGGACTACTTCTTATTTTCCTATTTTCTTAAATATTCCAAAACGGAGAAAAATTTCTATTAGAACTGTTTTGGGGTCGGTTTACTTACCGTACCACATACCTATTCCTTTTCGGAGTCTGAGACGTCCTAGAAAGTGTCCCTTATGTACTCCTCCAGGGTTACGGTATCAATAACATTGGTTTCAACATTTATAGGGTTACCTGAGATATAATGTTTGATTCTTTGACCGTTCACCACCTTCAGATTCGTGCCTTCGAAGTTGTTGATTTTTATGGCACCAGAATGATAGACCTCCTCGGTAGCGTAAGGACCTTCCCATTTAGAGAGGAGTTTTCCTGCAAAAAATCTTAATGAGAGTTGTATAACAAAACATAATCACCTACATTAAACTCACGCTTTTGTATCCTCTTGTCATGCCATCTTTTAACTTTTTCTTTAAACAGCTTGGCATTCTCATAGGCCTGGGTTCTCCACTCATCAAGTGAGCTAATGTCAAATAATCTCTTCTCACCTGCAAGTTTGAAATCATAATTGAGCTCTTTAATGGCCCAATATGCCTTATGTTCTAGTTCGAGAGGTAAGTGACATGCTTTTCCATAAACCATTTTATACGGAGACATACCCATAGGAATTTTATATGCCGTTCTATAGGGCCATAATGCATCATCAAGTTTCTTGGACCAATTCTTTCTAGATCTATTAATAGTCTTTTGCAAAATTAATTTAATCTCTCTATTACTCAGTTCTACTTGACCACTAGACTGTGGGTAGTATGGAGATGCAAGTCTATGATTAACATCATACTTAGCAAGCATTTTACGAAAAGTACCATGAATAAAATGTGAACCACCATCTGTCATTAAGTATCTAGGGACTCCAAACCTCGGAAAAATAACTTCTTTAAGCATCTTAATAGAGGTGTTATGATCAGCACTACTAGTTGAATAGCTTCTACCCACTTAGTAACGTAATCAACAGCAACTAAAATATGTGTATACCCATTAGAGGAAAGGAAACGGTCCCATATAATCAAAGCCCCAAACATCAAATGGTTCAATAACAAGTGAATAATTTGTAGGCATTTCTTGACGTGTACTAATATTACCAATTCTTTGACATTCATCACAATACAAGACAAACTTACGGGCATCTTCGAAAAGAGTAGGCCAATAAAAACCGGATTGCAATACTTTATGTGCAGTTCTATCTCCAGCGTGGTGTCCTCCATAAGCCTCGGAGTGACACTTGCGTAGGATCTGTTCATGTTCATGCTCAGGTACACAACGTCTAATAACACCATCTACTCCTTCTTTATAAAGGCGTGGGTCATCCTAGAAGTAATGTCTTAAATCATAGAAAAAGTTTTTCTTTTGCTGGTATGTGAAACTAGGTGGTATAAATTTAGCAACAATGTAATTAGCATAATCAGCACACCATGGAGCAGTACAAGAAGCATTTATGACAGCTAATTGTTCATCAAGAAAGCTATCATCAATAGGTAGTGCGTCATCAAGAACATTCTCTAACTTAGATAAGTTGTGTGCAATGGGGTTCTCAGCTCCCTTTCTATCAATAATATGCAAATCAAATTCTTGTAGCAAGAGAACCCATCTAATAAGTATAGGTTTAGCATCTTTCTTTTCCATAAGATATTTAATAGCAACATGATCAGTGTGAACAGTTACTTTAGAATCAACAATATAAGGTCAGAACTTATCACAAGCAAATACAACTGCTAACAATTCTTTTTTAGTAGTAGCATAATTTCTCTAGGCACTGTCTAGAGTTTTACTAGAATATTGGATAACATTTAATTTCTTATCAACTCTTTGTCCTAGAACAGCACCTACAGCATAATCACTAGCATCACACATAATTTTAAAGGGTAAATTCCAATCAGGTGGCTGAACAATAGGTGCAGAAATCAAGGCTTTCTTAAGTATTTCAAATCCTTCTACACAATCATCATCAAAGACAAAAGGAACATCTTTTTGTAAGAGATTAGGCAGAGGCCTAGAAATTTTTGAGAAGTCTTTAATGAACCTCCTATAAAAACCGGCATGACCAAGGAAACTTCTTATACCTTTAATGTCCTTAGGACACGACATCTTTTCAATAGCATCAATTTAGCTTTATCAACTTCAATACCTCTTTCAGAAATTTTACGCCCCAAGACAATACCTTCATTAACCATAAAGTGGCACTTCTCCCAATTCAAGACAAGATTAGTTTCTTCACATCTCTGCAAAACTCGATCAAGGTTGCTTAAGCAGTCATCAAAAGAAGTTCCATACACGGAGAAATCATCCATGAAAACCTCAACAATCTTTTCACAAAATTCAGAGAATATAGCAGTCATGCATCTTTGAAAGGTAGCAGGTGCATTACATAAATCAAAAGGCATACGTCTATAAGCAAAGGTACCGAAAGGGCAAGTAAAAGTGGCCTTTTCCTGATCCTCTTTTGACACAGGTATTTGAGAGAAACCAGAATAACCGTCTAGAAAGAAAAAATGTGTATGTTTGGATAATCTTTCTAGCATTTGATCTATAAAAGGCAAATGGTAATGATCCTTTTTAGTAGCTTTATTTAATTTGCGGAAGTCAATTACCATTCTATAACCTGTAACAATTCTTTGTGGGATCAATTCATCTTTATCATTAGGAACAACAGTAATACCTCCCTTCTTAGGGACACAATGGATAGGACTTACCCACTGACTGTCAGCAACGGGATAAACAATACCTACCTCCAGAAGCTTTAGTATTTCTTTTATTACCACTTCTTTCATCTTAGGATTTAACCGTCGTTGGTGATCAACAACCGGTTTAGCGTCATTCTCCAATTTTATTTTGTGTTGGCATAGATTGGGACTAATGCCCTTAAGATCATCAAGAGTATATCCAATAGCAGCACAGTGCTTCTTCAGAGTTTTCAATAATTTCTCTTCTTTTTGCTCTGAAAGGTTAGCACTAATAATAACAGGATATATCTTCTTTTCATCAAGATAAGCATATTTAAGAGTATCGGGTAATGTTTTAAGTTCAAACACGGGATCACCCTTGGGTGGAGGAGGATCCCCTAGAATTTCAACAGGCAAGTTGTGTTTCAAAATAGGTCCCTGTTTAAAAAATACTTCATCTATTTCCCTTCTTTCATTCAAACATATCATTTTCATGGTCTAGCAAGTATTATTCTAAAGGATCATTAGGAGGCACGGCAATAGAAGCAAGACCAATAATTTCATCTTTACTAGGCAATTCTTTATCATGGGGTTGTCTACGGAATTTAGCAAAATTAAAATCAGAGACATATCCCCTAACCCAATAGTAATAATATCCTTTTCACAGTCTATCCTAGCAATCAAAATATTCAAGAAGGGCCTACCAAATATAATGGGACAAAAGTCATCTTGTGGGGATCCAAGAGCAAGAAAATCAGTAGGATATTTAACTTTCCCACACAAAACTTCAACATCTCTAACAATCCCAACTGGTGAAATAGTGTCACTATTGGCAAGTTTAATTGTAACATCAATTTCCTCTATCTCAGCAGGTGCAATATCATGCATAATTTCTTTGTATAAGGCATGAGGTATTGCACTTGCACTAGCACCCATATCACATTATCCATGATAACAATGATCTCCTATTTTGACAGAAACAACAGGCATGCCTACAACAGGTCTATGTTTATTTTTAGTATCTGGTCTAGAAATTCTAGTAGCTTCATTACAGAAGTAAATAACATGCCCATCAATATTATCGACCAAGAGATCTTTAACCATAGCAATACTAGGTTCAACTTTAATTTTCTCACGGGTGTAGGTGTTCTAGCATTACTCTTACGAACCACAGTTGAAGCTTTAGCATGATCCTTTATTCTAACAGGGAAAGGTGGTTTCTCAATATAAGCGGTAGGAACAATAGGATCAACATTATAAGTGATAGTCTTTTCTTCAACTTTAATAGGTTGAACTACTTTTACTTCAATGGGAGGATGATATTTAAACCACTTCTCCTTAGGGAGATCAACATGAGTAGCAAATGATTCACAGAAAGAAGCTACTATCTCAGAGTCAAGTCCATATTTAGTGCTAAATTCATGAAAAGCATCGGTATCCATAAAAGATTTAACACGACAAACTTAGATGTTATACCTGACTCCTTACCTTCGCCGAGTTCCCAATCTTCAGAGTTACATTTAATTCTTTCCAATAAATCCCTTATGAATTCAATAGTCTTCATCATAAAGGAACTAGTACAAGAAGTATCAAGCATGGAGCGATTATTGAGAGAAAGCCGAGCATAAAAATTTTGAATAATAATTTCTCTTGAGAGCTCATGATTGGAGCATGAATATAACATTGATTTAAGCCTCCCCAAGATTGGGTGATACTTTCTCCTTCGCGAGGCCAAAAATTATATATATAATTACGATCACGATGAGCCAGATGCATAGGATAAAACTTCTAATGAAATTCCAATTTCAATCGGTTGTAGTTCCATGATCCAATATCATCACATAGCCTAAACCATGTCAATGCTTTTCCCTTCAAAGATAAAGGGAAGACTTTCTTCTTGATAACATCCTCGGGCATACTTGCAAGCTTAAATAATCCACAAACTTCATACACATAGATTAGGTGCATATCGGGATGTAATGTTCCATCTCCTGTAAAGGGATTAGCTAGTAGTTTCTCAATCATACCCGAAGGAATTTCAAAGTAAACATTTTTAGTAGGTTCAGTAGGTTGAGGAGCAACTCTTTGCTCTACTGGTCGGGGTGAAGATACCCCGAACAAGCCCCTCAAAGGATTATTTTCCATAGTAACAAGTGACAGTAAATTTCAGCACACTATATAAATTTTTCCTTACCAAATTCCACTTACCAAAGGCGCTTCACTCCCCGGCAACGGCGCCATATAAGAGTCTTGATGACCCAAAAGTATAGGGTATCTATCATAGTACTTTCGATAAGTAAGAGTGTCGAACCCAACGAGGAGCAGAAGGAAATGACAAGCAGTTTTCAGTAAGGTATTATCTGCAAGCGCTAAAATTATCGGTAACAGATAGTTTTGTGATAAGTAATTCGTAACGGGTAACAAGTAAATAAAGTAAACAAGGTGCAGAAAGGTGGCCCGATCCTTTTTGTAGCAAAGGACAAGCCTGGACAAACTCTTATATAAAGGAAAGCGCTCCCGTGGACACATGGTAATTATCGTCAAGCTAGTTTTCATCATGCTCATATGATTCACGTTCGTTACTTTGATAATTCGATATGTGGGTGGACCGGTGCTTGGGTACTACCCTTCCTTGGACAAGCATCCCACTTATTATTAACCCCTCTCGCAAGCATCTGCAACTACGAAAGAAGAATTAAGGTAAACCTAACCATAACATGAAACATATGGATCCAAATCAGCCCCTTACGAAGCAACGCATAAACTAGGGTTTAAGCTTCTGTCACTCTAGCAACCCATCATCTACTTATTACTACCCAATGCTTTCCCCTAGGCCCAAACAATGGTGAAGTTTCATGTAGTCGACGTTCACATAACACCACTAGAGGAAAGACAACATAAATCTCATCAAAATATCGAACGAATACCAAATTCACATGACTACTTATAACAAGACTTATCCCATGTCCTCAGGAACAAACGTAACTACTCACAAATCATATTCATGTTCATAATCAGAGGGATATTAATGTGCATAAAGGATCTGAACATATAATCTTCCACCGAATAAACCAACTAGCATCAACTACAAGGAGTAATCAACACTACTAGCAACCCACATGTACCAATCTGAGGTTTTGAGACAAAGATCGGATACAAGAGATGAACTAGGGTTTGAGAGGAGATGGTGCTAGTGAAGATGTTGATGGAGATTGACCCCCTCCCGATGAGAGGATCGATGGTGATGACGTTGGTGATGATTTCCCCCTCCCGGAGGGATGTTTCCCCGGCAGAATAGCTCTGCGGGAGCCCTAGATTGGTTCCGCCTCGAGACAGCGGCGCTTTGTCCCGAAAGCTTCCTTCTTATTTTTTCCAGGGCAAAAGACACCTTATATCAGAAGATGGTCACTGGAGGCCTACCAGGGGGCTCACGAGGCAGGGGGCGCGCCCAGGGGGTAGGGCGCGCCCTCCACCCTCGTGGACGGTGGGTGGCCCCTCTCTGGTGCTTTCTTCGCCCAATATTTTTAATATATTCCAAAACTGACTTTCGTGGAGTTTTAGGACTTTTGGAGTTGTGCGGAATAGGTCTCTAATATTTGCTCCTTTTCCAGCCCAGAATTCCAACTGCCGGCATTCTCCCTCTTCATGTAAATCTTGTAAAATAAGGGAGAAAAGGCATAAGTATTGTGACATAATGTGTAATAACAGACCATAATGCAATAAATATTGATATAAAAGAATGATGCAAAATGGACGTATCAACAACCATGTTTACTTCTGTGTTGATGACCTTCAGTCGACTTTTGCTCTCAGCGTCGGCAAAAATCACCAAAGTGGCATTGACATTGGGGTAACCGTCATCCTCCTCTTTGTCTTCATCCTTATCAGATTCCTTCTCATTCTCACTGGGCTGGCCCTCTCAGAACTGCTGGATAAGGAGTCGACACTGTCGAGTGGTATGCTTGGGATAAATCAGGTTCCCCTCTTCATCCTTCTTAGTGTGTATATGACAAGGCAAATCTAGCACATCATTTCCTGCTTGATATTTCACCTTCTTGGGGATCCAGGGCCCCTTAGCTTTCCTTTGAATTTTCCTTGGGTCACCGCTGCGGGCTCACCAGGACCTGCGGGTTCGGCTTTGTGCTTCTGCTTCTGACTGGAATTCCCTCCTCAGGTGTCCTGGGTGACTGGTTTGTTCTTGCCACTGCAGAGTCGGTCTTCTTCTTCGTCGTTAGCATATCGAGTGGATATTTCCATCATTCGGGCCAGAGCATATCTCCTGTCCGACCGAATTTCAGGTTAAGCTCTCTGTACCGGACACCTTCCTTGAAGGCACAAACAGCTTGGTGCTGAGATACATTTTCCACTGTGTGATGCAAAGTGCTCCACCTCTGGATGTAATCCCTCAAAGTTTCATTCGGATTCTGCACGCAATGCTGCAATTCAGTCAACCCTGCAGGTCGTTTGCAAGTGCCCTCAAATGTCCTGACAAACACTCGGGCTAACTCTTCCCAACTGAATATACTACCAGGAGCCTGCTGATTCAACCAAGCTCTAGTTGATCCCTCCAATAATAGGGGGAGATGCTTCATGGCTACATCGTCATTGCCACCACCAATTTTGCACAGCCACTCGGTAATCTTCTAGCCAAGTGTCAGGCTTCGACTCACCAGTGAACTTGCTCACTCCCGTAGCCAACCTTAAGTTGGGAGGGATTTCTGCAGCTCTGATGGCTCTGCTGAAGCATTCAGGTCCTGAGACATGAACTCTGTTGCCAGTCGGACGATATCTGTCTAGCCCTTCTCTGTGTGCTCAGTTTCTGTCGACCATACCTTGTACGGATTGACCTCGCATCAAATCCGGGCTCTCTTGGGTCGACTGGGACCCTCTGCTCATCACTATATGGGCGCCTGTCATCATACTGTCGGGGCACGTATGACCCGCCACTTGGAGGGGGCGTAGGCACTCGACGACGGTCATCTTGGCCGAGTCGATGATCGTACGGTTCGTGATTCCAACCCAAGAACTGCTCCTGGCGGTGCCCTCGTCCCTCACGCTGCAGAGGCGATCTTGGCCTGTGAGCCGACTGGACTGTATCTGCTACCACAGACCTGCTGTGGATCCTGTTACGAGACTGAGACACGGTTGTGTTCTGCTCTCCTGCTGCCCTGAGCAGTGCTCGGATCTGCATCAAGCCTCTTCCAACCTCTGATTGGGACGACTGAATCGACTCTGCTATATGGGTTGCAGCTATAAGATTCTTAATGGGAGTGCGGTATACCTGAGGTTCAGGCGGGAACAATTGTCGTTGTCGTCCACTGGACTTGGGGATGTGTCGTCGAGCACTCTCATCGAGTGTATGCTGAAGGTTCTCCAGCCGTGCGCGCTCAGCCAAAGTGGACAGGCGCACAGCCTCCAAGGCCCAAGCCTCGGAGGTCTCCCCGATGATGGGAGTGTGGAGCGCCTCCATGTTGCGACGGTGCAGCTCATCCCTCTGCTGCAAAGTGAGGGCTTCAGGACGATACTCCTCATGAACATGCGACGGAGCGCCGCAACCATCGCCGCCGCCGCTGCGACGGCAACCAGGCGGGCTACACGACATGCCGACCATCAGGACTTCTGCCGCAGGGTCGCTGCTGTCACATTCGGTCAGGGTCTCGACGGAGCCAGTCGACAGGTCGAATAGCCCGTAGAGAGCTTCGTCGGGCTCGATTGCCACCACTTGAGGGGTGGCCGACTGACGGGCCACTGCATGCTTTACCCACCGCTGAAGCCGCGATCGACCAGATCGCTTGCGACGACGAGCAGTGGGGAGCGAAGACGCTACGGGAGCCGACCGATACTGAGTCGACGGCTGCCGTAGAAGGACGCCGCGGACACATGCGCGAAAGTGCATCGCCCCGCGGACGGGGAGCATCTCAACGTCAAGGGGGGCCTCCTGGAGCCAGGCGGAGTCGTCGGCGATGAAAATGAGCGCGCCGAGACGAATCTCACGGCCCTTAGCCAAACCGCCATCGGAAACCATGATGATGGAGATCAAGAAAATTGCAACCTCACCGGAAGTCGCTAAGACACCTGCCCCAAGGTGGGCGCCAACTGTCGTGGGAGTAAGTCTGACAGTAGAATAGGGGGTACGTAGGAGGAGGCCAGATCCTAGCTACAATGAGGTTGTGCACGCAAGATTTACGAGTTCAGGCCCTTTGCGGAGGAAGTAACAACCCTACGTCTCGGTGCCTGGAGGCTTGGTCGACTGGATTATGCGTGAAGTTACAGGGGGTATGAAACCTTGTGCCAGTGGAGGGGGGTGGCTTATATAGAGTGTGCCAGGACCCCAGCCAACCCACATTACAAAGGGTTCAATGTACATTAAGGCGAGACGTTACTGGTAACGCCAGTAATAAAGACATGTGAATGATCATTAAGACTACGGAGTGAACACCTGACCGTTGTCATCCTGAGTGACCTTAGATCTTCTATACTCGGAGTGGTTTCTGGTAAGGTCGAATGATTATATCCTGGTCGAATGGAATTGGGTTATCCGAGTGGAATTGTTGGTCGAGTGAGTTGCACTCTGAGGTGATTTCAGTCGGTAGATGCTGCTGTACTTTGAATGCCTTTGACTCTAGGGCAGTGTCCTTGGGAAGGGTGTCTAGGTCAGGCCTATTACCCTACCCTAGGTACATGTCATCATCAGTCTCAATGGAGAAGTCGATGAAGTAGTTGAAGTCGTGGACGTAAATGAACAAAAGCGAGAAGTCGCGTTGAGGTACGTCCCAAAAACTGTATCGCCCTTTTCTCAGGTGCAAATTCACAAAGGACGAGATTTCAAAGATCAACCATGCACGCAATAGATGGGATGGAGTAGCCAGAAGCAGCATGAATGAGAGGTTTATGCGCGAGGGGGTAGAACAAATTGTTGGGAAACATAGCATGCAATTTCAAAAAAATCCTACGCTCACGCAAGATCTATCTAGGAGATGCATAACAACGAGAGGGGGAGAGTGTATCCACGTACCCTCGTATACCGAAAGCGAAAGCGTTTGACAACGCGGTTGATGTAGTCAAACTTCTTCTCGTTCTGACCGATCAAGTACTGAACATACGGCACCTCCGATTTTTGCACACATCTAGCTCGATGATGTCCCTCGAACTCTTGATCCAGCAAAGTGTCGAGGGAGAGTTCCGTCAGCACGACGGCATGGTGACGGTGATGGTGAAGTGATCCGCGCAGGGCTTCTTCGCCTAAGCACTACGTGAATATGACCGGAGGCATAAACTGTGGAGGGGGGCTCCGCACACGGCTAGGAATGAATGTTGTGTATTCTAGCGGTGCCCCCCTCATATATATAGGTTGGAGGGGAGGAAAGGCAGCCAAGGGGGCGCCCCAAGTAGGAGGAATCCGAATAGGGCGCCTCCCAGTTCGGCCTCCCCCCTTCCATATTCATCCGGAGGGGGAATGAAGGAGGAGGGAGGAGAGAAGGAATGGGGAGGCCGAATCCCTCCCCTTCCTTTCCCTCTTCTCCTCTTTCCTTTCCCCTTCTTGGCCCATTAGGCCCATGTAGTTGTCGGGAAGATGCCCGGAACTCCTTCGGGTGACCCGATATGTACCCGATACCCCCAGAACACTTCAGGTGTCCGAATATCATCGTCCTATATATGAATATTTACCTCTCGACCATTTCAGGACTCCTCGTCATGTCCGCCATCTTGTCTGGGACTTCGAACAACATTTGGTCACCAAATCACATAACTCATATAATACAAAATCGTCATCGAACGTTAAGCGTGTGGACCCTACGGGTTCGAGAACTATGTAGACATGACCGAGACACCTCTCCGGTCAATAACCAATAGCGGAACCTGGAT
>CM038679.1:49446018-49456018 GCA_021605205.1 Aegilops longissima
CCGGACCCAGTCGCCCCACGAGGCCCCGTCAACGAGTCGGGTTGTTTGGGAATGCAGCCCAAATCGGGCGGTAGACTCCGTCCAAGGCTAAATACAGGCGAGAGAACGATAGCGAACAAGTACCGCGAGGGAAAGATGAAAATGACTTTGAAAAGAGAGTCAAAGAGTGCTTCAAATTGCCGTGAGGGAAGGGGATGAGGGCCGGCGATGCGCCCCGGCCGTATGTGGAACGGCTCTTGTTGGTCCGCCGCTCGGCTCGGGGTGTGGACTGTTGTCGGTCGTGCCCGCGGCCAAAGCCCGGGGGCCCTAGGTGCCCCCGGTGGCCGTCGTCGGCACGGTCGGTACCCGCGCGCCGAAAGGCGTGTCCCTCGGGGCACTACGCTGCAACGGCCTGTGGGCTCCCCATCCGACCCGTCATGAAACACGGACCAAGGAGTCTGACATGCGTGCGAGTCGACGGGTTCTGAAACCTGGGATGCGCAAGGAAGCTGACGAGCGGGACGCCCTCACGGGCCGCACCGCTGGCCGACCCTGGTCTTCTGTGAAGGGTTCGAGTTGGAGCACGCCTATCGGGACCCGAAAGATGGTGAACTATGCCTGAGCGGGGCGAAGCCAGAGGAAACTCTGGTGGAGGCTCGAAGCGATACTGACGTGCAAATCGTTCATCTGACTTGGGTATAGGGGCGAAGGACTAATCAAACCATCTAGTAGTTGGTTCCCTCCGAAGTTTCCCTCAGGATAGCTGGAGCCCATTACAAGTTCTATCAGGTAAAGCCAATGATTAGAGGCATTGGGGCCGCAACGTCCTCGACCTATTCCCAAACTTTAAATAGGTAGGATGGCGCGGCTGCTTCGGTGAGCCGTGCCACGGAATCGGGTGCTCCAAGTGGGCCATTTCTGGTAAGCAGAACTAGCGATGTGGGATGAACCGGAAGCTAGGTTACGGTGCCCAGCTGCACGCTAACCTAGAACCCACAAAGGGTGTTGGTCAATTAAGACAGCAGGACGGTGGTCATGTAAGTCGAAATCCGCTAAGGAGTGTGTAACAACTCACCTGTCGAATCAACTAGCCCCAAAAATGGATGGCGCTGAAGCGCACGACCCACACACGGCCATCTGGGCGAGCGCCATGCCCCGATGAGTAGGAGGGCGCGGCGGCCGCTGCAAAACCCGGGGCGCGAGACCGGGCGCGAGCGGCCATCGGTGCAGATCTTGGTGGTAGTAGCAAATACTCAAATGAGAACTTTGAAGGCCGAAGAGGAGAAAGGTTCCATGTGAACGTCACTTGCACATGGGTAAGCCGATCCTAAGGGACGGGATAACCCCGGCAGATAGCGCTATCACGCGCATCCCCCGAAAGGGAATCGGGTTAAAAGAACCCACGGCGCCGAAGGCATCAAGGAACATTGTGCCTAACCCGAGAGCATGGCTAGCTTGCTAGTCGTCCCTTGTGTTGCAAAGCTATTTAATCCACACGACTCTCGGCAACGGATATCTCGGCTCTCGCATCGATGAAGAACGTAGCGAAATGCGATACCTGGTGTGAATTGCAGAATCCCGCGAACCATCGAGTCTTTGAACGCAAGTTGCGCCCGAAGCCACTCGGCCGAGGGCACGCCTGCCTAGGCGTCACGCCAAAACACGCTCCCAACCCCCCTCATCGGGAATCAGGATGCGGCATCTGGTTCCTCGTCTCGCAAGGGCTGGTGGACCAAAGATCGGGCTGCCAGCGTACCGCGTCGAACACAGCACATGGTGGGCGTCCTCGCTTTATCAACGCAGTGAATCTGACGTGCAGCCGACATTATTTCCTCAAAATGACCCAGCAAATGAAGCACCCGTCGCTTCGACATCGACCCTAGGTCAAGCGGGACTACCCGCTGAGTCTAAGCATATAAATAAGCGGAGGAGAAGAAACTTACAAGGATTCCCCTAGTAACGGCGAGCGAACCGGGAGCAGCCAAGCTTGAGAATCGGGCGGCTGTGCCATCCGAATTGTACTCTGGAGAGGCGTCCTCAGTGACGGACCGGGCCCAAGTCCCCTAGAAAGGGGTGCCTGGGAGGGTGAGAGCCCCGTCCGGCCCGGACCCTGTCGCCCCACGAGGCCCCGTCAACGAGTCGGGTTGTTTGGGAATGCAGCCCAAATCGTGCGGTACACTCCGTCCAAGGCTAAATACAGGCGAGAGACCGATAGCGAACAAGTACCGCGAGGGAAAGATGAAAAGTTCTTTGAAAAGAGAGTCAAAGAGTGTTTGAAATTGCCGAGAGGGAAGCGGATGAGGGTCGGGGATGCGCCCCAGCCGTATGCGGAACGACTCTTGCTGGTCTGCTGCTCGGCTCGGGGTGTGGACTGTTGTCGGCCGTGCCGGCGGCCAAAGCCCGGGGGCCCTAGGTGCCCCCGGTGGCCGTCGTCGGCACGGCCGGTACCCGCGTGCCGAAAGGCGTGTCCCTCGTGGCACTGCGCTGCAACGGCCTGCGGGGTCCCCATCCGATCCGTCTTGAAACACGGATCAAGGAGTCGACATGCGTCGAAGTCGACGGGTTCGAAACCTGGATGCGCAAAGGAAGGCGACGGCGGGACGCCCTCACGGGCCGCACCGCTGGCCGACCCTGATCTTCTGTGAAGGGTTCGAGTTGGAGCACGCCTGTCGGGACCCGAAAGATGGTGAACTATGCCTGAGCGGGGCAAAGCCAGAAGAAACTCTGGTGGAGGCTCGAAGCGATACTGACGTGCAAATCGTTCATCTGACTTGGGTATAGGGCGAAAGACTAATCGAACCATCTAGTAGCTGGTTCCCTCTGAAGTTTCCCTCAGGATAGCTGGAGCCCATTACGAGTTCTATCAGGTAATGCCAATGATTAGAAGCATTATATTGGGGATGCAACGTCCTTGACCTATTCTCAAACTTTAAATAGGTAGGATGGCGCGGCTGCTTCGGTGAGCCGTGCCACGAATCGGTGCTCAAGCGCCCGATTCAGTAAGCGAATCTGGCGATGTGGGATGAACCAGAAGCCGGGTTACGGTGCCCAACTGCACGCTAACCTAGAACCCACAAAGGGTGTTGGTCAATTAAGACAGCAGGACGGTGGTCATGGAAGTCGAAATCTGCTAAGGAGTGTGTAACAACTCACCTGTCGAATCAACTAGCCCCTAAAATAAATGGTGCCGAAGTGCGCGACCCACACCCGGCCACCTGGGCGAGCGCCATGCCCCGATGAGTAGGAGGGCACGGCGGCCGCTGCAAAACCCGGGGCGCGAGCCCGGGCGGAGCGGCCAACGGTGCAGATCTTGGTGGTAGTAGCAAATATTCATATGAGAACTTTGAATGCCGAAGAGGAGAAAGGTTCCATGTGAACAACACTTGAACATGGGTAAGCCGATCCTAAGGGACGGGGTAACCCCGACAGATAGCGCGATCATGCGCATCCCCTGAAAGGGAATCGGGTTAAAAGAACCCACGGCGCCGAAGGCGTCATGGAACACTGTGCCTAACCCGAGGGCATGGCTAGCTTGCTAGCCGTCCCTTGTGTAATCCACACGACTCTCGGCAACGGATATCTCGGCTCTCGCATCGATGAAGAACGTAGCGCAATGTGATACCTGGTGTGAATTACAGAATCCCGCGAACCATCGAGTCTTTGAATGCAAGTTGCGCCCGAGGCCACTCAGCTGAGGGCACACCTGCCTGGGCGTCACGCCAAAACACGCTCCCAACCCCCTCATCGGGAATCAGGATGTGGCATCTGGTCCCTCGTCTCGCAGTCGGTGGTGGACCAAAGATCGGGCTGCCGGCGTACCGCGTCGGACACAGCGCATGGTGGGTGTCCTCGCTTTATCAATGCAGTGCATCCGACGCGCAGCCGGCATTATGGCCTCAAAATGACCCGGCAAATGAAGCCCCCGTCGCTTTGACCGAGACCCCAGGTCAGGCGGGACTACCCGCTGAGTTTAAGCATATAAATAAGCGGAGGAGAAGAAACTTACAAGGATTCCCCTAGTAACGGCGAGCGAACCGGGAGCAGCCCAGCTTGAGAATTGGGCGACTGTGCCTTCCGAATTGTAGTCTGGAGAGGCGTCCTAAGAGACGGACCGAGCCCAAGTCCCCTGGAAAGGGGCGCCTGGGAGGGTGAGAGCCCCGTCCGGCCCGGACCCTGTCGCCCCACGAGGCCCCGTCAACGAGTCGGGTTGTTTGGGAATGCAGCCCAAATCGGGCGGTAGACTCCGTCCAAGGCTAAATACAGGCGAGAGACTGATAGCGAACAAGTACCGCGAGGGAAAGATGAAAAGGACTTTGAAAAGAGAGTCAAAGAGTGCTTGAAATTGCGGGAGGGAAGCGGATGGGGGCGGCGATGTGCCCCGCCTTATGCGAGAACGCTCTTGCTGGTCCGCCGCCGCTCGGTGTGGATTGTTGTGGACTGTTGTCGCCGCGCGGCAGCAAAGCCCGGGGCCCTATGTGCCCCCGGTGGCCGTCGTCGGCACGGCCGGTACCCGCGCGCCGGAAGGCGTGTCCCTCGGGGCACTACGCTGCAACGGCCTGCGGGCTCCCCATCCGACCCGTCTTGAAACATGGACCAAGGAGTCTGACATGCGTGCGAGTCAACGGGTTCTGAAACCTGGGATGTGGAAGGAAGCTGACGAGCGGGACGCCCTCACGGGCCGCACCGCTGGTCGACCCTGATCTTCTGTGAAGGTTCGAGTTGGAGCACGCCTGTCGGGACCCGAAAGATGGTGAACTATGCCTGAGCAGGGCGAAGCCAGAGGAAACTCTGGTGGAGGATCGAAGCGATACCGATGTGCAAATCGTTCATCTGGCTTGGGTATAGGGGCGGAAGACTAATCGAACCATCAAGTAGCTGGTTCCCTCCGAAGTTTCCCTCAGGATAGCTGGAGCCCATTACGAGTTCTATCAGGTAAAGCCAATGATTAGAGGCATTGGGGACGCAACGTCCTCGACCTATTCTCAAACTTTAAATAGGTAGGATGGCGCGGCTGCTTCGGTGAGCCGTGCCACGGAATCGGGTGCTCCAAGTGGGCCATTTTTGGTAAGCAGAACTGGCGATGCGGGATGAACCGGAAGTCGGGTTCTGAGTGCTCAATCAAGGCTAACCTCGAACCCACAAAGGGTGTTGGTCGATTAAGACAGTAGGACGGTGGTCATGGAAGTCGAAATCCTCTAAGGAGTGTGTAACAACTCACCTGCCGAATCAACTAGCCCCGAAAATGGATGGCGCTGAAGCGCGTGACCCACACCCGGCCCCGATGAGTAGGAGGGCGCGGCGGCCGCTGATACGTCTGCAACATATCTATAATTTTTTATTGCTCCATGCTACTTTATCTATTGTTTTGGACTATAATGGGCTTTATTTTCCACTTTTATATTATTTTTGGGACAAACCTATTAACCGGAGGCCCAGCCCAGAATTGCTGTTTTTTGCCTTTTTTAGTGCTTCGAAGAAACAGAATATCAAACGGAGTCCAAACGGAATGAAACCTTCGGAAACGTGATTTTCTCATCGAACGTGATCCAGGGGACTTGGACCCTACTCCAAGGCACAGACGAGGCGGTCACGAGGGTGCCCCCCCCAGGGCACGCCCCCCTGCCTCGTGGGCCCCTCAAAGCTCCACCGACGTATTCCTTCCTCCTATATATACCTACGTACCCCCAAACGATCAGAACAGGAGCCAAAAACCTAATTCCACCGCCGTACCTTCCTGTATCCACGAGATCCCATCTTGGGGCCTGTTCCGAAGCTCCGCCGGAGGGGGCATCCACCATGGAGGGCTTCTACATCAACACCATAGCCCCTCCGATGAAGTGTGAGTAGTTTACTTCAGACCTTCGGGTCCATAGTTAGTAGCTAGATGGCCTCTTCTCTCTTTTTGGATCTCAATACAATGTTCTCCCCCTCTCTCGTGGAGATCTATTCGATGTGATCTTCTTTTTGCGGTGTGTTTGTTGAGATCGATGAATTGTGGGTTTATGATCCAGCTTATCTATGAATAATATTTGAATCTTCTCTGAATTCTTTTATGTATGATTGAGTTATCTTTGCAAGTCTCTTCGAATTATCCGTTTGGTTTGGCCAACTAGATTGGTAGTTCTTGCAATGGGAGAAGTGCATTGATTTGGGTTCAATCTTGCGGTGTCCTTACCAAAGGATGTAAAGGGTTGCAAGGCACGTATTGTATTGTTGCCATTGAGGATAACAAGATGGGGTATTTATCATATTGCATGAATTTATTCCTCTACATCATGTCATCTTGCTTAAGGCGTTACTCTGTTTTTAACTTAGTACTCTAGATGCATGTTGGATAGCGGTCGACGAGTGGAGTAATAGTAGTAGATGCAGAATCGTTTCGGTCTACTTGTCTCGGACGTGATGCCTATATACATGATCATACGTAGATAACCTCATAACTATGCTCAATTCTGTCAATTGCTCAACAGTAATTTGTTCACCCACCGTAGAATGTCTATGCTCTTGAGAGAAGCCACTAGTGAAACCTATGGCCCCCGGGTCTAATCTCATCATATCAATCTCTATCACTTTTATACTTGCTTTGTTTTTACTTTGCCTTTTACTTTTCACTTTGCATCTTTATACCAAAAATACCAAAAATATAATCTCTATCAGATCTCACTCTCGTAAGTGACCGTGAAGGATTGACAACCCCTAATCGCGTTGGTTGCGAGTAGCTATCGTTTTGTGCAGGTACGAGGGACTTGCGCGTGGCCTCCTTTTGGATTGATACCTTAATTCTCAAAAACTGAGGGAAATACTTACGCTACTGTGCTGCATCATCCTCTCCTCTTCGGGGAAAACCAACGCAAGCTCAAGACATAGCAAGAAGGATTTATGGCGCCGTTGCCGGGGAGTCTACGCAAAAGTCAACATACCAAGTACCCATCACAATCCCTATCTCTCGCATTACATTATTTGCCATTTGCCTCTCGTTTTCCTCTCCCACACTTCACCCTTGCCGTTTTATTTGCCCTCTCTTTCCCAATCTCCTCCTCTTTTTCCCTTTGCCTTTTGTTTGCTCGTGTGTTAGTTCGCTTGCTTGTCGTCATGTCAAATTCCTTATCCGCTCCTATGTCTCCCGAGTTTGAAGTTCTTCACTTCAAGCAAAGGCAAGGAGAAAACTTAAAAGATGCTTGGTATAGGATGATGGAATCTTATCGTAAGTGTACCCTAGAGGTGAACTTTAGAATTCTTCTTCGCAATTTTTATGTTGGGTTAAATATGACGCATAGACAACTCTTGGATTGCATTGCCAAGGGAAATTTCATTGAGATTGATCCCAGTATTAAGATGAAATTATAGAGGAATAGTGGGAACACTACCCAAAAGGGAGGATCTCATCCTACCCAGGAAGAAACCCAAGTGTTTGAGAAGATTTGCGAAGTAACAAATTTTTTACAAAAGTCCCTTGAGCCTCTTAAAAGTGTTAGCGGAAATCTTCACCGCATGAATATGTTGATTACTCTTTGTAATAAGCGGTTGGATTCTTTAGATCTAAAATTTTCCGAGTATGAAGGGAAGCGAGAAGAACCACCCGGATTCGAGCATGACTCCGCTAAAAAACTGAAAATTAATGGCAATACCTAGATCTATCCTTGCTTTTATGCCTAGCTAGGGGCGTTAAACGATAGCGCTTGTTGGGAGGCAACCCAATTTTATTTTTAGTTTTTGTTTTTGCTTCTGTTTAGGAATAAATAATCCATCTAGCCTCTGTTTAGATGTGGTTTTATGTTTTAATTAGTGTTTGTGCCAAGTTAAACCTATTGGATCTTCTTGGATGATAGTTATTTGATCTTGCTGTAATTTCCAGAAACTTTGTGCTCAGTGCCCGAATTGTTAAAAATCACCAGAACGTGATAAAATACTGATTCAAATTGCTGCTGATCAATAAACAAATTGTACAGGCCTTCTAATTTTGGTAGAATTTTTTTAGTTCCAGAAGTTTGCGTGAGTTACAGATTACTACAGACTGTTCTGTTCTTGACAGATTCTGTTTTGCGTGTGTTGTTTGCTTATTTTGATGAATCTATGGCTAGTAAAATAGTTTATAATCCATAGAGAAGTTGGAATACAGTAGGTTTAACACCAATATAAATAAATAATGAGTTCATTACAGTACCTTAAAGTAGTCTTTTGTTTTCTTTCTCTAACAGAGCTCACGGGATTTCTATTGAGTTTTGTGTTGTGAAGTTTTCAAGTTTTGGGTGAATTCTTTTGATGGATTATGGAACAAGGAGTGGCAAGAGCCTAAGCTTGGGGATGCCCATGGCACCCCCAAGATAATCCAAGGACACCAAAAAGTCAAAGCTTGGCGATGCCCCCGGAAGGCATCCCCTCTTTCGTCCACTTCCATCGGTAATCTACTTGGAGCTATATTTTTATTCACCACATGATAAGTGTTTTGCTTGGAGCGTCTTGTATTATTTGCGTCTTTGCTTGTTAGTTTACCACAATCATCCTTGTTGTACACACCTTTTGAGAGAGCGATACATGAATTGAAATTTGATAGAATACTCTATGTGCTTCACTTATATCTTTTGAGCTTGATAGTTTGCTCATAGTGCTTCACTTATATCTTTTGAGCATGATAATTTTTGCTCTAGTGCTTCACTTAGATCTTTTAGAGCACGGTGGTGGATTTGTTTTAAAGAAACTTGATCTCTCATGCTTCACTTAGATTATTTTGAGAGTCGTTAATAGCATGGTAATTTGCTTAATGTTAATATACTTGGTATTCAAGATATGTGAAACTTTCTTTTGAGTGCGTTGAATACTAAGATAAGTTTGATGCTTGATAATTGTTTTGAGATATGGACGTGATAATATCAAAGTCGTGCTAGTTGAGTAGTTATGAATTTGAGAAATGCTTGTGTTGAAGTTAGAAAATCCCGTAGCATGCACGTATGGTTAAAGTTGTGTAACAAATTTGAAACATGAATGGAACATGGCTTGTGCATCCTTATGAGTGGCGGTCGGGGACGAGCGATGGTATTTTCCTACCAATCTATCCCCCTAGGAGCATGCGCGTAGTACTTGATTTTTGATGACTTCTAAATTTTTGCAATAAGTATATGAGTTCTTTTGACTAATGTTGAGTCCATGGATTATACGCACTTTTACCTTTCCGCCTTTGCTAGCCTCTTGATGCCGTGCATTGCCCTTTCTCACCTTGAGAGTTGGTGCAAACTTCAGCGGTGCATCCAAACCCCGTAATATGATACGCTCTATCACACATAAACCTCCTTATATCTTCCTCAAAACAACCACCATACCTACCTATTATGGCATTTCCATAGCCATTCCGAGATATATTGCCATGTAACTTTCCACCGTTCCGTTCATCATCATCATGACATACTTTACTTTTGTCATATTGCCATTGCATGATCATGAAGTTGACATCGTATTTGTGGCAAAGCCACCATGCATTATTTTTCATACATGTCACTCTTGATTCATTGCACCATCCTGGTACACCGCCGAAGGCATTCATATAGAGTCATACCTTGTTCTAGTTTCAAGTTGTAATCCTTATGTTGTAATCAATAGAAGTGTGATGATCATCATTATTAGAGCATTGCCAAAAAAAGAAGAGAAAGGCCAAAAAGAAAAAAAAGAAAGGCCTAAAAAAATAAAAAAAATAAAAAGGGCAATGCTACTATCTCTTTTTCCACACTTGTGCTTCAAAGTAGCACCTTGTTCTTCATGTAGTGAGTCTCATATATTGTGCTTCAAAGTAGCACCTTATTCTTCATGTAGTGAGTCTCATATATTGTGCTTCAAAGTAGCACCATGTTTTTCATATAGTGAGTCTCATAAGTTGTCTTTTTATACTAGTGGGAATTTATCGTTATAGAACTTGGCTTGTATATTCCTACGATGGGCTTCCTCAAAATGCCCTAGGTCTTCATGAGCAAGCAAGTTGGATGCACACTCACTAGTTTTCTTTTGTTGAGAATTCATAGCTCTAGTGCAT
>CM038679.1:50061018-50395771 GCA_021605205.1 Aegilops longissima
AGTAATCTGACAGTATTATTTATCACATGGTATATCGTTGATAAATTGCAACTCGATTGCTGGTTAGGAACGTCGCCGATTTCATTCCAACGGTTGTCGTGCTTTATTCAATTTTGTGTATTAGCCTTGCGACAACATCTAAAACCAGCGCCGTACCGATCGATACGTCTCCAACGTATCTATAAATTTTGATTGCTCCATGCTATATTATCTACTGTTTTGGGCAATATTGGGCTTTATTTTCCACTTTTATATTATTTTTGGGACTAACCTATTAACCGGAGGCCCAACCCAGATTTGTTGTTTTATGCCTATTTGGTGTTTGAGGAAAAGGAATATCAAGCGGAGTCAAAGCGGGCGAAATCAAGCTGGAGAAGTTATTTTTGGAAGGAAAGCCACCGATGGACTTGGAGTGCATGTCGGGAAAGAAGGGAGGTCTTGGCGAGGGTGGGCGCGCCCCTGCCTCGTGCCCCCCCCTTTGGTCCACCGACGTACCCCTGCACCCATATATACCTACGTGTCGTAAAACTTCCGAGCAGAAGATAGATCGGGAGTTCCGCCGCCGCAAGCCTCTGAAGCCACCAAAACCTCTCGGGAGCCCGTTCGGCACCTGCTGGGAGGAACCCATCACCGTGGCCATCTTCATCATCTGGTGCTATCCAAGGCGAGGAGGGAGTAGTTCACCCTCGGGCTGAGGGTATGTACCGATAGCTATGTGTTTGATCTCTCTCTCTCTCGTGTTCTCTCTCGTGTTCCCTCTATGGCACGATCTTCATCTATCGCGAGCTTTGCTATTATAGTTGGATCCTATGTTTCTTCTCCCCCTCTACTCTCTTGTGATGAATTGAGTTTCCCCTTTGAAGTTATCTTATCGGATTGAGTCTTTTATGAGAACACTTGATGTATGTCTTGCCGTGTTTATCTGTGGTGACAATGGGATATCACGTGCCACTTGATGTATGTTTTGGTGACCAACTTGCGGGTTCCGCCCATGAACCTATGCATAGGGGTTGGCACACGTTTTCTTGACTCTCCGGTAGAAACTTTGGGGCACTGTTTGAAGTACTTTTATGTTGGTTGGATAAATCTGAGATTGTGTGATGCATATCGTATAATCATGCCCACGGATACATGAGGTGACAATGGAGTATCTAGGTGACATTAGGGTTTTGGTTGATTTGTGTCTTAAGGTGTTATTCTAGTACGAACTCTTGAATAGATTGATCCGAAATAATAACTTTGAGGTGATTTCGTACCCTACCATAATCTCTACGTTTTTTCTCCGCTATTAGTGGCTTTGGAGTGACTCTTTGTAGCATGTTGAGGGATTGTTATATGATCTATCTATGTTATTATTGTTGAGAGAACTTGCACTAGTGAAAGTATGAACCCTATGCCTTGTTTCCTATCATTGCAATACCGTTTACGCTCACTTTTACCACCTGTTACCTTGCTGTTTTTATATTTTCAGTTTACAAAAACCTATATCTACCATCCATATTGCACTTGTATCACCATCTCTTCGCCGAACTAGTGCACCTATACAATTTACCATTGTATTGGGTGTGTTGGGGACACAAGAGACTCTTTGTTATTTGGTTGCAGGGTTGCTTGAGAGAGACCATCTTCATCCTACGCCTCCTACGGATTGATAAACCTTAGGTCATCCACTTGAGGGAAATTTGCTACTGTCCTACAAACCTGTGCACTTGCAGGCCCAACAACGTCTACAACAAGAAGGTTGTGTAGTAGACATCAAGCTATTTTCTGGCGCCGTTGCCGGGGAGGCTAGGTAAGTGAAGGTATATCTTTAGATCTTGCAATCGAATTTTTTAGTTTCTTGTTTTATCACTAGTCTAGTTTATAAAATAAAACTACCAAAAAAATGGAATTGAGTTTGTCTCATACGCTTCATCTTTTTAATATCTTTCGTGAGTATGATGGAAAGGAAAATTGTGCCAAAGTACTAGAAGAAGAATTACATAGAATACTTGGCATAAAATCTTTGAATGATGAGCATGATTGCAATGTTGTTAGTATGAATTCCTTGAATATCCATGATGCTAATGATATGCAAAGCCACAAGCTTGGGGAAGCTATGTTTGATGAAGATGATATTTTTTTTGTCCCCCAAGCTTTAATGAGCAAATTTACTATGATGAAAGCATGCCTCCTATCTATGATGATTATTGTGATGACACTTATGCTTTAAAGAATAATGATAACCATGAAACTTGTCATCTTGATCTTAATTTCTAATCACATGATAGTTATTTTGTTGAGTTTGCTCCCACTACCATTGATGAGAATATATTTGCTTATGTGGAGACTAATAAAATTTTATGCTTATAGATCATGAAAATAATGCTTTAGGTGCTGGTTATATTGTTTAATTCATTCATGATGCTACTGAAAATTATTATGAGAGGGGATCATATGCTTTTACATATTGCAATAATATCAAGTTTCCCCTCTATGTGTTGAAAATCTTGAAGATTTACTTGTTTTGCCTTCCTATGCTAGTTGATTATTGTTACCATAAGTTGTTTGCTCACAAAATACCTATGCATAGGAAGTGGGTTAGACTTAAATGTGTTATTCATATTCTTCATGATGCTCTCTTTATGTTTCAATTCTTATCTCTTATGTGAGCATCATTGAAATCATCATGCCTAGCTAGGGGCTTTAAACGTTAGCGCTTGTTGGGAGGCAACCCAATTTTATTTTAGTTTATTGCTTTTTGGTTATGTTTAGTAATAAATAATCCATCTAGCCTCTGTTTAGATGTGGTTTTGTGTTTTAATTAGTGTTCGTGCCAAGTAGAACCTTTGGGAAGACTTAGGTAAAGTCTTTATGATCATGTTGTAAAAAACAGAAACTTTAGCGCTCACGATATTAGCTAGAACTTTTTACTGGAGAGTGCTATTTAGTTGATTCTTTTTTAAGATGATTACTAGACAAATTCCTCAGGTCCACCAATTTATTTTAGAATTTTTGGAGTTCAAGAAGTTTGCGTTAGTTACAGATTACTACAGACAGTTCTGTTTTTGACAGATTCTGTTTTCTATGTGTTGCTTGCTTATTTTGATGAATCTATGGCTAGTAAAATTGTTTATAAACCATAGAG
This sequence comes from Aegilops longissima, assembly GCA_021605205.1. NCBI lineage: Eukaryota > Viridiplantae > Streptophyta > Magnoliopsida > Poales > Poaceae > Aegilops > Aegilops longissima. The sequence goes on from CM038679.1 coordinate 50,064,146, forward strand.
AAGTTGTAATACAGTATATTTAACACCAATATAAATAAATAATGAGTTTATTACAGTACCTTGAAGTGATTTTTTGTTTTCTTTCGCTAAAGGAGCTTACGAGTTTTCTGTTAAGTTTTGTGTTGTGAAGTTTTTCAAGTTTTGGGTAAAGATACGATGGACTATGGAATAAGGAGTGGCGAGAGCCTGAGCTTAGGGATGCCCAAGGCACCCCAAGGTAATATTAAAGGATAACCAAGAGCCTAAGCTTGGGGATGCCCCGGAAGGCATCCCCTCTTTCGTCTTCGTTCATCGGTAACTTTACTTGGAGCTATATTTTTATTCACCACATGATATGTGTTTTGCTTGGAGCGTCATGTCATTTTATTTAGCTTTGCTTGATATTTGAATAAAATACCAAGATCTGAAATTATTAAATGGGAGAGTCTTCACATAGTTGCACAGTTATTCGACTACTCATTGATCTTCACTCATATCTTTTTGGAGTAGTTTGTCGTTTGCTCTAGTGCTTCACTTATATCTTTTAGAGCATGATGGTAGTTTTATTTTGAAGAAATAGATGAACTATCATGCTTCACTTAGATTATTTTGAGAGTCTTAAATAGCATGGTAATTTGCTTAAATAATCATAATATGCTAAGCATACAAGATTTGTAAGAATTCTTATGAGTGTGTTGAATACTAAGAAAAGATTGATGCTTGATAGATGTTTTGAGATATGAAGATGGTGATATTAGAGTCATGCTAGTTGAGTAGTTGTGAATTTGAGAAATACTTGTGTTAAAGTTTGTGATTCCCGTGCATGCACGTATGGTGAACCGTTATGTGATGAAGTCAGAGCATGATTTATTTATTGATTGTCTTCCTTATGAGTGGCGGTCGGGGACGAGCGATGGTCTTTTCCTACCAATCTATCCCCTAGGAGCATCTTGCGTAATACCTTGCTTTGATAACTTCTAGATTTTTGCAATAAGTATATGAGTTCTTTATGACTAATGTTGAGTCCATGGATTATACACACTTTTCCTTCCTTCCACCATTTGTCGGATTTCGGGTTCCGGCAGACCCTTGAGGTTCGAACACTGGGGTGCGCGCGGAGATCTTTCCCCTACCAGCTCATGCGTGCAAGGATTGCAAGGGATCTAAACTACTAACGATGAACAACACAGAGACACGAGGTTTATACTGGTTCGGGCCACCGTTGTGGTGTAATACCCTACTCCAGTGTGTGTTGTGGTGGATTGCCTCAGGGGCTGATGATGAACAATACAGAGGGAGAACAACCTCGCGAGGGGCTGTTCTTGAGCTGGTGCGACGAACTGCTTGGGTGAGTCCAGTCGCCTCTCTCTCTCTCTCTCTCTCTCTCTCTCTCTCTCTCTGTGTGTGTGTGTGTGTGTGTGTGTGTGTGTGTGTGTGTGTGATCTCAATCAGATCGATCCTCCTCTCTCTGTGCTGGCTAGTCCTATTTATAGAGGGAGGCCCTGGGCCTCTTCCCAAATAATGAACGGGAAGGGCGCCAACAATTGGCCATTTTGAAGGGGAATATCTAGTACACTTATCCTGACTAAAGTTGGTCTTCGGCTGCCAAAGACTCTAACGATGACGCCGTCCTGGACTCCACGATGACCTCCATCCTGCCGTTCTGCTGGTCTTGGTCTTGTTGCACCGAAGCGGTAACCTTTGCCTGATGCCTTGGCCTATGCTTGCCTCCTTTGCACCAAAGGGGAAATGAGGACACTGCGCGGGCTGGCGCCCGCCTGGCCTTGATCGTCATGGCTTGCGTCACGGGGCACCCTCGCGAGGTACCCTGCCTTGATCTCTCCACCTCCTCGTGAGCCTGCCTGACGAGGCTGCTCCTGAGGGAGGTTCCTGTCGTCCGCCCCGCGAGGCTTGGCCCCTAGCGAGGGTCTTGAGCTTGAGCTGATGAAGCTGGGCCGTGCTAGGCCCCCACTTGAGCCACGTCGCAGGCCACACGCAGGCAAGTCTGGGGACCCCCGTTCCCAGAACGCCGACACCATTGCTAGCCTCTCTAATACCGCGCACCTTTCGCCGGTATCATACACCCACCATATACCTTCCTCAAAACAACCACCATACCTACCTATCATGGCATTTCCATAGCCATTCCGAGATATATTGCCATGCAACTTTCCACCGTTCCGTTCTTATGACACGCTTCATCATTGTCATATTGCTTTGCATGATCATGTAGTTGACATTGTATTTGTGGCAAGGCCACCGTTCATAATTCTTTCATACATGTCACTCATGAGTCGTTGCACATCCCGGTACACCGCCGGAGGCATTCATATAGAGTCATAATTTGTTCTAAGTATCGAGTTGTAATTGTTGAGTTGTAAGAAAAATAAAAGTGTAATGATCATCATTTTTAGAGCATTGTCCCAAGTGAGAAAGGATGATGGAGACTATGATTTCCCCACAAGTCGGGATGAGACTCCGGACGAAAAAATAAAAAAAAGAGGGAAAAAAGCGGCCATAAAAAAGAGAAAAGGCCCAAATAAAAAAATAAAAAATAAAAAAAATAAAAAATGAGAGAAAGAGAGAGAAGGGGCAATGCTACTATCCTTTTACCACACTTGTGCTTCAAAGTAGCACCATGATCTTCATGATAGAGAGTCTCCTATGTTGTCACTTTCATATACTAGTGGGCATTTTTCATTATAGAACTTGGCTTGTATATTCCAATGATGGGCTTCCTCAAAATGCCCTAGGTCTTATTGAGCAAGCGAGTTGGATGCACACCCACTTAGTTTCTTTTCTTGAGCTTTCATATACTTATAGCTCTAGTGCATCCGTTGCATGGCAATCCCTACTCACTCACATTGATATCTATTGATGGGCATCTCCATAGCCCGTTGATACGCCTAGTTGATGTGAGACTATCTTAGCCCTTTTTGTCTTCTCCACAACCACCATTCTATTCCACATATAGTGCTATATCCATGGCTCACGCTCATGTATTGCGTCAAGATCGAAAAAGTTTTGAAAATGTTAAAGTATGAAACAATTGTTTGGCTTGTCATTGGGGTTGTGCATGATTTAAATACTTTGTGTGGTGAAGATAGAGCATAGCCAGACTATATGATTTTGTAGGGATAACTTTCTTTGGCCATGTTACTTTGAGAAGACATGATTGCTTTGCTAGTATGCTTGAAGTATTATTATTTTTATGTCAATATGAACTTTTGTCTTGAATCTTTCGAATCTGAATATCCATATCACAAGTAAGAAGATTTACATTGAAATTATGCCAAGTAGCACTCCGCATCAAAAATTATCTTTTTTATCATTTACCTACTCAAGGACGAGTAGGAATTAAGCTTGGGGATGCTGGATACGTCTTCAACGTATCTATAATTTTTGATTGCTCCATGCTATATTATCTACCGTTTTGGGCAATATTGGGCTTTATTTTCCACTTTTATATTATTTTTGGGACTAACCTATTAACCGGAGGCCCAGCCCAGATTTGCTATTTTATGCCTATTTTAGTATTTCGAGGAAAAAGAATATCAAACGGAGTCAAAACGGAACGAAATCAACTGGAGAAGTTATTTTTGGAAGGAAAGGCACCCGATGGACTCGGAGTGCACGTCAGGAAAGAAGGGAGGTGCTCACGAGGGTGGGGGGCGCGCCCACCCCACTAGGGCGCGCCCCCCTGCCTCGTGGCCCCCCCTTCGGTCCACCGACGTACCCCCTGCACCCATATATACCTACGTGTCGTAAAACTTCCAGAACAGATGATAGATCGGGAGTACCACCTCCACAAGCCTCTGTAGCCACCAAAAACCTATCGGGAGCCTGTTAGGCACCTGCTGGGAGGAACCCATCACGGTGGCCATCTTCATCATCCGGCGCTATCCATGACGAGGAGGGAGTAGATCACCCTCGGGGCTGAGGGTATGTACCAGTAGCTATGTGTTTGATCCCTCTCTCTCTCTCTCTCTCTCTCTCTCTCTCGTGTTCTCTCTCGTGTTCCCTCTATGGCACGATCTTGATGTATCGCGAGCTTTGCTATTATAGTCGGATCCTATGTTTCTTCTCCCCCTCTACTCTCTTGTGATGAATTGAGTTTCCCCTTCGAAGTTATCTTATCGGATTGAGTCTTTTATGAGAACACTTGATGTATGCCTTGCCGTGTTTATCTGTGGTGACAATGGGATATCATGTGCCACTTGATGTATGTTTTGGTGACCAACTTGCGGGTTCCGCCCATGAACCTATGCATAGGGGTTGGCACACGTTTTCTTGACTCTCCGGTAGAAACTTTGGGGCACTCTTTGAAGTACTTTTATGTTGGTTGGATAAATCTGAGATTGTGTGATGCATATCGTATAATCATGCCCACGGATACTTGAGGTGACAATGGAGTATCTAGGTGACATTAGGGTTTTGGTTGATTTGTGTCTTAAGGTGTTATTCTAGTACGAACTCTTGAATAGATTGATCCAAAAGAATAACTTTGAGGTGGTTTCATACCCTACCATAATCTCTATGTTTGTTCTCCACTATTAGTGGCTTTGGAGTGACTCTTTGTAGCATGTTGAGGGATTGTTATATGATATATCTATGTTATTATTGTTGAGAGAACTTGCACTAGTGAAAGTATGAACCCTATGCCTTGTTTCCTATCATTGCAATACCGTTTATGCTCACTTTTACCACTTGTTACCTTGCTGTTTTTATATTTTCAGTTTACAAAAACCTATAGCTACCATCCATATTGCACTTGTATCACCATCTCTTCGCCGAGCTAGTGCACCTATACAATTTACCATTGTATTGGGTGTGTTGGGGACACAAGAGACTCTTTGTTATTTGGTTGTAGGGTTGCTTGAGAGAGACCATCTTCATCCTACGCCTCCTACGGATTGATAAACCTTAGGTCATCCACTTGAGGGAAATTTGCTACTGTCCTACAAACCTGTGCACTTGCAGGCCCAACAACATCTACAAGAAGAAGGTTGCGTAGTAGACATCACCGATCGTTTGCAATATGAAAAGCGCTGAGGTAGAACACATGGGCCCCCAAACATGCAGGATCAGCCTGCGGCCCAAAGTCCAGAACCGTGAGCCTATCTGAGTATTATATTCTCAGCTGAACCCCCATAATGCCCGTGCGTTGCAGAGGGAATATATTTCTCGGCAAGGTGAGCCTGTGATATAAAATATTTGTATATTTCTTTACGGAGTTAGTATCTCTCTATCAAAAAATATATTTATGTGTAACTAGTTACTCCTGTCTTTATACTTCCTTTCGCTAATATGTGGGGCAATCGGCAACGAGGTCCACGTGCCATATGCACAAATTAGAGTGCACAACTTCACGGTAGACACACCCCGGTCGTAGCGCCGCAGTAATGCCCAATGAGCCGTCAAATCACACCCCCCCCCCCTTTCCAGCTTTAGCAGTAAGCTGGACGGACGAAGCGGCAACATTTCACTGGGCCTGAATCCCCTTCTCCCTCGTCTGCTTGTTCAGAGAAAACCCCCTCTCGGCGATTGCATAGGGTTTTCTCATGGAGAACCAGTCTGAATTCTTCATCCATCCCGATAAATCCAAGTCCCTTGGTCGCGAGTAATCCTAGGATGGCAGCCGCATGTTGATGCATTTTTCTTCCTACTGAATCTAGTGTGTTTCATTTGAAGTGCCCAAAGTGCGAGTACCCTACAGGTTTCTGCGCCCTCGGCGAGACGCCACACTTGTTCCGTCTCATCCTAACACAACATTTTGAAACGCGCACAATATGTTCCTAGAATACTCTTTTCTATCCGGGAGGGTGGGTTTTTTTGAACATGCTGTGTTCTCATATTATTTTTCCTGGAGTGTATTATTTGCTCTGCCAGAACACATGTACTCAAGATGCTCGGCCTTGCCATAACTGAATACACTAGTTTAATGGTCACAGTGAAGACAAGCCATGGATATAAGTTCCGAGTTGGGTTCATGAACCAAGACGATCACTGCTTTTTTTTATGGCCGAACTTGGATAAACTTTCTCAAGTGTTACGGACTGAAAGTTGGCGCACGAATGTTGATGGAAATAGCAGAACCTGGTCTCATCTTCACTGCGATCTTCCACCCCAACGTCGTTCCAATTATTCATCCATGTTAGTTTTGTATCTGGTTCTTGCTTGTTGCCTTGATTACTTCTTAATCCACCTATTCTGTCTAACTAATCACAATTTAACTTTAGAAGTAGCAACAAATCTCTCATGAAGATGCTACTTCTAACTAATATTTTCTTATAATTGGTGGCATGTGTAGGTTTTTTCAGAGTTAAGAAGTCTGCCCGTTTGTTACTCTGTAATAACTCGGCTGTTACTAATAGCATTGAAGTTGACTGGATCGACATCCACAAGTTCCTACACTTTATTGATCGTCTTGAGGTCCTTGTGGGGCGTTTCAATGGTGGAAGGCCACGTGGGATATGTGTGCCACTGCTGCACTCGTTGAACAGGTCCAACTGTGTCGAGAAACTTATGGTACGAGCTGTTTTCCGTTATATATGTTGTTCATAAACTATTGCTTATACACAGTTTTACAGCTGTGATCTTCTTGAAACAGGAACTGCCGAGTTCTATTGTTCCTATACAGATGCCTAACCATGGTCGGGTCAGACTTGCGCTTGGTCACAACATGATGTTTATGTCGACCTACTCAATTCCCCTTGGAGGTGAAAAGATACTTATTCATGGGTGGTCTCAAATAATGAAGGCCCGTCCATCTTGGAGAATAGGACAGAAGATTATGTTCATGCTTTTCCATGGCTCTAAAGCGAATATCCTGTTTATTGACCACGTTGCGAGATGAAGCCGCTTTCAGAAGGTTGTGGATGCGCGGGGTGGCGCCTGGGCCTTGTCCTGGGGCTTGGCGGCCTCACCCTTGGTTAACTATAGGCAAAGTAGCACTATTCGAGGCGTGCTTTGTACGGTTGAACCTGTATAAGTACTCATACTGCTTTCAGCTTTGGTTGTTAAGTGCCCCTACTGGTTTCAGTTTGTCGTGTTTCTTCAGTCCTGTCTTCCTCAAGCCGCCAAAACCAAACCAGCGCCAAGGAGCCGCTGCTTCCGCCTCCACGGTGGCTGCGCCTCGGACGACGCCGCCCCACCGTCTCCTAAATCGTTAACGCCGACGTCCTCCGCGTGCTTTGGTGCGCTCGCCGTGGCGCCTCCCTCTCGCGTTGTCGACATGGTCAACAAACAACAGGAATCGGCGAGAAATGCGTGGGGAGGATGACGGTGAGGGGCCCTGCGTCGGCGTATGGAAAAATAAAATGCTTCCTCCTAGTGTTTTCGACATCCGGGACCCACGACATTGTGGCGTATATGGTTAATAGACAAGAGAACAACACAAGATCGGTGACACAGGGGCGTAGCTACTCGAGCAGTATTTTTTTGTTTGGTATTGTTGAGATGGAGCAGGGTTTGAGCTGGGCTGTGGCCCGTCTAGCCCGAGCTTATATTTTATGTTCACCATGTGACCAGCCCAGCTATTTTTCTTTGTGAAAATGAGCCCAGTTTATTTTTCGAAGAATACCCAATCGAGGCCTACTTATTTTTCTACATACGATGGGCTGCAACTCTTTCAAGGCGCGCAAATCTTGAAAGTAATATGAAATGGGTTGTAAATATAAAACAGATGACAAATTGGTAATTACTTTATAATTTCTGAATTTTTTACATTTTCATATTCCTATTTCTTTGGGCATTAACCTAATTTAAATATATCTTCAAAGTACTTTAAATCTGGCTCGACATTTCGGTATTAAAAATAGTTTGGAACCCACGAAATATGCGAAATTGGCCAGCCAACCAAAAAACGAGCGCAATAAATTGCATAAGAAGTTGCCATGAGCTATATATAAATTATTAAAAAAGAGGGAGTGGTCGACTTGTGGGCCTGTTTAGTTGGCGCTTATGCAAGATTTTTTGGTTATTATATCGTCAACAAGCGATTCTAGCGAGCGTAACCGTTGGATGTGAATCTAACGGCCGTCGTGTTCTTCAATTCGATCTTCTTGCTCCGGCCGCCAAAGCGGCGCCGTGGGACCGCTTCTCCGCCTCCGTGGCTGGCTGTCTGCTTGTGAGAGCCTCGGCACCCCTACTACTCCCACCGCTGGCGGGGCATCCCTCAACTCACCCACACCCCTGTTATTCTGCGGCGCGGCAGCCTCACACCGCAGCCAAACCGGTGAACCCTCGTACTCCTCCGCGCGGGCTTCCCACCGCGTCTTCCCGACTCGCGTCGTCCCTTCCTAGGCCCGATGTCGTCCACCGCCGTGGTGCTCTCGGCGTGGCGTGGTCAATGTGGTCAACGACCGACTTCCATCGAAGAGTATTGTGCGTGGAGAGGCGGCGGTGGGTCCACGGCAGCCGCAAGGAAGTGCCTCCTTATCATGCGGAAAATAATTATTCCTCCACCTGACAGCAGGGACCCACCGGACGGGCCACCAGTATTTCATGAAAAAAACGTTTCCCCCTGACTGTTGGGACCCACAGGACGGGCCACCCTTGTATTCGTGAAAAACGTTCCCCATTGTCATTTCGGACCCACCGGAAGTGCCTCCTTATTACGCACAAAAAATGAATACCCCCCGCTAGCTGGGACCCACCTTGGTGGGAGGCTGACTTAATGGGCCTACTAAGTTGGTGGAGCGGATGCCTTTATCAACTTTAGTCAATATATGAGCGATTCTACCTCCGGTGTGATCGATGTCCATCCAGCGGCCGTAGTGCTTCTTCAACCTCTGGTCTTCTTGCTCCGGCCGCTCAAGCAGCGCCCGGTCGTGCCGCTGCTCCTGCCGCCCGTGGCGGCTGTGATGCCTCGGAGGCCTCACCGCCCTACTACTCCCACCGCTGGCAGGCCATCCCTCTCGCACCACACCCCTGTTATTCTGCGGCGGCAGCCTCACACCGCAGCCGAGCAGTGAACCCTCATACTCCTCTCTGGCGTGGGCATCCTCGCCGCGTCTTCCCGGCTCCGCGTCGTCCCCTTCCTAGGCCTCGTCGTGCGTCCACCGCCTGGTGCTCTCGGCGCGGCATGGTCAACGTGGTCAAGGAATGGCTTCCATCGGACGTGGACTGTACATGGAGAGGGCGACAATTTGGGTCCCTGACGCAGCAAGCAAGTGCCTCTTATTACACGCAAAATAATTATTCCTCCACCTGACAGCGGGGACCCACCGGACGGGCCACCGTATTTGGCAAAAAAACGTTTCCCCCTGACTGCTGGGACCCACCAGCTACATCTTCGCACGCAAGGAAGTGCGTCCGGGCAAAAAAAATGATTTGCCCCCCTGACTGCTGGGACCCACCAGCTACACCTTCGCACGCAAGGAAGTGCGTCCGGGCAAAAAAAACGATTCGCTCCCCTGACTGCTGGGACCCACCGGCTACATTTTCGCACGCAAGGAAGTGCGTCCGGACAAAAAAAAGATTCACCCCCTGACTGATGGGACCCACCAGCTACATCTTTGCAGGCAAGGAAGTGCCTGACAGTCGGGACCCACCTGGTCGAAGCGTACGTAGTGTTGTCATTCTGGTCGCGAACGTGTACATACATACTGGTCGATGTAGAGGCGCGCACATGTCGTAGTAGAGGTGTGCACGTGTCGTAGTAGAGGCGCGCACGTAGCATGTACACGTACGTACAGCGGTCAGGGTGCAAGAAAGAAAATACGGCCATGTATGTGTATATACGGGCGGGGTCTCGAACGCCTACTCGCGCATACGTACGGCGAGGGCTCGTTGACATGGCTGGGTCGGAACGGAGAAACAGCGTCGTCGTCGTGTTCATGGGGAGGCAACGGAATGCGTCGTGTTCATCGGGAGGCAACGGAACGCGAGGGAGCCAACCGGCTAGGTCGGAGCGGAATGCGTGGTCGTGTTCGCCGGGAGGCTTGGGACGGAGCAGGCGATGAAGCGAGGCTGGCGTCGCGAAACGAGAGAAGCGGCCTTGTGTTCGACCGCCACGTCAAGCGGGATCTTGTTCGCCGGAAGAGTCGGCATACCGCAAAAGCGGAGAAGCGGACCTCCTACGGTCGGCGGGGTCTGTTGATCGGGAGGGTGTGGCGTACCGCAAAAGCGAAGAAGCGGACCTCCTATGGTGAAACGGGGTCTGTTGATCGGGAGGGTGTGGCGTGCCGCCAAAGCGGATTTAAACGGACCTCCTACGGTCAAGCGGGGTCCTGTTCATCGGGAGGGTGTGGCGTGCCGCAAGCAGGACTCCAGGATCTGTTCATCTCCACCGTCGACCTCCTCCAGCCTCCACGGGCTACCGTCGACCTCCTCCAGCCTCCACGGGCTACTGTTCATCCAGCCTCCACCGCGCGCTACTCCACCGGCTACTATTCAACCACCCCTCCACCGTCTACTGTTCATCCAGCCCTCCACACCACGGGGTCCTATTCAACCACCCCTCCGAGAGCACTCCTCCACCGTCTACTGTTCATCCAGCCCTCCACACCACAGGGTCCTGTTCATCCACCCCTCCACGGGCACCCCTCCACCGTCTACTGTTCATCCAGCCCTCCACCACACCACGGGGTCCTGTTCATCCAGAGGCAACGCCACCGCTCACTGTTCATCCACCCCCCCCCCATAGCGCTCCTTTGTTCATCAATCGATCGGCTTGATTAGTAGCGAGAGCGAAGGAATCGCTAGATCGGGTTCGATTAACGACCATCGATCAATCGTTCGGGTTCGACGCCAGCGTTCTGCGGTCTAATCGCTCGGGTTCAGTTAGAGCCCAACGCCTTGCTCGAGTTCAGTTAGAACCAACGCATTGCACACGCGCGTACTTGTACAAGAGAAACGCGCATCGCTCGGCCCCCGACCTCCCACCGTAACCGGGAACTACCCGAAATTTTCCTCGCCCTCGCTTCTACCATGGTTTTTTCCGTCATGGACGGCCCAAAGAATGTCATGCAGCTGCGTCTCCGGCCCGCCCAGGACGAAAAGCCCATTTTCTGTCATGATTTTTTGTCATAGAAGTAGGAGCCCACCACATCTATGATGATACCGGCTTTTGTCACAATTATCGTCATAGAAGTGTCATATGTATGGCAGGAAAAAAATTCGTCCGACCCAAAATGTCACGGATGTGTCTTTTTTTGTAGTGTGACTGGGCAGCCGAATCTAGCCATGGTCTTGCCGATGTCCTCGGAAAGGATCTTGCCGGGGCGCCGGGGGTCTTCGTCTTCTGGTCCTTATCTAGACTCGTTGGTCTTTGGTCTTCACAAAGATCTGTATGCCACCACGCAGGCACCCCCGAGTCTTGGTCTCGACGTTGTCGATGGTGTCAGAACTCTCAGGCTCAAGGGTGGCGGCCTGGCTGGTGTTGGGCAAGTCGCCCCAGCAAGGCTCTTGCCGGGGCTATGTAGGCGACCTCGGCAAGGGTGTTGCCGGGGCCATCTTTGCCCCTTTGCTTTTCATGCCTCTGGCTTGAGTGATGCCTTGGCAATCTCGTACCTTTCCTCCTTCTGCCCCGCCAAGCATGGCCACAGGTGTGGCTACGACAGCTCGTGCATAAGTAAAGGGGTACAGAAAGGCCCCTACTTTTGTAGACTGACAGGAGCTCCCAGGCCCGGGCCATGCATAAGCGTGAAGCATTGCTGGGTCAGGCCCAGAACACGGTGCGCGGGCATGGGTGGCAGAGTTTTAACCGCAGTAATTCCTTCGCAAGTGGCGCTTCCCCACGATTTGCATTGAGTGCGTGACGTGGGTGTCGTGCGTGGGATGGTCGCAACACGCTTGTGTCACCTCGCGGTCAAGAGTAAAGAGGCGGTCCGCGTCTTCCCCATAAAAAAGAGGAAGCCACAGGGGCGCTGCACATTTACAAAGTGGACTCGGATCGTGGCCTTCATGGCGCCCGCGCCCCACGATCATGGGGTGGGAAACGGTTGTCCCACTTGTCTTCTTAATTTTGGCTCGCTCGCCATGTGTCCTGTCGGGGATATACTCCGCGGTATGACCCGGCCGGACTTGGCGCTTCATCGAAACCCGCCGGAGGATTGGCGACTCACGGGTCTGGCGGTCAACTGGCGTGACGACTCACGAGCCTGGTGACTTAATGATGGCCCCGATGGGGGGTCAGACGGAAGACAAGGGCCCAAGGCCCAGTAGGCCGGCTCATGTTATTGTGGGCCGGCTTAAGACGGAAGGCATGAGGAATATTTCCTTTACGAGGAAGCAAGACATGTACTTGTATCCGACTTGTAATAGAGAATAAGTTAAGTTCTAATCCTACTAGGACTCTAGATGTAAGCCGCCCCTTCAACTTATATAAGGAGGGGCAGGGCGCCCCGAAGAGGGACAAGCAACAAGAAACAATCTCTAGGGCTAACACAACTAGAGAAGAGCCGGTTTACCGGCGACCCCCTCATGAGCATAATGAGACCTAGCCACGAACAGCATGTAGGGCTATTACCAGATGATGTTTCCCGGGGCCCGAAGCTGTCTAAACCCTTGTCTTGTGTGTTGATTGCCTCGCGTCTCTCAATTCCGACCAACCCCTTCAAGCTACCGCATAGATGCGTTGGCCTCGCGACTAAGTCCTCACACTAGGATATCTGACGTGACAATTCCACGACAGTTTGCGCCCACCGTGGGACTCGCGCACGGTGGTGTTGAGTTCTTGGAGGGATCTCTCACAGGGATCGAAGAGCTCGCGATCGGTTGGATGAAGAAGAACCGACATGGAAACAATCGTGCTGAATAACCCGTACGAGATTTTAGTTCAAGAAAAATTAGGTTTGCTAGTGCGCGCCGCCGCAACCAAATGATCCGTAATCCGGGTCGATTTCTGTTCAGCCATCGGTAGAAACCAAGGCGAGGCTGACTCCCGGCTCAAGTTCCAAGATGAGCAGGCATTGCAGCAAGTTGCGAGGAGATTTGACAGGTCGCTGCTGCTACTACTCATCACCTGAAGGAAACAAGAGGCGATCTGTTACTTTGTTGATCCAAGTAATGCTACTATTACAACTCACGTAAAGCTACGACCAGGTCGGTTGACCGTGAGTATTGAGTTGAAGAAGGAAACTAATTTGTCTGTCCAAAGATTCCCTACGTCAAGTACTACATCAAGAAAGGAAAGGGCTCTAGACCCTAGGAAAGAAAAAGTTGCCATGAGCAACCGTGAGTTAGTAGTGCTACTATTTAATACATGGATTAGGCATGCAGGCTCTCATATACGCAGCAAATTGGAGCTTGCACAATTTACTGTTTGCTCACGGGCAAGCCGATCAGCCATCCCATCTGCTATGTCCAAACCAGCCAAGATATACTACTAGCTGCCCCTCGCTCTGTTTTACTCTTAGCCGCTGCTTCCGCTTCATCTACAGCTGTGATCTGCCGCAGGTGAGCCGCCGCCGCGCAACTCCACCCCGAGTCACTGGCCTTGGTGTTGAGCCGCCATCGTTGAGTCACCTTGGCCTCGTTTCAAGTTGCTACTGCCGCTGAGCCGCCGCTGTCGCTGAGTCGCCACTGCTGCTGAGTAGCCTAAGTGTTTGGCTGCAAGGCGCCGCCCGATGGATGTGCGCGTCGTTCGCTACCCTGGTTGTCCGTGTCAATTTCAACGTGCCGGGAGGAATAAATCAAAGATTTATTTTATTTTTTCAAATACTACATCTGCCCTGAAGATCCATTAGCACAAGTTGTGTGGAGTTTGAAAAAGTCAAGGAAAAAGTCCACGTGAAGATGCGCTAGCTCATTTCCAAACAGTGCTAGCACTATTAATCCACGTATGGATCAAGACTACTGAGTGCTAGTGGAACATCAGATCAGACGTATATATGTACGAGCTGTCTTTTTCATCTGACTACGTCCAGCATTATCCAGCGCCAGTGTCCATGTTCGCCCGACAATACATCAGGTGATATCTATTTTAGCACATATCAACTTTTTTTTTAAACAGTTACTCCGATTTGTGATATTATTTATGCAAGACAATTGGTCATTGCAAGTGCGGTAGCGACTCGCCCGCACCCGTACTGCTTATAATGTGGCGGTTGTTTTTTCCGTCCGCCTCTGCGGTTTGGTATATATCAACGCAACACGGCTGACTCTCCCATCCACACGGCTTACCGCGCCTGTGATTGACTCGCCCGACCGCGCCGGCTTACAATACCGCGGCCGACTCTCTCATCTGCACTGGCTTACAATACCGCGGCCGATTCATCTGTTGTCCGGGCGAATCCGGTGACATCCCTCTAACAAAGGTGGTGCCGTGTTGTGCCTCTGAAGTGTACCTCAGCACCATCACGCATCGGCGTCTGCGCCCGCTTACTGATGGAACAGGTGTGCGCAAGTCGCCGCCCATACAGCTTAATCTACATCAACCCGCCGGAGCCGTGTTGAGCCGCCCTTGCCGCTTTGAGCCGTCGGGGTTATATTAAGTCGGCGGTCTGCCTGAGCCACCGGAACTATATTGAGTCGCTGGTCTGCCTGAGCTACCTCTGTCGCGATAAACGGATCATCCGTCGTCCAAACAAATCAGGTGATATCCATCCGAGTTTGTTTTATTAGCACATGTTATTTTTGTCAAAGAACAAGTTTGTCTTTGCCTTGGTCTGCAATATTGTTTATGCAGGGCAATTATTTATGACATATTATACCGGAGATGGAGGCACGCCAACATCTTTGGGCACATGTGGTCGTCGTTACTCAACAGACTCCCGCACCGGCTTACAATGTCGTGGCCGTCTCTCGCGACCGCGCCGGCTTACAACGCCATGGCCGTCTCTCTCGACCACGCCATCTTACAACAAGGAGGACAACTTGCCCGTCCGCACCGGCTTACAACGCCACGGCCGGTTCATCTGTCTGTGCCGCCTCAGATGTTGCGGTCGTCTTTACCGTCCGTCTCTCGCGGCCTGGTCTACATCAACACACCGGGCCGCACCTGTCTGCATGAGCGGTTTATTGAGTATGAGCAAGTCACTGCTTGGGAAGCCCGGTTTTCTTCCAAAAAATTGGAGGCAAATTATCATGTATTATCAGCCGCCGTCTGCACTGGATGGCTCAATGGGCAGGCGCACAAGTCGCCACCACTACAGTTGGTTAAACTTCAGACAGCCAGTTGGAAGGAACCATTGGCCGAGTTGCTGACATGGCTCATACGGGATCATTTATAAACCCGCCGCAGTCACCTCAACCTTCTGTGGATTCACATCGCGCTATCAACGCCAATGATATACACCTTCTGCTATGGTCAAATATGGAGAATCTCAAGCCAACACCTTGAGTCGTCTTGAGACTCGGGGGCTACAATGGTATGACTTGGCAGAATTGGCCGGTTCCAATACATTCAAAAACTTCGGGTCATTGGAGGGAAAAATAACCCGGCCCCGGAGATTATTGCTCTATCGATGAAAATTTAAAGACCGTCAGAAAAATGTCCGGCTTAAAAAGAATTCCGGATTAAAATCCAGTTCAAGGTAAATTTGTCTCTCACAAAGCTTTGAAACTCTCAATATCCGGTTTAAGAATTTTCAGTTCAAAAATTTATCTCCCGCAAAATTCGAGTTCTCAGATAAAATTAAAGGGACCAAAGAGAGTATGTTGCAAAGCACAACTCACATATAGGTACCCTGCCTCTATGGTCACTTGGGGGCTTCCTGTTCGAACATAGGTTGTATTCGAACCAAAGAGAACATAGCTGCCGGTACCCTCTTGATCGGCACACTGCCAAACTCACTAGGGGGCTTCTTGATCGTATTCGAATCATAGCTCAACCCCTGTTGGGTCCGACGTGGATCGTATTCGAATCAGCGTCGTTAAACAACTCTCAAGGTCATTTGGGGGCTTCCTGTTCAAACATAGGTCGTATTCGAACCAAAGAGAACATAGCTGTCGGTACCCTCTTGATCGGCAGCGCCAAAGCCCACTGGGGCTACATGATCGTATTCGAATCCTAGCTTAACCCCTTTGGAGCGGTTTACTGATCGTATTCGAATCAGAAGCCTTGATTTTCTTTTTGTCTGGATTAAGTTTTTTGAACACAATATTTTGGGTTTTGAGACTTTTTGCTCATATCTGAAGCATATACATGTGGTTTCTATTAACCCGCCCTGGCTTTCGACGAACAAGTCGCCAGCGTATGACAATATTAATACTTGGAAGGTTTGACTTCTAAGTTTTGGGTTATCACCCTTCTTTGCACGGTATCATAAGCGGCAAGATGCGATTCAATATCACGGTATGATATTATGTTTAAACCGGCCCTGGCTATGGACTTTAAGCCGCCAGTATATTTTGAATTGCGCCATTGGAATCATGCGCGTATCAAAGATTGGGTTATCACCCTTACTGTGCAGGTCACATAAACCGACAGTGCAAATTCAATATTACAGGTATGATATTATAGTTATGTTTCAAAGTTATGATTCATAACAGGCTTATCTGTGACTCATTTTTTACACATCAGTGGTCATATGTAAGATATTATGACCCGCCCTGCGGTAAACCGCCAAGGGTTCTTGTGATCTACTTGTGTGCAGGATAAGACTACATCTGGGTGATTACCCGCCCTGGCTTTTGACATTAAGTCGCCAGGGCGTATGTTGTTTAACTTCTGTGCAGGATTTGCAGAACTATAACTTATATAAATGCTTAAGTCCAAGCTTATCATTAAAATTGATACTTCAAAATGATTATCCGTTCTGGATTTTCTCAAGGGCTATAATCCGTCGGGTTATAAAAATTCCGGCTTACAATGGAGGCATATTAAATCGCCATCGGTCAAGAGCCACTGGGTATTTAAAACTCCGGATTTACTTGTCAACAGATAAGGTATTTGAATCTTTAAATAGCCAAACTTGGCTGGATTTTCATTATGATATTGAATGGTTGAGGTTTTCCAAACCGGATTATATTATTCAAATCTTTAATAGCCAACATGGCTGGATTTTTATTATGGTTATCAATAGCCAATATTATGACGGAGGTCTTCAAAGTCGCTTCAGCGCAATGGTTATTATTTCATCAATGGATATGATTTATTCTACAATGAAAGGAATAGTCCCGATTCGCTGCAGGCTTACGACCGGCACTTGGGGGCTACATTATTTAAATTGAGATTACATCAAATATGCAAGTCCCATGTCACTGCCAGCATGCACCATGGCACTTGGGGGCTAATGCAAAGTCATTTTTTGCTCAACTTATTGAAGACCCGACTCATCACATTCTAAATGAGCCGGCCCTTGGGGGCTACCAATTGCTCCTATCAAAAATTCAAGGTACACAAGCCTTAATCCATTATATTGAAAGATCCACTACTCAGTTGGTAGAGTACAAAGCTCTTAACCTTGTGGACATGGGTTCAAGCCCCATGGTGGAGATTACATCATATGATGTTATTATCAATGAATCATATACAAAGTCCCAGCTCAGTAATATCTTACTGAGCCGGCCCTTGGGGGCTACACGTTGCTGCTCAAGTTTACATGATCATATTTACAAAGTCCCTTCTCATTATTGCATAATGACCCGGCCCTTGGGGGCTACACTGGTTGAAATCTTTATGAGCATAAGGCAATTACAAGTCCTAGGTTGCTGCAAGCATGACAACCCGGCACTTGGGGGCTACATATGTGGAATATTCAATTTATGACTAATGATTGAGATGAATAACCTGGATTTCTTCAAGGCTGCAACACTTATATTGAAGCAAGTCTTAAGTTATCACTATGTTCCCTCTTAAGACTTGGGGGCTACAGGTGATATGCATATAAGGGAGAAAAAAATCTTCAAATTCTTAGTTTGGAGTGGACCATATTAACCCAGTGACCGCAACAATCATGACCCGGCATCATTTATTTATAACCCGGCAATTTTGGCAATCATAAATCGGCAAGATCTACATCTTTAAGCCGTCTGAATATCAGTTGAATATTTCAGGACCAATATTTTTGTCAAGTCAGAGTATTAAACGACAACTCAAATGTATTATTTCTTATAATATTTCTCTACAAGAGCCAATGTCAGCAAATTGGTTATGAAGCTGGCCTATTGACCCGGATTTTTCAAAAAGAAGTATTTGGATTATTTGCATTGACAAAGTTGAAGCATATCTGTTAAAAGAAGATTTTCTATGGGGTTATGGACATATTTATGACAAGGACTTAAAGACGATCAGGTGCAGGCTTACAAGAATATTTAACCCAGAGTACAACATGTTAATTTGTTCTTGCGTTTATGTTGCAGATCAGTTTAACGTGGATAAGTCCAAATTAAACTAGGGGCTAATGTCGGGGATATACCCTGCGGTATGACCCGGCCGGACTTGGCTCTTCATCGAAACCCGCCGGAGGATTGGCAACTCACGGGTCTGGCGGTCAACTGGCGTGACGACTCACGAGCCTGGTGACTCAATAATGGCCCCGACGGGGGGGTTAGACGGAAGACAAGGGCCCAAGGCCCAGTAGGCCGGCTCATGTTATTGTGGGTCGGCTTAAGACGGAAGGCATGAGGAATATTTCCTTTACGAGGAAGCAAGACCTGTACTTGTATCCGACTTGTAATAGAGAATAAGTTAAGTTCTAATCCTACTAGGACTCTAGATGTAAGCCGCCCCTTCAACTTATATAAGGAGGGGCAGGGCTCCCCAAAGAGGGACAAGCAACAAGAAACAATCTCTAGGGCAAGACACAACTAGAGAAGAGCCGGTTTACCGGCGACCCCCTCATGAGCATAATGATACCTAGCCACAAATAGCATGTAGGGCTATTACCGGATGATGTTTCCCGGGGCCCGAAGTTGTCTAAACCCTTGTCTTGTGTGTTGATTGCCTCGCATCTCTCAATTCCGACCAACCCCTTCAAGCTACCGCATAGATGCATTGGCCTTGCGACTAAGTCCTCACACTAGGACATCTGACGTGACAATTCCACGACATGTCCCCCATGCCTTAGGGAGGGTAGGTGGTGGACACGGATGGCACGGGCCTTAACGCCGAGGCGGGAAGCCGGGCGTTGCTGATTGGAGCAGCGAGTCAGTCCTGATTCCTTGCGCCTTCGGTGTCCGGATTGGTCAAGTGGGGCGGCCTCCCTCAGGTTGGGGGGTCGAGCCCCGGCCCCGCCCCTCTATAAAAAGGGGAGAGGGACAACATTCTTCTGCATTCATCTCCTTCCTGCTTGGTCCCTTTCTTCCACTTGCCATGGTGAGAGGGCGCGCTGGCGCTCCAATGGCGGCGACGAGGGCTTCTGCTCGACAGCGTGTACCCCCTCCTCCGGAGCTCATGGCGGCGGAGCCCGCTATGAGAGGAAGAGGGAGGGAGTGAGGCCGAGGCCGCCGTGGCGCTCGGCGGAGAGGAGGACAGGGCGGCGCAGCGGTCGTGCTTCCGCCAGCGGCTCCCCCCCCCCCCCCCAATGGAGGGCCATCTCCGAGACCAGCCCCGCGAGTTCTTCATCAGGCTGTACAAGCCAGTGTGCAGCCACCTCCGCCTTCCCACCCCGTTTTCTCGGGTAATGGATTTAGACCCACCATAGGCCTTGAGGCTGCATATGAGGGGCTGCGGGAACGGCAGCATGCGAGTTGACGTAGACTTCCCCGCCCCTCACATCATGTACCTCCGCCGTGGATGGAAGACCTTTGCCCGTGCCCTGTGTCGTAGGGGCACGTTCTCAAGTTCAAATTAATGGAGAACGGCATGCTCTCCGTCAAGGTTTTCGGGCGCTCGGGAATGAGGCTAGGGTGTTGCGCGGAGAGCTCGATCGACGATGAAAGCTCCACCTCGAGCGATAGTGACGGGGAGGAGACCGATGGGAGGACAACGGGGACGGGTCCGACTAGACATCGGACGCCCCGTCCCTAGGCGACGCCGGCAGCACCATCATCTGCACCTGGCCTTCTCCCCGACAGAGCGACTTGCCGGGGGGTAGTTCTTGGTGGTGGCTCCTCGAGCCAGCTCCTTGAACTTCTTGGGGCTGTCGCTTCTGGCGGTTGGCGCTGGAAGGCCGGAGAAGACGAAGAAGGCGGGTGGCGGGCCGTCAAGTAAAAGTACGATGGCATCGACGCCTTCGTATCGTATTGTCGGCCTGCCACCTCATCTTTCGGCTCCTCCCCCGGCACCGTCATCACCAGCCCTTTTCTGGGCGGCCGCCGGGACGTTCTCTTGGTGTCTTCTGCTGCTCGTACCTCACCTAGGCACTCCTTTTGCCCTCCTACTATCTTGATCCGCTTCCTGAGGAGAGGGACAAGAAAGGGATTACAGACATCTTATCTTTTTTTAGATCTTAAGCCTGCGGGCACTTGTCAAATTTAGACTTTGTAATCCCTTGCTCATGTTTACATTCCGTATGAATTGTACTTGTTAATCAACATATCAATGAAAAAGGTGTTTGTCGTGTTTTTTTGTACGTGAGCGAGGCTCACACCAAGGAACGAGTCCTTGTTTTTTAAGTGAACAACGTCGCCCGGCAACAGGCCTTGCCGTCCTCCCGCCTTATACCACAACTACACTCAAGCCCTTGGTGGGGGTAGGGGCAAAGTAGGATTGGGCCCTTCGCGTGTCTCCCTTCCACCACAACTACAACCAAATTCCGGTCCGAAAAGGGATTCGGATATAGGAAGGAGGGAGCATGGAGACATGGGATTAAGCGAGGTTTCATACCTTCAAGTTTCATACGGAAGTACGTGGCTGGGAAAAAGACTTATCTGAATCTGCTGCCCCTGGCAGCAATGGCTTGCCGGGGTCGGGGTGCCAACTCGTCTCCTTTCCTCCAACAAGTTCCCCCAGAGCTCCTGTGCAGCCTACGAACCAAAAAGGACTGGAAGGGACACAAACACACATATTCGACCTCTACGCTAGGGGTTAGCTGCCGCTAAGCGCTATCAACCCCACCAAAGGGAGACTCAACCTAACATGCATGCTAATTCTTAGGGCGCCAGCACTTTGTTTATTCATCTGTTGCTTAGGGTCTGCGCCTGGCTTTGTACAAAGGGTTACATGCCTCGCCGGCAAGGCTTGTACAAAAAGGTGGTTTGCCGGGGGGCCGGCTGCTACCTTTTGAGCACTGCGTTGGATTTCCTTGAAGAGGAAAGGATGATGCGGCAAAGTAGCGTAAGTATTTCCCTCAGTTTTTGAGAACCAAGGTATCAATCCAGTAGGAGGCTACGCGCAAGTCCCTCGTACCTGCACAAAACAAATAACTCCTCACAACCAACGTGATAAGGGGTTGTCAATCCCTTCACGGTCACTTATGAGAGTGAGATCTGATAGATATGATAGATAATATTTTTGGTATTTTTGTGATAAAGATGCAAAGTAAAATAAAAGCAAAGTAAAAGGCAAAGGCAATAATAAAGTGTCGGAAGATTAATATGATGAAGATAGACCGGGGGCCATAGATTTCACTAGTGGCTTCTCTCATGAGCATACGTATTTTACGGTGGGTGAACGAATTACTATTGAGCAATTGATAGAACTGAGCATAGTTATGAGAGTATCTAGGTATGATCATGTATATAGGCATCACGTCCGAGACAAGTAGACCGCCTCCTGCCTGCATCTACTACTATTACTCCACTCATCGACCGCTATCCAGCATGCATCTAGAGTATTAAGTTCAAGAAAACAGAGTGACGCCTTAAGCAAGATGACATGATGTAGAGGGATAAATTCATGCAATATGATAAAAAAAACCATCTTGTTATCCTCGATGGAAACAATACAATACGTGCCTTGCTGCCCCTCATCCTTTGGGAAAGGACACGCAAGATTGAACCCAAAGCTAAGCACTTCTCCCATTGCAAGAAAAACCAATATAGTAGGCCAAACCAAACTGATAATTCGAAGAGACTTGCAAAGATAACCAATCATACATAAAAAAAATCAGAGAAGATTCAAATATTGTTCATAGATAATCTTGATCATAAACCCACAATTCATCGGTCTCAACAAACACATCGCAAAAAGAAGATTACATCGAATAGATCTCCACAAGAGAGGGGGAGAACATTGTATTGAGATCCAAAAAGATAGAGGAAGCCATCTAGCTACTAACTATGGACCCGAAGGTCTGAAGTAAGCTACTCACACTTCATCGGAGGGGCTATGGTGATATGTAGAAGCCCTCCGTGGTGGATGGCCCCTCCAGCGGAGCTCCGGAACAGGCCCCAAGATGTGATCTCGTGGGTACAGAAGGTTGCGGCGGTGGAATTAGGTTTTTGGCTCCGTATATGATCGCTTGGGGGTACGTAGGTATATATAGGAGGAAGGAGTACGTCGGTGGAGCAACAGGGGGCCCACGAGGGTGGAGGGCGCGCCCCCCTACCTCGTGCCTTCCTATTTTATTTCTTGACGTAGGGTCCAAGTCTCCTGGATCATGTTCGGTGAGAAAATCACGTTCCCGAAGGTTTCATTCCGTTTGGACTCCGTTTGATATTCCGTTTCTTCGTAACTCTGAAATAGGCAAAAAACAGCAATTCTGGGCTAGGCCTCCGGTTAATAGGTTAGTCCCAAAAATAATATAAAAGTGGATAATAAAGCCCAGTATTGTCCACAACAGTAGATAATATAGCATGGAGCAATAAAAAATTATAGATACGTTGGAGACGTATCAGGCATCCCTAAGCTTAATTCATGCTCGTCCTCGAGTAGGTAAATGATAAAAACAGAATTTTTGATGCGGAGTGCTACTTGGCATAATTTCAATGTAATTCTTCTTAATTGTGGTATGAATATTCAGATCCGAAAGATTCAAGATAAAAGTTCATATTGACATAAAAATAATAATACTTCAAGCATACTAACTAAGCAATTATGTCTTCTCAAAATAACATGGCCAAAGAAAGTTCATCCCTACAAAATCATATAGTTTAGTCATGCTCCATTTTCGTCACACAAGATTGCTCTCATCATGCACAACCCCGATGACAAGCCAAGCAATTGTTTCATACTTTAGTAATCTCAAACCTATAAACTTTCACGCAATATATGAGCGCGAGCCATGGACATAGCACTATGGGTGGAATAGAATATAATGATCGGGGTTATGTGGAGAAGACAAAAAAGGAGAAAGTCTCACATCAACGAGGCTAATCAATGAGCTATGGAGATGCCCATCGATTGATGTTAATGCAAGGAGTAGGGATTTCCATGCAACGGATGCACTAGAGCTATAAATGTATGAAAGATCAATAAAAGAAACTAAGTGGGTGTGCATCCAACTTGCTTGCTCATGAAGACCTAGGGCACTTTAGGAGGCCCATTGTTGGAATATACAAGCCAAGTTCTATAATGAAAAATTCTCACTAGTATATGAAAGTGAAAAAATGAGAGACTCTCTATCATGAAGATTATGGTGCTACTTTGAAGCACAAGTGTGGAAAAGGATAGTAACATTGTCCCTTCTCTCTTTTTCTCTCATTTTTTTGGGCCTTCTCTTTTTTTATGGCCTTTCTCTCCTTTTTTTCCTCACTTGGGACAATGCTCTAGAAAATGATGATCATCACACTTCTATTTATTTACAACTCAATGATTACAACTCAATACTTAGAACGAAGTATGACTCTATATGAATGCCTCCGGCGGTGTACCGGGATATGCAATGAACCAAGAGTGACATGTATGAAGGAATTAAGAACGGTGGCTTTGCCACAAATACTATGTCAACTACATGATCATGCTAAGCAATATGACAATGATGAGTATGTCATGATGAACGGAATGGTGGAAAGTTGCATGGCAATATATCCCGGAATGGCTATGGAAATGCCATAATAGGTAGGTATGGTGGCTGTTTTGAGGAAGATATAAGGAGGTTTATGTGTGAAAGAGCGTATCATATCACGGGGTTTGGATGCACCGGCGAAGTTTGCACCAACTCTCAATGTGAGAAAGGGCAATGCTCGGTACCAAAGAGGCTAGCAATGATGGAAGGGTGAGAGTGCGTATAATCCATGGACTCAACATTAGTCATAAAGAACTCACATACTTATTGCGAAAATCTACAAGTCATCAAAAACCAAAGCACTACGTGCATGCTCCTAGGGGTATAGATTGGTAGGAAAAGACCATTGCTTGTCCCCGACCGCCACTCATAAGGAGGACAATCAAAGAACACCTCATGTTTCAAATTTGTTACATAACGTTTATCATACGTGCATGCTACTGGACTTGCAAATTTCAACACAAGCATTTCTCAAATTCACAACTACTCAACTAGCACGATTTTGATATTGTCACCTCCATATCTCAAAACAATCATCAAGCATCAAACTTTTCTTAGTATCCAACACACTCATAAGAAAGCTTTTACTATTTTTGTATACCTAGCATATTAAGATTATTTAAGCAAATTACCATGCTATTTAAGACTCTCAAAATAATCTAAGTGAAGCATGAGAGATCAATAGTTTCTTTAAAACAAATCCACCACCGTGCTCTAAAAGATATAAGTGAAGTACTAGAGCAAAACTATATAACTCAAAGGATATAAGTGAAGCACAAAGAGTATTCTAATGATTTCCAAATCATGTATGGCTCTGTCAAAATGTGTGTACAGCAAGGATGATTGTGTAAAACTATAAAGAAAAGACTCAAATCATACAAGACGCTCCAAGCAAAACACATATCATGTGGTGAATAAAAATATAGCTCCAAGTAAAATTACCGATGGAAGTAGAAAAAGAGGGGATGCCTTCCGGGGCATCCCCAAGCTTTGACTTTTTGGTGTCCTTAGATTATCTTGGGGGTGCCATGGGCATCCCCAATCTTATGCTCTTCCCACTCCTTGTTCCATAATCCATCAAAAGATTTCACCCAAAACTTGAAAACTTCACAACACAAAACTCAACAGAAATCTCGTGTGCTCCGTTAACGAAAGAAAACAAAAGACCACTTAAAGGTACTGTAATGAACTCATTATTTATTTATATTGGTGTTAAACCTAATGTATTCAAACTTCTCTATGGTTTATAAACTATTTTACTAGCCATAGATTCATCAAAATAAGCAAACAACACACGAAAAACAGAATCTGTCAAAAACAGAACAGTCTGTAGTAATCTGTAATTAACGCAAACTTCTGGAACTCCAAAAAATCAGCAAAAATAGGAAGAACTAGTCAATTTGTTTATTGATCATAATAAATTGTAATCACTATTTTATCACGTCCTGGTGATTTTTAATAAAAAAATTCATGAACAGAAAGTTTCTGGAAATTACAGCAAGATCAAAGAACTATCATCCAAGAAGATCCTATAGGTTTAACTTGGCACAAACACTAATTAAAACATAAAAACACATATAACCAGAGGCTAGATCAAATATTTATTCCTAAATAGAAGCAAAAGCAAAAAAAAATTGGGTTGCCTCCCAACAAGCGCTATCGTTTAACGCCCCTAGCTAGGCATAAAAGCAAGGATAGATCTAGGTACAATCCATAAGTGGCTCTCATAATGGATTCATATGGTAACTTTATTTTCTTTCTATGGAAGTGTTCCGTGCCTTTCTTTAATGGAAATTGGAATCTAATATTCCCTTCCTTCATACCAATAATTGCACCAATCGTTCTAAGGAAAGGTCTACCAAGAATAATAGGACAAGAAGGATTGCAACCTATATCAAGAATGATAAAATCTACGGGCACATAATTCCTATTTGCAACAATAAGAACATCATTAATTCATCCCATAGGTTTCTTAATAGTGGAATCCGCAAGATGCAAGTTTAGAAATCAATCATCAAAATCGTGGAAATCTAGCAAATCGCACAAAGTTTTGGGAATAGTGGAAACACTAGCACCCAAATCACATAAAGCATAGAATTCATGATCCTTAATCTTAATTTTAATAGTTGGTTTCCACTCATCATAAAGTTTTCTAGGGATAGAAACTTCCAACTCAAGCTTTTCTTCATAACATTGCATCAAGGCATCAACGATATGTTTAGTAAATGCTTTATTTTGACTATAAGCGGAGGAGAATTTAGCACGGATTGTAACAAGGAAATACAATCAATCAAAGAGCAACTTTCATAATTAAATTCCTTGAAATCCAAAATAGTGGGTTTAGCAATGTCTAGGGTATTGATTTCTTCAATCCCACTTTTATCAATTTTAGCATCAAGATCTAAAAACTCCGAATTCTTGGAACGCCTTCTAGGTAAAGGTGGATCATATTCAGTCCCATCATTATCAAGATTCATATTGCAAAACAAAGATTTAATTTGGGACACATCAATAACTTTTAGATCTTCATCTTTATTTTCATAGGAACTAGGAGAACACGCTTTAATAAAGGCATCTTTCATAGCACGCATCCTAGTGGTTCTTTCTTTGCACTCATCAATGTAAATTCTCATGGCTTTGAGAGACTCATTGATATCATGCTTAGGAGGAATAGATCTAAGCTTTAAAGAATCAACATCAAGAGAAATTCTATCAACGTTCCTAGCCAATTCATCAACTTTAAGCAATTTCTCTTCAAGCAAAGCATTAAAATTCTTTTGAGAATTCAAAAACTCTTTAACACTAGTCTCAAATTCAGAGGGCATATTATTAAAATTTCCATAAGAATTGTTGTATGAGTTTCCATAATTATTAGAGGAATTACTAGGATAAGGCCTAGGATTAAAGTTTCCTCTATAAGCATTGTTACCAAAACTATTCCTACCAACAAAGTTCACATCCATAGACTCATTATTATTCTCAATCAAAGTAGACAAAGGCATATCATTAGGATCATAAGAAACACTCTTAGCAGCAAATAATTTCATGAGTTCATCTATCTTTCCACTCAAAACGTTGATTTCTTCTATCGCATGCACTTTTTTATTAGTAGATCTTCCGGTGTGCCATTGAGAATAATTAACCATAATATTATCTAGGAGTTTAGTAGCTTATCCTAAAGTGATTTCCATAAAAGTGCCTCCTGCGGCCGAGTCCAAAAGATTTCTAGAAGCAAAATTCAATCCGGCATAATTTTTTTTGTATAATCATCCACAAGTTCAACCCATGAGTAGGGCAATTACGTATCATTAATTTCATTATCTCCCAAGCTTGTGCAACATGTTCATGATCAAGTTGCTTAAAATTCATAATATCATTTCTAAGAGAGATGATCTTAGCGGGAGGAAAATACTTAGAGATAAAAGCATCTTTGCACTTGTTCCAAGAATCAATACTATTTTTAGGCAAAGACGATAACCAAGCTTTAGCACGATCTCTAAGCGAAAAAGGAAATAGCTTCAATTTAACAATATCATTATCAACATCTTTCTTCTTTTGCATATCACACAAATCAACGAAGCTATTTATATGAGTAGCTGCATCTTCACTAGGAAGGCCGGCGAATTGATCTTTCATGACAAGATTCAACAAACCAACATTGATTTCACAAGATTCAGTATTGGTAAGAGGAGCAATCGGAGTGCTAAGGAAATCATTATTGTTGGTATTGGTAAAGTCACATAATTTGGTATTATCTTTAGCCATCGTGATAAACAAGCAATCCAACACACGAGCAAACAAAAAGCAAGCGAGAAAGAGGCGAACGGAAAAAAGAGGGCGAATAAAACGGCAAGGGTGAAGTGGGGGAGACGAAAACGAGAGGCAAATGGCAAATAATGTAATGCGGGAGATAAGGGATTGTGATGGGTACTTGGTATGTTGACTTTTACGTAGACTCCCCGGCAACGGCGCTAGAAATTCTTCTTGCTACCTCTTGAGCATTGCGTTGGATTTCCTTGAAGAGGAAAGGATGATGCAACAAAGTAGCGTAAGTATTTCCCTTAGTTTTGAGAACCAAGGTATCAATCCAGTAGGAGGCTACTGCGAGTCCCTCGTACCTGCACAAAACAAATAACTCCTCGCAACCAACACGATAAGGGTTGTCAATCCTTCACGGTCACTTATTTAGAGTGAGATCGATAGATATGATAGATAATATTTTTGGTATTTTTGTGATAAAGATGCAAAGTAAAACAAAAGAAAAGTAAAAGGCAAAGGCAATAATAAAGTGTTGGAAGATTAATATGATGAAGATAGACCCGGGGGCCATAGATTTCACTAGTGGCTTCTCTCATGAGCATAAGTATTTTACGATGGGTGAGCAATTCTGTTGAGCAATTGATGAATTGAGCATAGTTATGAGAGTATCTAGGTATGATCATGTATATAGGCATCACGTCCGAGACAAGTAGACCAACTCTTTCCTGCATCTACTACTATTACTCCACTCATCGACCGCTATCCAGCATGCATCTAGAGTATTAAGTTCAAGAAAACAGAGTAACGCCTTAAGCAAGATGACATGATGTAGAGGGATAAATTCATGCAATATGATAAAAACCCCATCTTGTTATCCTCGATGGAAACAATACAATACGTGCCTTGCTGCCCCTCATCCTTTGGGAAAGGACACGCAATATTGAACCCAAAGCTAAGCACTTCTCCCATTGCAAGAAAAACCAATCTAGTAGGCCAAACCAAACTAATAATTCGAAGAGACTTGCAAAGATAACCAATCATACATAAAAGAATTCAGAGAAGATTCAAATATTGTTCATAGATAATCTTGATCATAAACCCACAATTCATCGGTCTCAACAAACACACCGCAAAAAGAAGATTACATCGAATAGATCTCCACAAGAGAGGGGGAGAACATTGTATTGAGATCCAAAGAGAGAGAGGAAGCCATCTAGCTACTAACTGTGGACCCGAAGGTCTGAAGTAAGCTACTCACACTTCATCGGAGGGGCTATGGTGATGATGTAGAAGCCCTTCGTGGTGGATGTCCCCTCCGGCGGAGCTCCGGAACAGCCGCAAGATGGGATCTCATGGGTACAGAAGGTTGCGGCGGTGGAATTAGGTTTTTGGCTCCGTATCTGATCGTTTGGGGGTACGTAGGTATATATAGGAGGAAGGAGTACGTCGGTGGAGCAACAGGGGGCCCATGAGGGTGGAGGGCGCGCCTGGGGGGGAGGGCGTGCCCCCCTACCTCGTGCCTTCCTCTTTTCTTTCTTGACGTAGGGTCCAAGTCTCCTGGATCATGTTCGGTGAGAAAATCACGTTCCCGAAGGTTTCATTCCGTTTGGACTCCGTTTGATATTCCGTTTCTTCGAAACTCTGAAATAGGCCAAAAACAACAATTCTGGGCTGGGCCTCCGGTTAATAGGTTAGTCCCAAAAATAATATAAAAGTGGATAATAAAGCCCAATATTGTCCAAAACAGTAGATAATATAGCATGGAGCAATAAAAAATTATAGATACGTTGGAGACGTATCACCTGCAACCGCGCCTCACGGGTAAAACTTGCGAAGATGTTCGATGTTCCAGGAATTACTCACTGGGATACCATCTTCGGTCTCCAGGAAGACTGCGCCGGGCCTGGTGACTAGCATTACCCGATAAGGGCCTTCCCACTTTGGCGTCAACTTGTTGGAATTCTTGGCCGACTGAGCATGCCGAAGAACAAGGTCGCCTTCCTCAAAGCTTCGGGCGTGAACCTTGCGGCTATGATAGCGGCGCAAGGCTTGCTGGTAGCGTGCAGCTCACACAGCAGATAGAAGACGATCTTCCTCAATGAGCGTGGCGTCCTCTTACCACAACTGCTCTTTCTCAAGATCAACATAAGCGAGCACTCAAGGTGACCCGTCCGTGAGTTTCGTGGGGAGAACTGCTTATGCCCCGTATACGAGGGAGAAGGGTGTTTGGCCGGCGGCTTGATCTGGCATTGTTCTGATTGACCAAAGAACCGCCAGGAACTCGTCAATCCAGCGTCTTCCGCACTTGTGCAGCCTGACAAAATTCCTCGTCATGAGGCCCCGCAACACTTCAGCATTTGCCCTTTCTGCCTGGCCGTTGCTTCGTGGATGTGCAACAGAAGCAAAACATATCTTGCTGCCAAGGTCTTGGGCGTATTGCATGAAGGTGTGGCTTGTGAACTGTGTGCCGTTGTTGGTGATGACTCTATTTGGCACACCAAAATGGAAAACCAGTCCTTTGAAGAACTTGACGGCTGATTGTGCTGTCACCTTTCTCACTGCTTCCACTTCTGGCCACTTTGTGAACTTGTCGATCTCAACGTACAAGTACTCAAAGCCCCCGACAGCATGGGGAAAAGGGCCCAGTATGTCGAGCCCCCAAACCGAAAATGGCCAGGAAAGAGGGATTGTCAGGAGAGCTTGAGCTGGTTGGTGAAGTTTCTTTGAATGGAACCGACACGCTTCACACTTGGTTACTAGCGCAGTTGCATCCTGGAGGGCAGTGGGCCAAAAGAAACCTTGCTGGAATGTCTTCCCGACAAGGGCTCTTGATCCTATGTGAGAGCCACATATGCCTCCATGTATCTCTGCCAACAGATCCAGTCCATCCTCTCGGGGAATGCACTTCAATTTCACACTGTTCGGTCTTTTCCTGTACAGGACATTGTCCACGAACTGGTAAATGGCAGACCGACGGGCTACTTTCTCCGCTTCTTCCTACTCCTCAGGGAGTTCCCTATTTGGAGGAACTGAACGGTGTGCTGCGCCCAAGACGGAGCCTGAGGCTCGACGGCAAGGACTAGAGGCATCTCTTCTGTGGTGGGAGCGGCTGCCTCTACGGCAAGGGCTTGAAGCCCTGCAAGAGCATGTCGCTCCCCGGCAAGCTCAGCGTCCCCGGAAACATCCTTGTCGGTGGCTCCTGGGATCTTGGCGGGAAACTACTTGCCGGGGCCTGATTTCCTTCGCTTATTTTGCCCTGCTGATGGTTCAATGGATGGTTGAGTCAGTTGGAGCACAAAGGTCCCCGGTTCCACAGGTAACTTTAGGGCAACACGTTTTGACAGGTCGTCAGCAATGTTGTTCTCTGCCCGAGGAACATGCTCTGCTTGTATACCGTCAAAACGCTCCTCCAATCTTCTAACTTCATCTACGTAGGCTTCCATCAACGGGCTCTGCGAATCACCTCTGACGATGAGCTTCCAAATTCCGAGGTCTGTTGCGATCCTGAGACCGGCAAGCAGCCCTTCATACTCTGCGGTGTTGTTTGTTGATCTCTCCCGGGGAAAGTGCATCTGGACTACGTACTTGAGGTGCTCTCCAGTGGGCGCGACAAGTAGCACACTAGCATCGGCGCCTTGAAGTGAGAAAGCCCCATCAAAGTACATAATCCAATTACGGCTTGCTTCCTTGCCGGGGAGACTGGTTTCTTGAATTTCTTCGTCACGCGTTGAGGTCCATTCTGCAATGAACTCTGCCAAGGATCTGCTCTGAATGGTCGAAGTACTTTCAAACCTGAGACCAAAGCTTGACAGCTCCAACGCCCACTCCACAATCCTTCCGGTTGCACCTGGGTTGTGCAAGATCCGTTGCAACAGGAAGCGAGTGATGACGGTGATCTCATGTGCTTGAAAATAGTGAAGCGGCTTCCTTGAGGCCATAAGGAGGCCGAAAAGCAACTTCTGTGCACCAGAGTATCTTGATCCAGCCCCCTGTAATAGGGAGCTGACAAAATAAACCGGGTGCTGCATCACCTTCTTCTTCTGTGTCACTTCATTTTCTTGCGCAGATCCCACCTCGCCGGCACCAGACTCTGCCCTGCCGAGATCACACCTCACCGGGGGTCTTTCCTTCCCGGCACTAGACCCTGTCGGGGAGAGTTCCGGCTCGTCATCCGTCGGCCTTGCCGCCACCACTGCTTCTTCCCCAACTTCTCTCTGCGCCACTAGCGCGGCGCTGACCACTTGATTCGTTGCCGCTAGATATAGCAGAAACGGCTCTTGTGGTTTAGGTGCGACTAGTATTGGCGTAGAGGAGAGGTACCTCTTCAAATCTTGCAGCGCCGCCTCTGCTTCCGGAGTCCATTCCATTGGACCTGCCTTTTTCAAGATCTTGAAAAATGGTAGGGTGCGCTCGGCAGATTTGGAGATGAACCTACTCAAAGCAGCAATGCAGCCGGCAAGCCGACGCAAATCCTTGACTCGCCTTGGTGCTTCTATTTGCTCAATTGCCTTGATCTTGTCGGGGTTCGCCTTGATCCCACGCTGCAACACAAAGAACCCGAGAAGCTTGCCAGACGGGACACCAAACACACACTTCTCAGGGTTAAGCTTGAGGTTGACCTTGCGCATATTTGCAAACGTTTCTTCTAGGTCTTGTATGAGCATTGCCTTGTCCTTGGTTTTGACCACTATGTCATCCATATAAGCTTCCATATTTCTATGTAGCTAAGGCTCAAAACCAATTTGGACTGCTCTTGCAAACATTGAACCGGCGCTTTTCAACTCGAAAGGCATTCATATAAAAACAATACGTACCACATGGGGTGATAAACACGGTCTTCTCTTCGTCTTCCCTCGTCATGAAGATCTGGTAGTATCCTGAGTAGGCGTCAAGGAACGACAACAAGTCGCACCTGGCAGTGGAGTCCACAATCTGGTTAATGCGCGACAAAGGGAAAGGATCATTTGGACAAGCTTTATTGATATCTGCATAATCAATACACAGCCTCCATTTCCCATTTGCCTTGCGCACTACTACTGTATTGACCAACCACGTTGGGTGGAGCACTCCTCTAACCAAGCCTGCCGCCTCCAACTTCTTGATTTCTTCGATGATAAACTCTTGCCGCTCCAAAGTTTGCTTCTTGACCTTCTGCTTGACGGGCCGCGCATGAGGACAGACAGCAAGATGGTGCTCAATCACCTCCCTGGGAACACCGGGGATGTCAGATGCTTGCCATGCAAACACATCGACATTCGCCCGCAGGAAGGCGATGAGCGCGCTTTCCTATTTGCTGTCGAGGGTGGAGCTTATAGTAAAAGCCCCGCCCGTGCCGTCCTCCTTGACGGGCACCTTCTTGGTCTCTGGTGGTGTTGCCTTGGATTTCTTGCTCTTGCCGGTGGATCTCTCTGGCACGTCCTCGACGGGAGCGCAGCACTCCGAAGAGGCGCGCTTGCCGGAGTGGGTGCAGGGGTCTTGCCGGAAGAGGTCTCACCGGAAGGGGTCTTGCCGGCAGAGCCAGAGGTCTTGTCGGTTTTCTTCCCTCCCAGGGCTTCAGCGGCAGGAGCAAGTGGCTTGGCGGCAGTCGCTGCAACTGCCTCCCGGTAAAGTTAGTCGGCGCAGATGAGCGCGTCTTTCTTGTCGGAGGGGACGGTGATGATGCTCATCGGCCCAGGCATCTTCAACGTGTTGTAGGCGTAATGTGATGCTGACATAAACTTGGCCAGCGCTGGGCGACCGAGGATCCCATTATAGGGCAAGGGGATCTCAGCAATATCAAAAACGATCTTCTCCTCCTATAATTCAGCTCGCCCCCAAATGTAACGGGCAGCGTGGTTTTACCTTTTGGCTGACTCCTTCCCAGGTTGACCCCTTGAAACATGCCCGTCTCCTCGAGGTCTCCATCAGGAATCTGCAGCCTCCTGATCACAGTGGGAGAGATTAAGTTCAGACTAGTCCCGCCGTCAACTAGCACTTTCGTCACTTTGAGGTTACGTATCGTTGGCGAAACCAACAATGGCAAACACCCGACCGCCGTCATGCGGTCAGGGTGATCCTCAGCGTCAAAAATGATAGGCGCGCTGGACCACCTCAGCGGCTTCTAGGCATCGAATGATGGCTCTACCGTAGTGACCTCACGCGCCCACTGTTTTAGTTGGCGGTGAGAGGTATGCAACGAGGCACCACCGTCCACGCACATGGCCTCCGTAGCATTCTGTAACTCGTGCTCGATGGACTCATCGTCCTCATCATGGTCATGGTCTCCCTCTTTCTTGTCGTGGCCCCGAGCGGGCCGGTCTTGTTGGTTATCTTTGCTGCGGCAATCTCCTCGGACGACACGCTTCTTGCCGGACCCCTCAGCACCGTCCTGACCCTTCTCCTTGTCCCGCCTCTCGTACTCAGCCTTTTGCTTCTCTGCAAGCTGCTCAACCTGCCAGCAATTCTGGAGGTCATGGCCCTTGGTGCGATTGATCTTGCAGTACTGCTTGTCGGAGCCTCCTGACTTGTCGGCAGCCGCCAAGGCCCGGCAGGTGGAGCACCCGGCAACTTTCTTGCCGGGGTCGTCGGCCTTGGCCTTCTTGGCGGCGCCGGGGTCGCCGGATCCCTCGACGGCAAGCACGGTCTTGCCCTTACGCTTCCTATTGCGGCGTTGGCCCTTCTTTGCCGGGGCGAAGACGTCTTCGTCTATGGGGTCGGTTTCTGTGCCGGCATCTTTGCTGGGGGTACTTCCTCCCTACTTCAGCCCGAGCACATCTATCGGCCAGAACATAAAGCTCGGCTACATCCTTAACCTTGTTCATCACTAGCTCCTCATGCATCTTGTGGTTGCGCACATTCTGATGGAATGCACTGATGACGGCGGCGGGGTGAACATCTGGGATGTTGTACTACACACGGCTGAACCTTTGTATGTACTTGCACAGGGTTTCGCCATCCTTCTGGGGGATGACATGCAAATCACTTGCCTGGCCAGGAGCTTGGTGGCTTCCGGTAAAGGCGCCAAAAAACTCGTGGCACAGATCCGACCAAGAAGAAATGGAATCCACTGGCAGGTGCATCAACCATGACATGACGTTGGGCTTAAGCGCCAATGGAAGTAGTTGGCAAGCACCTTGTCGTCGCGAGCCCTGACAGCTTGCATTGCGATAGTGTAGATGCTGAGGAACTCCGAACGGGTGAGTCTTGCCGTTGTACTTTTCTCCGACCTCAGGCTTGAATGTGCGGTGGGTGGGCCACTGGAACTACCGCAGCTCACGGGTAAAGGCTGGACAACCCACCTCGTAAGGTAGGTCACTGGAACCCCCCCCCCCCCCGGTCTGGGTGGTCCATAGTGGGCCCCGCATGCCTATCTGACTGATGGCGCACTTCCCACCGCCGCTTGATGGTGGTCCGAGCGTCTTCCTGGGCTCGCTCCCGAAGAACTTGACATTAGTCGCAGCAGGCCTGCGGGTCGAACGACGCTGTGGAAACTTTATCACAGGCGTCAGCCCGACGAGCCGGTGGCTGCTGTTGCTGGCGTGGGGGAGGAGAGTGCACCATGGTCGCAGCACCTCTGGTCCTCCCCCCACCGGCATGTACCGGCTCTACAGAGCACCGGCACGAGGGTCCCGCTAGTCGCGGTTCATCTTTATTGGCGAAGCTGATGAGGCTCCGAATGGTGGCCCTCCACTCGTCGAGCTTCTCCGCGGTAGGAGGAAAGTCGAGGAGCAGTTGCACGCGCGCCAACACTTCTACTAGCATGGGTAGCAGCAAAAGTTGCGTGGACCGTGATGTGCTCAGACTTCTAACCATGTTAGAAGGAGCTCTATCACGGTCTCGCGGTCGCACGCCATTTCCGCCAGCGTCTGGGTGTGCGTGCTAGCCCGGCGTGTCTCGAGTGACGCAAAGGGCTCTTCCCGCGGCGGTGCCCGGGGGCACCGACGTCGCGGCGTTGCTCATCACGCGCATCCGGGGAAGACCGCGTCACGGGTGCCGGCGTAGGCATCTTGGAAGTCATCGCGCCACCCGTAGGCAGCATGACTTTGCCCTTGGAGGTCCCCGCGCCACCTGTGGGCGGCACGGCTCCGTCCTTGGACCTAGCGGTATGCGGGTCGTCGCCGCTCACGTGGCTCCGATCGCCGGAGCATCGTGGAAGCCCGCGGCCTCCGCCCATGTTCGTCCCGTCATCGGTCCGCTCTGGCGCGGGTGGGTCGACTGGAGATGAACTGATCGCCACGATGCTCTTTTTCTTGGGAGACATGGTGGTGAAAATGTTGAAGAAGTCAACGCACTGATGTCTAGATCAGGTCCGCACAGCCAGCCCCCCCTACCTGGCGCGCCAAAGATGTCAGGGAAACGACACCTATGGGATCTCGGGGAATCCCTTCTACGGTTGGCGGGGGCGTGGAGCTGCGCAAAGAGCAGATTTAGGCGATCAACACGATGGGATTTTTACCCAGGTTCGGTCCGCAGAGATGCGTAAAACCCTAGTCCTGCTTTAGTGTGTATGTGACAGCCTGGTTTTTGCCCCCTCTTAATTGCTTGACTTTTCATTTGAATTTTTTTTGAAGCTTGGAGTTCTTGAATCTTTTCATTTGGACTTAAACACTTGGGCATCCTTGGCTTTCACCCAAGTGCTTCACTTCTCTCCCAAATCATCATTTCACTTCTGATCCACCCCAAAATAATCTTTGGAATATTTTTCTTAAATGAAAAATATTCATTTTCTCTCAAAAACCCTAAGCCAAATATGTTTGCTTCAAAGCAACCCCAATTTTTATGGCTCAGAAAATTCTGAGATAATTCACAAATATTCTAGGAACCCTAGGGCACCTTCCTGAGCAAAAATATTTCATCACTTTTTGGAATATTTTTGCTACAGAAAATATTTTCTGTTCTGGACAGAAATGGTGGTTTCTACATCAACTACCATTTTACTTGCTCCATTTGACCTGAACTTTCTTGTGCTTATTTACCTTAGTAACTCTAAGCTAGCCTCCAAAGCACAGCTTCAAACTCCCAACCATTTGACCATAGTAACATCACAAAGTTACTGGCCAGAAACATACTTGGTGGGTGAAAACTTCTCTACTGCACCTGGATCCAAACCAAATCGTGGTAACACTCAAAACTACCACGAACAACATGCCAGACATCGAGTTTATGCTTAGATCGACCTGATGTCATAGTTCACGCGGTGACCGCGTTCGTCCAGGCGTGCTAGCATGCGGCCGACGCGCTCTGCGACGCGCCCGAGCCTTTGTTGCTTGCGTGCTCGCTTCCCCGCCTGCCCAACCTTGCCAAAACTCGCCACCATCATCGTCTCGACACCCTTAATTCCTCCACGCACTTTCGACGGCGCTGAAGCTTCGCCGCAATGAAAGCACGGGCAAGGTCCGGCCAGCCCAACAGTGCGGAGCGCACTGTGCTCGTCGCCACCCTCTTGATCATGTGCTCGTCTCCGCTCGCCCACAGTGGTCGCGTGACCTCCGTCGCCTTCTCCCCCTCCCACTGACGCCGCTCGTCGCCGGGTACCGTGGACAGGTGTTCACCGGCAGAGCCCGAAGCACCCTCGCTGCTCGCCTATAAATAGAGCCCCCCAGCCTCCTCGAGCATCATCCAGCACTCACACACACTCCACGATCAAGTAGGCAGTCGTAGCCCGGCCGGCCAGGCCTCGAGCCGCCGTCCCCGAGCTCGAGCTCGCCAGCGATCCCCTCTGGTCGCCGCAGTAGCTCCAGCCCCTCCCAGGCCTGGGCGACCCCTCCAGGGCCTCCGCCTCTCTCCGGTGAGGCCGTCTCGCCCGCTTGGAGCCTCTGGAGTGGCCTCTGCTCGTCGTCTTCCTCAACTCTGGCTACCCCCTCGTTCTGCGTGCGCTTGCGAGCTAGATTCCGATGTCGTCCGACCACCCCTATCCACGCTACGAGTACAGGCAGGTGCGCCGTCTCCCCTCTCTCAATCCCTCCCTCTCGTTTTGGCCAAGGAGCCCTCGTCGCCGGTGAGAGCTCCGACGAAGCCGCAGCCGTCTCTGTTTCTCCCCCTCTTCCCCACGACTAGCGGGCCCGCTAGTCAGCCACTCTATACGCTGCAAGCAATGCAGTGGTGGCGCCCCTGGGCTTTATGCCTTCAACGTCACCCCCCCCCCCCAGTCTATTTCTTTTTATTCAAATTCATTTGAATTTACAGAACACTTCAAACAGTCATAACTTTTTAACCATAAGTCCAAATGAATTGATTCTTTTTGCATTGTGTCTTTGAAAAGAAATCTACCAGCTCACCAAATATGAGATTTTTCTGAGCTGTTTAGAATTTCTGGTGATTTTCAGAAGAGTTCTTGATATTTTCTTTTTGTGCTTAAAATTATTTTCAGAAGGTGAGGCTTGTCTTGAGGATCACCAGGAGGCTTGTGAACCTCATCTGCACTAAGGCAAGCCACAACAACATTTTCATGATGCCATTTCAATATTCGTGATTTTTCTTACTTGAATGAAATAACTAATCCATGCATTTAAATAATTATTGAGTTATTTGTATTCTGTGAAATGTTGGTTAAGTTGTTATGCTTGATTTACAGAATGGTGGAAACTAGTTTAGTGGATAAAGCAACATAAGATTTATTTGAGGTGATGTTAGAAATAATTTTGTTATGCATGTTAGTAATTATTTAGCTATGTTTTTGCCTTCATAAATTGATAAAAATTTGTTAGAAAATATTCTGTTAAATACTTGTTAAATCATATTACTTGTTTTACAGAATGTTTGAACCCAACTTAGTGATAAAGAAATTAAGAGTTGTTGATAGTGAAATCTTTTTGTTATGCATATGAAAAAGTTATCGGCGTTACTTTCTTGCGTAAGAAATTAATAAAACTTGTTGCAAAATATTTTGGTTAAGTTGTGAGTCATTTTGAGCAAGTAGAGTAATATGAGTTGTTGACGTTTATGCTTGGGGTGTATATGGATGACATCGGTCATTTTTATCATTATATGATGCATGTGTTGTTTTGCATTTCATGGCATGCTATGACACCGGTCATTTTTAGTTTAAAGTTGAACCTGAATATAACTCAACTTGAATATACCGTTGACTGGGTCATGGTGCCGCTGAATCGAGTTTCTTTCCAGTGCAACCACATTTGCCTTTATGGGAAGGCCTTGATTCGGTCCATTGACCGGACCTCGGTGGTGCCTCCATCTAGGGAAGGTTATGTCGTGCTTGCCTGGCCCGTAAGCAGACATAATCTTGTGTGCTCATTGATGAGATTATGGTACCGAGTCCCCGAGTGGGAGTGTTTTGACCACGACGGTGGTCGGGGTGTCTTTGGTAGACACGGGGCCACCCAGGACCAGCCCGTTGGGAATTTGGGTCGGAGTGGCCGGGAGAGTGCTGTCGAAATGGAGGGGTTTTGTTGGAATGCCGTTGGTCCACCCAAATGGGAGTACGAGGCCATGGGTTCCGTGGTGTGGGTACAGTGCGCTACCTCTGCAGAGTGTGTAATCTATCGATAGCCGAGTCCACGGTCACGGACACCTTGTAGTAGGTCCCACCATGAGTCAATGATTAATAAAAATTGCACACTAAGCTGTAAACCTTGCATTGTTGAGGGTGGCAGAAAGGCCATCGAGGAAATTGGGACTAGATATTGGTCGTGGTTGTGATCGCCGTAAGGATCACGAGTCATTTTGTTAAAGACCACATTGGTGGTGTGTTTATGATACCACGTTGGTGGTGTGTTTGTGATCCGAGGATGATCACGGTTGGTAAGTTGTACTGAGGGACGTTCGAGCATGATCACAGCATGTTGACATATAGTGTTGCATTATTAATAACTGGTTAAATATCATGATATTGTTTGTCATTACCCTGTTGTGAGCTTGCAAGTACATTCAATGTACTGACCTGGCGTGTCATGCCAGATTTTAGGAAAGTCTCGTTGGAAAGGAGCGCGGTTCGAGTCTAGATCGTGTCCACATCGGTGTCCCTGTGATATGGAGCTTCCACTACGACGTTATTCCGCTACCATGTAGTTGATCGGATCGAGGCCCCTTTATGTTCACTAAATAATGTACATATTGTTCAGCCGCACCGAGTGTGCCGCTTGGCCTCGACAGCTGTTGTAATGTAAACCCTGTTCTGCTAGCATCAATAAAGCGGTTGTTTTCTATACCAATATGTTGTGTGTTGCCAGAAAACATGGTCTCTGGGCTGGCAATGCAGGTTAAACCGGTCGCTCTGAGCCGGGGTGCCCAGTGTATTTAGTGTTCTTGAGCTTTTGAACTAGTTGCGGTGCATGCCCGGTCCAAAAAGTCTGAATCCTTCCACAGTACGCCTCGGACCTCCTTTTATATGGCAAAGGGGTCGCCACAGTGGCAAACAGGAGGTGGAAAGTATCTACAGTGTACAAGTTTATCGCTTGACATCATAGGACAAACGCATTTAATGCGCCGCCTACGTGCCCTCTTGCTTTATCGGGGATGGCAACGAAACTCGTCCCGTCTGTCGCGGCCTCGTTTTGCTCCGACGCGCGTCCAAGCTGATGAGGCATGCAGCGCCATGCTGGCTGGCTGGTTGTTGTGCTGGTGCGGTGACAGAGTCTTCATGAAGATCTGCACGCCACATGCAGGTGCTTGACTAGTTGGCCTAGAAGCTGCATGCTTCCATGCAGGCGCTAGCCTAGTCGGCGGGCTGGAGTGGTGACTGGGCAGCCGAATCTGGCCATGGTCTTGCCGACGTCCTCGGCAAGGATCTTGCCGGGGCCTCATGGGCGTCCTCGACCAGGATCTTGCCAGGGCCTCGTAGGCGTCCCCGGCAAGGATTTTGCCAGGGGTCTTCGTCTTCTGGTCCTTATCTAGACTGGCTGGTCTTTGGTCTTCACAAAGATCTGCATGCCACCACACAGTTGCCCCCGAGTCTTGATCTCGATGTTGTCGATGGTGTCAGAACTCTCAGGCTCAAGGGTGGCGGCCTGGCTGGTGTTGGGCAAGTCGCCCCAGCAAGGCTCTTGCCGGGGCTATGTAGGCCACCTCGGCAAGGGTGTTGCCGGGGGAAATCCATCTTGCCCCTTTGCTCCTCATGCCTCTGGCTTGAGTGCTGCCTTGGCAATCTCGTACCTTTCCTCCTTCTACCCCGCCAAGCATGGCCGCAGGTGTGGCTACGACTGCCCGTGCACAAGTAAAGGGGTACAGAAAGGCCCCTACTTTTGTACACCGACAATGGTGTGCCTGCCATCCTGCAATATAGGCCGTCCGATTTATATCCGACGGATAGGAAGGGAACTATGGCAATTTTGCAGAAAGATACCCACACCCCTCTCCAGATTTGCAAATAAGGCCTTCCCTCGTTCAGCCTTTTCTCCCACAAGATAAACTACTCATACAAATGCATCTTGATGTTCCGTGCAACGCATGGGCATCTTGCTAGTTCTAAAAAACTTTCCATCATTTGCCACACTACTGGTTGCAGATGAAGAACCTACCCAAGCACAGCGCGATACAGGAGCGACGCACAATTACACGCTGATATTCTGTTGGACAATGGAGGCTATAACCAATTACTTTTACGGGAACAATAGCAACCAGGAAATTTTAAGGGTAGGTATGAACAAAATTGGAACTGCACATGTACTGCTAAGGGATTCAATACACACATTACCAATCGAGGAGGAGAACGATGGTCGTGGCGTCCTCTGTGCACCATGGTCGGCAACGGGAGTCAGTTCATTGTCCACGACGGTGGTGCTTCTGCGCTTGGCGCCGGCTTCCGGGAAGCAGATCCGAGACCGTGGAAGACGGTGCCGGGGAAGAGGCTCCATCTACGATGACGACGGTGGACGGCTCCGGCAGCAGCGTCTGAGGTCGTCGATGAGGCGAGATCTT
The DNA here is from genome assembly GCA_021605205.1 of Aegilops longissima. NCBI lineage: Eukaryota > Viridiplantae > Streptophyta > Magnoliopsida > Poales > Poaceae > Aegilops > Aegilops longissima. The sequence continues at coordinate 50,105,455 of CM038679.1, forward strand.
GCTGCGATGGGCGAGTCGCCCGATGTAGAAGGGGAGGAGCACAAAGGCTGCGGTGCCGTGGAGAAGTCTATTTTGCGGTGGGGATAGAAAATGGGTACTACTCTGGGTGCCGGGGTGGGGTGGCTGGGTAGGGTGAACCTGAAGTTACGAAAATAGCCCCCTACCAAGCGTGATCCGTAGGCCTGTTCCGAAGGCTATGATGGTAACTTCGCACTGCTTGAATCAGGGCCTCGGGAGATTTTCCCGCCGACCTCAAAATTTTGTGACACTGAACTCCCCGTGTGGCGTGTTGGGTGATTGAGCTAAGCAACTAGCGAGTAGTACTAGTAGTTAGTAGTACTAGTAACTACTAGTACTCCCTCCGCTTTTATTAACTCTGCATATTAGGTTTGACCAAAGTCAAACTTCCTAAACTTTAACCAAGTTTATAGAAAAATATAAACATTTACCATAACAAATATGTATGATGTGAAAGTACATTCAATAATGAATTTAATGGTATTTATTTGTTATTGTATATGTTAATATTTTTTGTTATAAACTTTCTAAGAGTTTACAAAACTTGACTTTGATCAATGCTATGTGGCACCCCGGCTCAGAGCAACCGGTTTACCTTGCATTGCCAGCCCAGAGATCTAGTCTTCTGGCAATACACAACAACATGGTACAGAAACAACCGCTTTATTGATGCTAGCGGATTACATAAGTCTGATATTACATCAGGATACGAGGCCAAGCGGCACACACGGTGCTGCTGAACAGTATGTACATTATTTAATGAACATGGCGAGGGCCTCGATAACACGAACTACACGGCAGCGAAAGAACGACGAAGTGGAACTCCATAGCACAGGGACACTGCTACCTCTTGAGCACTGCGTTGGATTTCCCCGAAGAGGAGAGGATGATGCAGCAAAGTAGCGTAAGTATTTCCCTCAGTTTTTGAGAACCAAGGTATCAATCCAGTAGGAGGCCACACGCGAGTCCCTCGTACCTACACAAAGCAAATAACTCCTCACAACCAACGCGAATAGGGGTTGTAAATCCCTTCACGATCACATACGAGAGTGAGATCTGATAGATATGATAGATAATATTTTTGGTATTTTTGATATAAAGCTGCAAAGTAAAATAAAAGGCAAAGTAAAAAAGCAAAGCAATAATAAAGTGATGGAAGATTGATATGATGAGAATAGGCCCGGGGGCCATAGATTTCACTAGTGGCTTCTCTCAAGAGCATAATTATTTTACGGTGGGTGAACAAATTATTGTTGAGCAATTGACAGAATTGAGCATATTTCTGAGAATATCTAGGTATGATCATGTATATAGGCATCACGTCCGAGACAAGTAGACTGACTCCTGCCCGCATCTACTACTATTACTCCGCCCATCGACCGCTATCCAGCATGCATCTAGAGTATTAAGTTCAAGAAAACAGAGTAACGCCTTAAGCAAGATGACATGATGTAGAGGGATAAATTCATGCAATATTATAAAAACCCCATCTTGTTATCCTCGATGGCAACAATACAATCGTGCCTTGCTGCCCCTCATCACCGGGAAAGGACACGCAAGATTGAACCCAAAGCTAAGCACTTCTCCCATTGCAAGAAAAACCAATCTAGTAGGCCAAACCAAACTGATAATTCAAAGAGACTTGCAAAGATAACCAATCATACATAAAAGAATTCAGAGAAGATTCAAATATTGTTCATAGATAATCTTGATCATAAACCCACAATTCCTCGGCCTCAACAAACACACCGCAAAAAGAAGATTACATCGAATAGATCTCCATGAGAGAGGGGGAGAACACTGTATTGAGATCCAAAAAGTGAGAAGAAGCCATCTAGCTACTAACTATGGACCCGAAGGTCTGAGGTAAACTACTCACACTTCATCGGAGGGGCTATGGTGATGGTGTAGAAGCCCTCCGTGGTGGATTCCCCTTCCGGCGGAGCTCCGAAACAGGCCCCAAGATGGGATCTCGTGGATACAGAAGGTTGCAGTGGTGGAATTAGGTTTTTGGCTCCGTATCTGATCGTTTGTGGGTATGTAGGTATATATAGGAGGAAGGAGTACGTCGGTGGAGCAAAGGGGGGCCCACAAGGCAGGGGGCACGCCCTAGGGGGGCGCCCTCCACCCTCGTGGCCGCCTCCCTCCTTTCTTGACGGAGGGTCCAAGTCTCCTGGATCATATTTGTTGAGAAAATCACGTTCCCGAAGGTTTCATTCCGTTTGGACTCCGTTTGATATTTCGTTTCTTTGAAACACTGAAATAGGCAAAAAAACAGCAATTCTGGGCTGGGCCTCCGGTTAATAGGTTAGTCCCAAAAGTAATATAAAAGTGGAAAATAAAGCCCAATATGGTCCAAAACAGTAGATAATATAGCATGGAGCAATCAAAAATTATAGATACATTGGAGACGTATCAGACACCGACGTGGACACGGCCTAGACGCGAGATGCGCTTCAATGCGAACCGACTTGCGTGAAAGCTGGCATGACACGCCAGGTCAGTACATTGAATGTACTTGCAAGCTCACAACAAACATAAGCACGATGACAGACAAGATCCTGACAATTAGTCAAATTAATGCAACGCAAGAGCTACTACAGATGCAAACAAAACCAGTACGTGCACCGAGTCTCACGGACTCGCTTACCAGACGGTTACCTCGTAACCAAACGGTGACCATACCCGGGTCACAACCGAAACCAAAAACTCATGAACAACTCACGGGTTCATGAATCAAATGAAACACAATGCATCACAACAATCATTTTAGTTTGCAAGGTTAATTATAAAAGTTGATCCATGGTGTGACTTACTTCCGAGCTATGCCCATAACCGAGGAAGCGGCTATCGATAGATTAAATACACTCTGCAGAGTCAGCGCACTTTACCCACACTACTCGCATTCCGATTCGGGTGGACCAAAGCATTCCGACGAAACCCTCCCTTTGTCATGGCACTCTCCCGGCCACTCCGACCAACTCCCTCTCAGGGCTAGGTCTTGGGTGGCCCCGTGTCTACCAGAGACACCAATGGCCACCGTCGTGGCAAAACGGTCCCAAACGGGGACAAGGTACCATAAAAATAAAAACGATCACTGCTACCTGCGTTAGTTTTCCCTTGAAGAGGAAAGGGTGATGCAACAAAGTAGCGTAAGTATTTTCCTCAGTTTTTGAGAACCAAGGTATCAATCTAGTAGGAGGCCACACGCAAGTCCCTCGTACCTACACAAACAAATAAGAACCTTGCAACCAACGCGATAAAGGGGTTGTCAATCCCTTCACGGCCACTTGCAAAAGTGAGATCTGATTGAGATGATAAGATAATATTTTTGGTATTTTTATGATAAAGATTAAAAGTAAAGATTGCAAAATAAACGGCGCCAGAAATAGCTTGTTGAGGAAGATTAATATGATGGAAAATAGACCCGGGGGCCATACGTTTCACTAGTGGCTTCTCTCAAGATAGCATAAGTATTACGGTGGGTGAACAAATTACTTTCGAGCAATTGATAGAATTGAGCTTAGTTATGAGAGTATCTAGGCAAGATCATGTATATAGGCATCACGTCTGCAACAACTAGACCGACTCCTGCCTACATCTACTACTATTACTCCACACATCAACCGCTATGCAGCATGCATCTAGAGTATTAAGTTCATAAGAACAGAGTAACGCATTAGGCAAGATGACATGATGTAGAGGGATAAACTCAAGCAATATGATATAAACCCATCTTTTTATCCTCGATGGCAACAATACAATTCGTGTCGTTTCCCCTCATCACTTTGGGATCGAGCACGCATGATTGAACCGAAGCTAAGCACTTCTCCCATTGCAAGAAAGATCAATCTAGTAGGCCAAACCAAACTGATAATTCGAAGAGACTTGCAAAGATAACCAATCATACATAAAAGAATTCAGAGAAGATTCGAATATTGTTCATAGATAATCTTGATCATAAACCCACAATTCATCGGATCTCGACAAACACACCGCAAAAAAAGAGTTACATCAAATAGATCTCTAAGAAGATCGAGAAGAACTTTGTATTGAGATCCAAAGAGAGAGAAGAAGCCATCTATCTAATAACTATGGACCTGAAGGTCTGTGGTAAACTACTCACACATCATCGGAGAGGCTATGGTGTTGATGTAGAAGCCCTCCGTGATCGATGCCCCCTCCGCCGGAGCGCCGGAAAAGGCCCCAAGATGGGATCTCACGGGTAGAAGGTTGCGGCGGTGGAAATAGGGTTTCGTGGTGCTCCTCGATGGTTTCGGGGTACGTAGGTATATATAGGAGGAAGAAGTGGGTCGGTGGAGCTACGAGGGGCCCACGAGGGTGGGGCGCGCCCAGGGGGCAGGCGCGCCTCCCTGCCTCATGGCCTCCTTGTTGATTGCTTGACGTCCACTCCAAGTCCTCTGGATCACGTTTGTTCCAAAAATCACGCTCCCGAAGGTTTCATTCCGTTTGGACTCCGTTTGATATTCCTTTTCTGCGAAACACTGAAATAGGCAAAAAAACAGTAATTTGCACTGGGCCTTGGGTTAATAGGTTAGTCCCAAAAATAAAATAAAAGTGTATAATAAAGCACATTAAACATCCAAAACATAATATATAATAGCATGGAGCAATAAAAAATTATATACGTATCAAGCACACAAGGTTATGTCTGCTTCCCGGGCCAAGGTATGCACGCCCATAACCTTCCCTCGCGGAAGGCACCGGTGAGAGGCACAACAAAGGACCGAATCAAGACCTTCCCACAAGGTAAATGTGGTCGCACTGAATAAAAACCCGATTCAGTGGCACCAGGATGTGATCAACATCATATTCAAGTTGGACTTAATCAAATTTAACTTTGACAAAAACTTTTTATAAAATAACAATGATACTATGCCATAACCATGCAACTAATCGACATGCAACGCCAAACAACCCATAGGCATGGATCAATCTTATCCATATAATTATCTTGCACTACTCAAGATCAAAACTTCTCTGGTTATAACTCAATTTTGCTATCAAGCAATATTTTTTTATTAGTTCATCATTTAAATGAAAATATCACTTCACAAAAGAAATATCATTATTTACCATAGCAATATAAGTAGTGCAAAATCTTATTCTACTTGACCAAACAAGTTCATGCATTTAACCAGTAACTAAATCAAGCATATCAAGCATGGTAAACTAACTAGCAATCAACAATATATATATATATATATATATATATATATATATATATATATATATATATATATATATATATATATATCAAATTTTAAATGCAAATAAAAACTCATATTTAAGTAGAAAATCATAGATATTGAAATAACACCATCCAAATGTTGGTGTGGCTTGCCTTAGTGTAGAGGAGGATCACACCCCTCTTGGTTAGCTTCAAGACAAGCTTCTCCTTCTGAAAATAATTAAAAACCACAAAAACAATTATCAAAAACCATTCTGAAATTTACCAGAAATTCCAGACATTAAGGAAAAATCCACCTTTTGTGTGCTGCTAGAACTTTCTGAAACAAAGACAATGCAAAAAGAATCAAATCATTTGGACTTATGGTTTAGAAATGGTGGCTGGTCAAAGTTTAGTCAAATTTCTGTATAAATTTGAATTAAACAGAAATCCTGGGGGTGACGTCGAAGGCGTAAAGCGAGAGTGCGGCTCCACTCGTACCGCTTCGGGCGCGAGTGGTGAGGCTGACGGGTGGGTCCCGCACGTCAGGAGAGAGAGGGGGAAAGCGAGATCAGAGAGGGGTGGCGCTTCGCCGGAGCTCACGCTGGCGACGAGGGGGTTTGGGGCTAGGCTAGAGGGATAGGAATTAAGCTGGGCTCATGGCGCACCTTCCCATACCCGTGGCTTGGCTTGGGGTGGACGGAGCTGCTCACGGTCGAGCTCGCAAGCCTCAGTGGCGGACGGGGTTCGCCGGAGTGGACGATGGCTAGGGCGGCTCCGAGGGCTCAGCGGCGTCCAGGCAGCACCAACAGACGCCCAATGCCCCGCCCGAGCAGCTGCTTGAGCTCGAGAGGCACCGGAGAGCGGTGGCCTTGCTGTGGAGGTCGCCGAAGTTCTTTGGTCGGGGCGACGGCCAGAGGCCTGCCCGACCAAGCTGTGGCCCGTCTACGTGTTCGTGGAGGTGGTGAGGAGTGGTGCGTGGCTAGAAATTGAGAAGGGGGGTGCTATAAATAGTCAGAGCGAGGGGGGACGTGTCGCTGCCGGAGCTCTCTGGATGCGTGTCGAACGGCGACGAAAAGCCCTAGTGCGAGGGGGCAAGCGCGCAGCGTCAACGCAGGAGCTTCCCACGCTCACGGACGAGCACAGGAGGCGGTGGAAGAAGCGGACAAGGGCACATGCGCACTGTGGCTTTTCACCGCGACGTGCCCGTGTTGGGGAACGTAGTAATTTCAAAAATTTTCCTACGATCACGCAAGACCATGGTGATGGCATAGCAACGAGAGGGGAGAGTGTCTGTCCACGTACCCTCGTGAGACCGAAAGCGAAGCGTTATATCAACGCGGTTGATGTAGTAAACGTCTTCACGATCCAACCGATCCAAGCACCGTTACTCCGGCACCTCCGAGTTCTTAGCACACGTTCAGCTCGATGACGATCCCCGAGCTCCGATCCAGCAAAGCGTCGGGGAAGGAGTTCCGTCGAGACGACGGCGTGGTGGCGATCTTGATGTTCTACCGTCGCGAGGCTTCGCCTAAGCACCGCTACAATATGACCGAGGTGGAATATGGTGGAGGGGGCACCGCACACGGCTAAGGAACGATCCGTAGATCAACTTGTGTGTTCTAGGGTGCCCCCCCCCGTATATAAAGGAGCAAGGGGAGGGCCGGCTAGCCCTTGGGGCGCGCCAAGGGGGGAGTCCTCCTCCTAGTAGGAGTAGGACTCCCTTTCCTAGTCCTACTAGGAAGAGGAAGGGGAAGGAAAGAGGAGAGGGAGAGGGAAGGGGCTGCGCCCCCTCCTAGTCCATTCGGACTCCCCATGGAGGCGCACCACCTCTGGTGCAGCCCTCTCTCTCCCTCTTGGCCCAATAAGGCCCATAACTTCCCGGGGGTTCGGTAACCCTCCGGCACTCCGGTTTTCTCCGAAACTTCGGAACCTTTCGGTGTCGAATATAACCATCCAATATATCAATCTTTATGTCTCGACCATTTGAGACTCCTCGTCATGTCCGTGATCACATCCGGGACTCGAACTCCTTGGTACATCAAAATACATAAACTCATAATAACCGTCATTGAAACCTTAAGCGTGCGGACCCTACGGTTCGAGAACTATGTAGACATGACCTAGAACTATTCTCGGTCAATAACCAATAGCGGAACCTGGATGCTCATATTGGTTCCTACATATTCTCTGAAGATCTTTATCGGTCAAACCGCATAACAACATCGTTGTTCCTTTGTCATCGGTATGTTACTTTCCGAGATTCGATCGTCGGTATCCAATACCTAGTTTAATCTCGTTACGGAAAGTCTCTTTACTCGTTCCGTAATACATCATCTCACAACTAACTCTTTAGTTGTAATGCTTACAAGGCTTATGTGATGTGTATTACCGAGAAGGCCTAGAGATACCTCTCCGACAATCGGAGTGACAAAACCTAATCTCAAATCGCCAACCCAACAAGTACCTTTGGAGACACCTGTAGTACTCCTTTATAATCACCCGATTACGTTGTGACGTTTGGTAGTACCAAAGTGTTCCTCCAGTGGCGGAGTTGCATAATCTCATAGTTACAGGAACATGTATGTCATGAAGAAAGCATTAACATACTAAGCGATCAAGTGTTAAGCTAACGGAATGGGTCATGTCAATCAGATCATTCAACTAATGATGTGACCTTGTTAATCAAATAACAACTCCTTTGTCCATGGTTAGGAAACATAACCATCTTTGATTAACAAGCTAGTCAAGTAGAGGCATACTAGTGACATCTTGTTTGTCTATATATATTCACACATGTATTATGTTTCCGGTTAATACAATTCTAGCATGAATAATAAACATTTATCATGATATAAGGAAATAAATAATAACTTTATTATTGCCTCTAGGGCATATTTCCTTCATCTCCCACTTGCACTAGAGTCAATAATCTAGATCACATCACCATGTGATTAACATCGATAGTTCACATCATCATGTGATTAACACCCATAATTCACATCGCCATGTGACCAAGACCCAAGGGTTTACTAGATTCAGTAATCTAGTTCACATCGCTATGTGATTAACACCCAAAGAGTACTAAGGTGTGATCATGTTTTGCTTTGTGAGAGAATCTTAGTCAGCGGGTCTGCCACATTCAGATCCGTATGTATTTTGCAAATCTCTATGTCAACAATGCTCTTGCGGAGCTACTCTAGCTAATTGCTCCCACTATCAATATGTATCTAGATCGAGACTTAAAGTCATCCAGATCGGTGTCAAAACTTGCATCGGCGTAACCCTTTACGACGAACCTTTTATCACTTCCATAATCGAGAAACATATCCTTATTCCATTAAGGATAATTTTGACCTGCTGTCCGATGATCTATTCCTAGATCACTATTGTACTCCTTGCCAAACTCAGTGCAGGGTATACAATAGATCTGGTACACAACATGGCATACTTTATAGAACCTATGGCCAAGGCATAGGGAATGACTTTCATTCTCTTTCTATCTTCTGCCGTGGCCGGGTTTTGAGTCTTACTCAATTTCACACCTTTGTAACACAGGCAAGAACTCTTTCTTTGACTGTTCCATTTTGAACTACTTCAAAATCTTGTCAAGGTATGTATTCATTGAAAAAACTTATCAAGCGTCTTGATCTATCTCTATAGATCTTAATGCTCAATATGTAAGCAGCTTCACCGAGGTCTTTCTTTGAAAACTCCTTTGAAACACTCCTTTATGCTTTGCAGAATAATTCTACATTATTTCCGATCTACAATATGTCATTCACATATACTTATCGAAATCTTGTAGTGCTCCCACTCACTTTCTTGTAAATACAGGCTTCCTTTGCAAGTCTGTATAAAACTATATGCTTTGATCACACTATCAAAGCGTTTATTCCAACTCGAGATGCTTGCACCAGTCCATAGATGGATCTCTGGAGCTTGCACATTTTGTTAGCTCCTTTAGGATTGACAAAACCTTCTGGTTGCATCATATACAACTCTTCTTTAATAAATCCATTAAAGAATGTATTTTGACATCCATTTGCCAGATTTCATAAAATGTGGCGATTGCTAACATGATTCGGACAGACATAAGCATCGCTACAGTTGAGTAAATCTCATTGTAGTCAACACCTTGAACTTGTCGAAAACCTTTCTGCGACAAGTCGAGCTTTGTAGATAGTAATACTACTATCAGCATCTGTCTTCCTCTTGAAGATCCATTTATATAATATGGCTTGCCGATCATCGGGCAACTCCATCAAAGTCCACACTTTGTTCTCATATATGGATCCCATCTCAGATTTCATGGTCTCAAACCATTTCGCGGAATCTGGGCTCATCATCGCTTCCTCATAGTTCGTAGGTTCATCATGGTCTAGTAACATGACTTCTAGAATAGGATTACCGTACCACTCAGTGCGGATCTTACTCTGGAAGACCTACGAGGTTTGGTAGCAACTTGATCTGAAGTTTCATGATCATCATCATTAACTTCCTCACTAATTGGTGTAGGAATCATCGAACTGATTCTGTGATGAACTACTTTCCAATAAGGAGAAGGTACAATTACCTTATCAAGTTCTACTTTCCTCCCACTCACTTCTTTCGAGAGAAACTTCTTCTCTAGAAAGGATCCATCTTAGCAACAAATATCTTGCTTTCGGATCTGTGATAGAAGGTGTACCCAATAGTTACCTTTGGGTATTCTATGAAGACGCATTTCTCGATTTGGGTTCGAGCTTATCGGTGAAAACTTTTCACATAAGCATCACAACTCAAACTTTAAGAAACGACAGCTTAGGTTTATGCTAAACCATAGTTCATACGGTGTCATCTCAGCGGATTTAGATGGTGCCCTATTAAGCGTGAATGCAGCTGTCTTTAATGCATAACCCCAAAGCGATAGTGGTAAATCGGTAAGATACATCATAGATCGCACCATATCAAAATAAAGTACTGATTCTGACGTTCGGACACACCATAATGTTGTGGTGTTCCGGTGGCGTGAGCTGTGAAACTATTCCACATTGTTTTCATTGAAGACCAAACTCGTAACTCAAATATTCATCTCCACGATCAGATCGCAGAAACTTTATTTTCTTGTTGCGATGATTTTCCACTTCACTCTGAAATTCTTTGAACCTTTCAACTATTTCAGACTTATGTTTCATCAAGTAGATATACCCATATCTACTCAAATCATCTTGTGAAGGTCGAAAATAACGATACTTGCCATGAGCATCAACTTTCATTGGATCGCATACATCGGTATGTATTATTTCCAATAAGTCAGTAGCTTGTTCCATTGTTCCGAGAAGCGGAGTTTTAGTCATCTTGCCCAAAAGGCACGGTTCGCAAGCATCAAATGATTCATAATCAAGTGATTCCAAAAGTCCATCAGCATGGAGTTTTCTTCATGCGCTTTACACCAATATGACCTAAGCGGCAAGTGCCACAAATAAGTTGCACTATCATTATTAACTTTGCATCTTTTGGTTTCAATATTATGAATATGTGTATCACTATGATCGAGATCCAATGAACCATTTTCATTGGGTGTGTAACCATATAAGGTTTTATTCATGTAAGCAGAACAACAATTTATTCTTTTACTTAAATGAATAACCGTATTGCAATAAACATGATCAAATCATATTTATGCTCAACACCAAATAACACTTATTTAGGTTCCACACTAATCCCGAAAGTATAGGGAGTGTGCGATGATGATCATATCAATCTTGGAACTACTTCCAACACTCATCGTCACTTCCCTTCAACTAGTCTCTGTTTATTCTGCAACTCCTGTTTGAGTTACTACTCTTAGCAACTGAACCAGTATCAAATCTGAGGGTTGCTACGAACACTAGTAAAATACACATCAATAATTTGTATATCAAATATACCTTTGTTCACTTTGCCATCCTTCTTATCCGCCAAATACTTGGGGTAGTTCCGCTTCGATGACCAGTTCCATTGTAGCAAAAGCACTTAGTCTCGGGCTTAGATCCGGACTTGGGCTTCTTCACTCGAGCAACAACTTGCTTGCCGTTCTTCTTGAAGTTCCCTTCTTCCCTTTGCCCTTTTCCTTGAGACTAGTGGTCTTGTCAACCATCAACACTTGATGTTTTCTTGATTTCTACCTTCGCGATTTTAGCATCGCGAAGAGCTTGGGAATTGTTTTCGTCATCCCTTGCATACTATAGTTCATCACGAAGTTCTAGTAACTTAGTGATGGTGACTAGAGAATTCTGTCAATCACTATCTTATCTGGAAGATTAACTCCCACTTGATTCAAGCGATTGAAGTACCCAGACAATCTGAGCACATGCTCACTAGTTGAGCGATTCTCCTCCATCTTTTAGCTTTAGAATTTTGTTGGAGACTTCATATCTCTCAACTCGGGTATTTGCTGGAAATATTAACTTCAATTCCTGGAACATCTCATATGGTCCATGACGTTCAAAACGTCTTTGAAGTCCCGATTCTAAGCCGTTAAGCATGGTGCACTAAACTATCAAGTAGTCATCATATTGAGCTAGCCAAACGTTCATAACGTCTGCATCTGCTCCTGCAATAGGTCTGTCACCTAGCGGTGCATCAAGGACATAATTCTTCTGTGCAGCAATGAGGATAAACCTCGGATCACGGATCCAATCCGCATCATTGCTACTAACATCTTTCAATACATTTTTCTCTAGGAACACATATAAAAACATAGGGAAGCAACAACGCGAGCTATTGATCTACAACATAATTTGTAAAATACTACCAGGACTAAGTTCATGATAAATTTAAGTTCAATTAATCATATTACTTAAGAACTCCCACTTAGACAGACATCTCTCTAGTCATCTAAGTGATCACGTGATCCAAATCAACTAAACCATAACCGATCATCACGTGAGATGGAGTAGTTTTCAATGGTGAACATCTTATGTTGATCATATCTGCTATATGATTCACGTTCGACCTTTCGGTCTCCGTGTTCGAGGCCATATCTGTATATGCTAGGCTCGTCAAGTATAACCTGAGTATTCTGCGTGTGCAAAACTGGCTTGCACCCGTTGTAGATGGACGAGAGCTTATCACACCCGATCATCACGTGGTGTCTCGGCACGACGAACTTTGGCAGCGGTGCATACTCGTGGAGAACACTACTTGATAATTTTTAGTGAGAGATCATCTTATAATGCTACCGTCAATCAAAGCAAGATAAGATGCATAAAGGATAAACATCACATGCAATCAATATAAGTGATATGATATGGCCATCATCATCTTGTGCTTGTGATCTCCATCTCCAAAGCACCGTCATGATCACCATCGTCACCGTAGCGACACCTTGATCTCCATCGTAGCATCGTTGTCGTCTCGCCAACTATTGCTTCTCGACTATCGCTACCGCTTAGTGATAAAGTAAAGCAATTACATGGCGTTGCATTTCATACAATAAGCGACAACCATATGGCTCCTGCCGATTGCCGATAACTTCGGTTACAAAACATGATCATCTCATACAATAAAATATAGCATCACATCTTGACCATATCACATCACAACATGCCCTGCAAAAACAAGTTAGGCGTCCTCTACTTTGTTGTTGCAAGTTTTACGTGGCTGCTATGGGCTGAGCAAGAACCGTTCTTACTACGCATCAAAACCACAACGATACTTCGTCAAATAGACTCCGTTTTAACCTTCTCAAGGACGGGCGTAGCCACACTCAGTTCAACTAAAGTGAGAGAGCAGACACCGCTTGTCACCTTTAAGCAGCGAGTGCTCACAGCGGTGAAACCAGTCTCGCGTAAGCGTCACGCGTAATGTCGGTCCGGGCGCTTCATCTCACAATACCGCTGAACCAAAGTATGACATGCTGGTAGGTAGTATGACTTGTATCGCCCACAACTCACTTGTGTTCTACTCGTGCATATGACATCAACGCATAAAACCAGGCTCGGATGCCCTTTGTTGGGGAGCGTAGTAATTTCAAAAATTTTCCTACGATCACGCAAGACCATGGTGATGGCATAGCAACGAGAGGGAGAGTGTCCGTCCACGTACCCTCGTGAGACCGAAAGCGAAGCGTTATATCAACGCGGTTGATGTAGTCGACGTCTTCACGATCCAACCGATCCAAGCACCGTTACTCCGGCACCTCCGAGTTCTTAGCACACGTTCAGCTCGATGACGATCCCCGAGCTCCGATCCAGCAAAGCGTCGGGGAAGGAGTTCCGTCAGCACGACGGCGTGGTGACGATCTTGATGTTCTACCGTCGCAGGGCTTCGCCTAAGCACCGCTACAATATGACCGAGGTGGAATATGGTGGAGGGGGGCACCGCACACGGCTAAGGAACGATCCGTAGATCAACTTGTGTGTTCTAGGGTGCCCCCCTGCCCCCGTATATAAAGGAGCAAGGGGGAGGGCCGGCTAGCCCCTTGGGGCGCGCCAAGGGAGGGGGGAGTCCTCCTCCTAGTAGGAGTAGGACTCCCCTTTCCTAGTCCTACTAGGAAGAGGGAAGGGGAAGGAAAGAGAGGGAGAGGGAGAGGGAAAGGGGGGCTGCGCCCCCCCCTCCTAGTCCAATTCGGACTCCCCATGGAGGGGGGGCGCACCACCTCCTGGTGCAGCCCTCTCTCTCCCCTCTTGGCCCAATAAGGCCCATAACTTCCCCGGGGGGTTCCGGTAACCCCTCCGGCACTCCGGTTTTCTCCGGAAACTTCCGGAACCTTTCCGGTGTCCGAATATAACCATCCAATATATCAATCTTTATGTCTCGACCATTTCGAGACTCCTCGTCATGTCCGTGATCACATCCGGGACTCCGAACTCCTTCGGTACATCAAAATACATAAACTCATAATAACCGTCATTGAAACCTTAAGCGTGCGGACCCTACGGTTCGAGAACTATGTAGACATGACCTAGAACTATTCTCGGTCAATAACCAATAGCGGAACCTGGATGCTCATATTGGTTCCTACATATTCTACGAAGATCTTTATCGGTCAAACCGCATAACAACATCGTTGTTCCCTTTGTCATCGGTATGTTACTTTCCGAGATTCGATCGTCGGTATCCAATACCTAGTTTAATCTCGTTCGGAAAGTCTCTTTACTCGTTCCGTAATACATCATCTCACAACTAACTCTTTAGTTGTAATGCTTGCAAGGCTTATGTGATGTGTATTACCGAGAAGGCCTAGAGATACCTCTCCGACAATCGGAGTGACAAAACCTAATCTCAAATCGCCAACCCAACAAGTACCTTTGGAGACACCTGTAGTACTCCTTTATAATCACCCGATTACGTTGTGACGTTTGGTAGTACCAAAGTGTTCCTCCGTAAGCACGGAGTTGCATAATCTCATAGTTACAGGAACATGTATGTGTCATGAAGAAAGCATTAACATACTAAACGATCAAGTGTTAAGCTAACGGAATGGGTCATGTCAATCAGATCATTCAACTAATGATGTGACCTTGTTAATCAAATAACAACTCCTTTGTCCATGGTTAGGAAACATAACCATCTTTGATTAACAAGCTAGTCAAGTAGAGGCATACTAGTGACATACTGTTTGTCTATATATATTCACACATGTATTATGTTTCCGGTTAATACAATTCTAGCATGAATAATAAACATTTATCATGATATAAGGAAATAAATAATAACTTTATTATTGCCTCTAGGGCATATTTCCTTCAGCCCGTGCTTGCTGCGGCGTCTTTGGCGTCGGCGAGCGCCAGGGAGAGGTCAAGGGTGATGGGTCAGGGTTGTAGGTGCGGCACGGCAGGCGTCGGCGAGCGCTGGATTGAGCACGCGCTGAACAGAGAGGAAGGCGCCATCCAGAGCGCATCGAGATGCTACCAGGCATCGTGTCTTCACGCGGTCACCACGCTGGCATGGTCAAGATGACGCCCAAACGCTGCCAAACCTTGTCTACGCTCTAGTCCACGCAGTGTTTAGTCTAGGAAAGTTGATAGCTCATAGCCAGGCCGACCAGACTTGACTCAACTAAGCTGGCAAGTTTCTGGCCAGAAACTTGGTCGCCAAGTTAAGAAATCTTCTAGAAGGCCATTAGGGCTGATCTCCTGGGGTTTAGGTTTTCTTAGGAGGATGTTTAAGCTCAAGAAAGATCAGGGCCAAAAGATCAAGGAAAAATGCACTTGCTGTACAAAGTGCATTTCTGGTCTAGAATAGAAATGATTTTCTATAGCAAAAATATTACAAAAAGTCATGTAATATTTTTGCTTGGGAAGTTGTGCCAAGGTTCAAAGAATATTCAGGAATTATCTCAAATTTTTAGGAGCATTAAAAATGAGGGTTGCTTTGGAGCACAAGTTTCTAGAAAGGGTTTCAGGGAGGAAAATGAATATTTTTCCTTTATGAAAAATATTCATTTGATTATTTTGGGGATTTATCAGAGGAATAAAGTTGAATGAGGAGTAGATAGGTCACTTGGGTGAAAATCAAGGATATGCCCAAGTGACAAGTCCATTTGAAATGATTCCAAAACTCAAATCAAAGCAAGGCAAAAACCAAATCTGGAAACAGAGAGAAGACAAGTCCGGAAAAAGAGAGAAGGCAAAATCCAGGATGTCACATGCTAATACGCGGACTTAAATAAAAACGGAGGGAGTACACATTTGTTTTCTTAGTATGTAGTGAATTAATCATTTGTTGTAACTGTGAAATAAATATATTAGGCTAGTGACTTCGAATGTAATGGTCTATACGATTCAATAGTTACAATCATTGTTGAATTCCAAGATGTATACGAGGTCTATAGTACTTCACAATATGCTCAAACTCACATAATCCCAGTCAAATGAGAATCTAAATGCATTTCATAGTTATTACTTTTGTAGGATGCAACAAAACCAACCATAATTCTACATCATCCATTATAAAAGCAACATTTTGAACACATCCCAATGTGTGAATGAAACGTGTAGAGAGAGCTTGCGAAGATGGAGCAGATAGGGAGGGAAAGATTGTATGTATGTGGAGACGAGAGTAGGAGACAAACCTAACGAGAGAGAGATAGAGAGAGAAAGTGAGAGGAAGAAGTTAGGTCTGTGAGAAAGATGGAAACATGTAATATACGTGAGATGCGTGTGCATCCAGATTCTGTACACGTGGAAGGAGAAGAGACAGCAGGTTTGATGAGAGAGCTGGAAAAACATGGACGAGAGGGGAAGGATCTCGTGTGTTGAGGGATTGATAATTTTGTGCGGGAGAGAGAGGGATTGGTAATTTTGTGCGGGAGAGAGAGGGGGGGGGAGAGGAGCCAGTTAGCCGTCGTCACATCATCCTGCTTCCAAATGACCCCACATTCTCTAGTGCAGTGTGGTCGCCGTCTTCGATCTCCTCGATGACCTCTTTGAAGATTGAGGTGTTGTGCATGCTGGGGTGCAGAGAAGCACAAGCGAGAGTGGTCGCCATATAACCTTGGATGGGGATGAATTGTGTGCTCGGGGGAGGTTGTGTGTATGTGTGTGTGTGTGTGTGTGTGTGTGTGTGTTAGATATTGAGAGAAATCAAA
The DNA here is from genome assembly GCA_021605205.1 of Aegilops longissima. Classification (NCBI taxonomy): domain Eukaryota; kingdom Viridiplantae; phylum Streptophyta; class Magnoliopsida; order Poales; family Poaceae; genus Aegilops; species Aegilops longissima. The sequence goes on from CM038679.1 coordinate 50,122,221, forward strand.
CGTATGCAGAGAAATGTGTGTGTATGTGATGAAAAGCTACATGCTAAATAGGGGTTTCACGAAGAGATTGTGTGTGCGAGATAGAGAGCGATGTGCGGGCCTTGAGGTGGGTAGGGGCCGGGTGAGGGTGTCAAAATGTGTGCAGATGCGATCGTGCAAGGGGCGGACGAATCGAGAGAGATGGTTGTTGTGTTACGGATGCTCCTCTCTCTCTCACACACACATACACACACAAGTACAAATAGAAGACCGTTCTCTCATGTATACACAACGTATCGGCATCTGTCTATGTCTCACTCATGCATGATCATTTGCACATTCACACCTCCCTATGTCTCCATCACACACACACCGTCTCCACATTGCCCTTCCGCCACAACACACATATGGACACATACACACATTCTCTCTCAGTCACACACACAAAATCAGTATTAAAAAAACTAGGGCGCACCTAAAACATCCAAATCCAAATAAACCCGAACTGGAGCTAAATTCAAATATATATGGAAATATTGTAGCATCAAGAACTTTTCCAGGAAAAAAAGTTGAGTAATATTCGGGGATTGTTTTCACACACACAAAAAGGGTCGGTGGATGTCCTTCGAGCGCGACACGGTGACGCACCGTTTGATCGTCCGCGCGGCCGCGGTTCACGTGCTTGCACAGGATTCCATATCTTGGCTATGGTAACTAATATAAGCACTGCCTCAGTCTAATGTTTACGTGTACTAGTATGGTTTTCTTGTAAGTTTGACCAACCCTATATAAAACTAAACTAAGCTCCCATACGCGCACTCATCAATATGCTGCCGCCGCCGTCGCGCATGCCGGCGCCCGCCTGCTTGTAGCGACCTGACCCAAAATCGGTCAAATCTACGTATCATACCATCCCAAGATCATCTTTGGTACTCACAATTACATCGATAAAGTAATCAAAGTTCAATCACACCTGAATATCATTATACGATTCTCATATAGAGTCTTTATTACAAGGGAATAAAGTCGGCTCAAGGCCAACTCATGAGAAATAAACTAATAACACTGCTTGAGCGTCGAAGGTAAAGCGAGTCCATCCGACTCAAAGGGCAATCGCTAAGCGCGAGCGTAGCCTCCTCTGATCGGAATATACCTGCAACATAAGGCGTTGCAGCCATGTAGGTCAGCTTTTGGAATAAGTGGCAAGTCATGAAGAATAACAATAATAAAGTTACTAACACTATATGCATTTTGGCTGTGGGGCTCTAAGTTTCATCATTTTGCGAAAAACAAATTTTTATCCTACTACAGTGGACTTGCTTGCAAATTACTACAATTGTTGGTAGTTATTGAGATGGTTCTGCCAACCAATATCTCATTCCCAAATTATTAAGTCATAAACCCCTCAAATTAATTCATTAATTTTAGTGTTGAGATTTCCGAATACTTCCAAGTTCCAGAGGCTCAAATTGTCCGTAACCGGGGACACGGCTAATCGATTAGATCTTTAACTCTGCAGAGGTTTGCGCACTTTTCCGCAAGAATCATTCCCTCCTTTAAAGTCTTCGCACTTCATGGTGTTTGAAGACGGACGAATAAACAGGTCTTCCAAAGAGTTCTTCAGCTACTGCGGTACCCATCAATCCTACCGTTCTTCTACATCTCGTAGTACCGTCCAGCCAGCGTCACTACTAGGGTCAACCCAGCGAGCCCATAATGGCTTGCGGCTGCAGTAAGCTTCGGTCATGGGGCATCCATCCTTCTCTTCGTGGCTGGGTGAAGCTTTCGCAAGATGTCATGGCACTTCTCCATGCATCCCGGCCAACCACCTGGGTTCTCCAGGTGCCCGTCAACAAATCCTCCACCCAGTAGTGATTTTCAAGTCCATCTTGATCATTGTAGTTCATGGGGTTGTCATCATCATTGACTCTCACATCTTGCTTATGAATTTCACTCAACCCAAAACCGTCTCGAGCATAGCAAAGTAACTACTTCGTCCCGGGGTCATGGTAACAAGGGGATTGGTTCATCCTACCACATGATACTACTCAAGTTTAATAACTTCAAGATTTCAACTACTGCATGCATGGTGGGGTGGTGACAATTACTAATGCACAAAAACATAGGTATAGAAATAACATGATCAAAACTTGCCTTGCTGATGATCCTCGTAAGCTAAAGATTCGTAGTAGCAAGCTTCGCACTCCGGAAACTCTACCGAGACAAACAATAACCACAATTAGCATATAGCAATAGGATCACATAACACAATAGCATAACAAAGCAACATAACACACCAAAACAACCAAATCAAAATCCAAAGGGAAAAAACTCAAAGAAAAACCAATTCAAAGTTTTTCCTACTTCAAACAATAGCTAGAATAGTTTTTATATAACAAAAATTTTCTAACATAACCTAATCATGGTTTTAGGTTAACTTAACAGAAAAGAATTCACTAAGCAACTAGGAGCAAAAAGAAGTAATTTAAAAGCTATTATAAAACTCCTTTTAGGCCTAATCCAATTTCTATTAAGAAAAATAAATTAAAACTTTTATTAATTATAAATAAAAGTTCATCTATTAGAGTGACAGAAACTAACCTAGAATAATCAATCACAAGTTAAAAATAAATTTATTTACTAATTAAAATATTAGGAAAATAGTAGCTAGTTAATTAATTAGGATTAACAAGATTCTGCCTAAAACTATTTATTTATTAATCCTAAAATACCCAAGTTAATTTTTATGGTTTGGCAATGTCAAAATAAAGTTGGGACAAAAGAATCATATAAAAATAATTTTTCTAACTCAAGTTATAGCAGATTTACTATTCTGACTAAAACTAAAATAAAGCAATTTTAATTAATTTTAACATAGCTAAATATATATTCTACAGAAACTACATAAAATTTGCAAACCAACAAAAAAATAATCACCTAAAAATATTAAACAGAATAAAAGATATGAATTTTTCAAAACAGAAACTATTCTGTTAAAACAGAAAAACAAAAATAAAAGAAAAAGGCCTAATGGGCCTAAACTGTGCACTGGGCGTAATTTAGTCTAAAAGGGCCCTAGGGTTAAACTAAACGGGCCGGCCTAATAAAAATAAACCTAACTAACTAATAAACCGGACGAACCGGGCCGGTTTTCTAAAAAAGAACATACCCCTTCGGGGTCTAATCTGGGCCGCTCATCACGCATCGGACGGGGGAGGGAGCTTCCGGTGACTTACCGGCGTTCGGCGACGGCGGCGGCGGCGGCGAGAGTGCGGCGAGGGCTCCAGGCGTCGGCGAGGTCGGGGAAGTGGCCGGGAGGATGCGGGGGAGCTCGGGGAAGGGTTTGGTGGGGTCGGGGGTGACCGGGGTGGTCTAGGGCGGCGACGACGGTGAGTATGGCGGCGGCGGGGGCTTCGGGCTCCGGCGTGCTCGGGAGAGAGAGGGAGAGGGCTCATGAGGGCTAGGGGGAATGGGGTGCGGGCGTGGGCTTTATAGCCGAGGCCTCGTCCTCGCTCGGGGTGATCGGGCGATCGGGATCCGCGATCCATGGCGGCGCACGGCGTGGCGTGGGGCGGGGTAGACGATGGGGCGGGCCCGCTGTCGATGAGGGAGGGGGGGCGGCGGGTGGCGATGCGGAGGGTTTGGTGCGGGGTGAGTGAGGGGGAGGCAGCTCGCCACTGGCTGGCGATTGGCAGTGAGTGGGCAGCTGGGCAGGGGCAGGCTGGGTTTCAAGGCTGGCTGGGCAGAGGGCCTAGTGGCGCTGGGTGGGTTTTTCTTTTTGAAATTTATTTTTAAAATAAAACAAAACAGAGTATAACTTTTAAAATATAAATATTTTATATAGGGTATATATATACCAAAATGATGGGGAATATTCCTTTCATTTGAACATTTTTCCAAAGGCAAAATCCAAACTTTATAAAAATCCATTTTTTCAAATTCAAATAAAATTCAGATTTGAATCCAAATCTTTTGGCAATGTTTTCCTCTGATATTTTTGGAGTGTCATGTTTACTCCTCTCATACTTTTGATCAAGTATTTATCAGGCTTAGTTTTTGAAATGTTTCCCACTTGCCAAAGTTTGAATTCAAATTCAAAACTCAAAATTTCTCTGAAACTCCAAATGGCATTCAAATTCAAATAGGATGCATAGGATGCTTAGCTATAATTGTAAAACATACCAAATAGGAAATTTGGGATGTTACACTGCTTCGGCCAACCATTTCTCGCCCATCACCGCCGTGTCGGCGCCATCCCTGTGCCATGAAGCCGAAGGCTCGCCCGCTCACGTCGTCTGCAGTCACTCCTCGCGATGCCGCCGCGCTGCCAAGCACGCGAGCAACTGGTGGAGCCGCGTCTATGCATGCAGCGTACAAAGAGGAGGACGAGCGCGTGCTCCAGCACACCGGCGAGGATGAACTAGCGTGTCATTGTCGTCTCCACCCGCGCGGAGGAGGCACGCATGGTGGCTGTCGCGGCGGAAGCCGGTCGCACCCGCGCCGAGCCTGCAAACCGGATGCGGACACGGAATCTACCTTCGAGACCTTGAATGCCACGTGGATCCTACAATCTGAAGGAGAAACTTGGGTCAGTCGACTCTTGTGAGCCGTTGGATGCAACATGGATGGCTAGAAGGGCTTCTTCAACCTCCAAAATTGATGCATTGTTCATCTTCTCTCTCAGGAATCGAGCCACCAGCCCGCCACACGCCTAACCGCCTGCCGCCACCGCCCCGCCCTCCCCTGAACCGCCTGCCACCGCCATGCTCCCCCCCACCCCCGCCATCCGTTTAACCCCGGGCACGATCCATTTTTTCCAGCGAACTGCATTCCACACCCAACACTCATAAGATAGATCATGGGCACCCTGCCACCCTAGTATAGATACTGGGGTAGCTTCTCTGCCGTCTTCTTCCTTCGCTTCGTCGAACTTCTTTCACAAATCGACCGACCCAAATTATACTACTAGTATGAACGTATTAAGTACAGTAGGAAGACGAAGATACGAGCAGTAGTACCAACTGCAGGAAGAACAGTAGTAAGACATAGTACTAGTACTACTGTACGTACTAAAGAGTTCAAATAACGAGAAAGAACATAAAGTTCAAATAACGAGAAAGAACATAAACATAGTTCTGCTGGGGGCTCAGCACAACACACCCTTGAAATAAAACTAAGCAACTAGTCCGCTTGACACTGCAGTAGAACAGCATGAGCGACGGCACTGCCACCTTAATAGGAGTCCGAGTCCATGTCCTCGACTTCGTCCTCGTCCCTCTTCCTCTTCCTCTTCGCCGACACTTCTTTTCTTGAACCGGACACTGGGCTCTGCTTCTTCATCCAACCCTTGTAGATATTTAAACAAAGGTAGGCATCCATTGCTGCGTACAGGATGTGATCTTCATCTATTGTCTTTGACTTCCATGCATGATGAAACTCATGGTGAGGTTTCTTCATTTTAGCGTATGAAGGATCAATCATGGCTGCTGCCAGGGTCAACATTGAAGGCTGAGAGGAGGACACCAAGCTTGCCTTCTGGAGATCGAAGGGCTGGCCTACAACGAGGCCTATCCAACCCAGGACATCCCTGTTGTTCCTAAAGTCTACAGTAACGAATTTCACTGTTTCGTCCTTGAGGAAGTTCTTAAAATCCTGGCACTCAACGTCGGCATGACATATGTGGTAGACCAAGCACACGTTATGTACACAAACCTGGATCACGGCGGGCTTCTTCTTCTCTGCCGCCTTTAGAATCTTCTCGCTTTCCAGGACTGTGGTGTACTCAACATCTAGCCCAGCAACCCACTCATCCTTTGAACTTTTGAACATGCGTAGGAAGCGAGCAAGGCATGCTTCCACCGTCGTGGATCTACGGGTGTAGATGACGATGAACTCATCGCCAGTGATGGCTCTAACCTTGTACTCACCGCCGATCATGGAGATTTGGGAGGCCATGGATTTTGGAGGCGGGTTAGGAGAAGTTGAACTGGTGTAATGTGAAAGGACGGGACGACTCAGAGCGAACTGTTGTAAGGTAGAAGACGGGGACGAGTAGGGCGTGTGAACGGCGTGGGGTTGTTGGCTTGCCCGGTGGATAAACGACTGCATGCCCCCAAAGAGTTCTCGAGTACTATGCGGGGCCCACTAGATGTCATGTCTACTAGACCCATATCGTAGGCCTGACGGTATAGCTTCTGCGTGTTCGCATGCCATGCCGGCGCGTGGATGTAACTTCACTTAATTCCGTTAACCGTCGCGGCTCCGACGACCTTTGCCTCCCTCGCGCGGTCGCGCCCTTTGAGACTTCAGACGACTATAAATGAGCAATTGTTTGCCTATTCCGCATGCATGATACTCCCTCTGGTCCTTTTTATTCCGCGTAAGATTTGTGTCAAGTCAAAGTCTGCAAAGTTTTTGACCAAATTTATACTAAAAATATCAATATCTACAATACCAAATATATATTTTATGAAACTACGTTTTATAATGAGTATAAAAATATTGATTTGACATTGGCAATGTTGATACATTTTCTATAAGTTTGGTCAAAGTAGAGGTACATTGACTTCAGACAAAACTTATATGCACAATGCAGACTAGTTCCTCCGTCCAGGTGTGTGCCATGTCCTATCTAGTCATCACAACAAGGTTAGCTATTAGAGTACTACTACCTCCCTTCTAGTTTAAAGGGCTCGATTCAAAAATTTCACCTACTCTTACCAAGATAGAGGCGATGGAATAGTTTTTGTAGTCTGCAAAAGTACTCAATAGTACTCAATTAATGCTCTCCTTCACAAAAAATTGTGTTTACCAATGTATTACCGCATTGCATGCATGCATGAACACTAGTTACTCTAACCCCCCTCTCTTCCTTAATTCTTTGCCACATCAGCATGTTTGCTATTCCCGTGTGCATGATACCAGCTAAGATACCACCATTATGGCCAGCCTTAATCATCGCATGCAATAATTTAGTGCACCTTGAAGTCTGAACATGTGTGTGCATGTATGTTTTCAATGACTTGAGACTATACCTAGCCCGGCATGCAAGATGACTTATTATGCACCGTTCCCCATACCTGCAGGAAGCCCGTTCATCTCCAAATCTTTTCCTCTCCATGTGTGAAAACAATATGCCTGCTTGACTCTCCTTCTCCCTCTGGCGGTCCCACCACTCCACCCCATGTGGAAAAAAATCTGCATGCATGACTCTCCTCGTCCAATCCGTTGTGACCAACAATATTTCCACCCCTTCCCTCCCCCGTAATTTACTCCAACAAATATGCCCACGTAGCTGTTACGTTATATCTTACGGGTCGCTGCTTCAGTTACTTAACTGCAGGTGCATTGGGTCACTGACATGTGGGCCCAACGGGCGTCCGACCCACATGTCGGTGATTTTAGCTGACCTGCGATTAAGTCGATGCAGCTCAGTCCATATCTTACGTAGGTGTGCCATTGCTCGCTATAAATACTGCGCCTCCCATGACATTCAGAAGAACGCTCACGTTCATCGCTATCTCCTCACCCTCCCTCTCACCGTCTCACGTCGACCACCATGGCATCGCCCTCCCAAGCCCAAGGCGCCCCTCGCTGCACCGCGCGGATGGTCACGCGTCGCCATTCCGTTCCTCGCCGCCACTAGTCGAGGAGGACGCGCCGGCGTTCCGATCCTTGCCGAGACGTGTCGAGGTGGATGCGCCGGTGTTCCCAATCTCGCTAGCACACGCATCGGAGGACGCGTCGGCTCCCCGCTATGAGGAGAACGCCGAGCCCCCCCAGCCTTGAGGAGCTTTGGAAAGAAATGGATGTCGCCTTGTGGGAGGATTTGCCTCCGGCAGAGCGCGCTAAAATAGAGGCGGAGAAGAAGGCCGACGAAGAGAAGCGCGCCGCGGGGGCAAGTTGCCTGGCAGGCCTATGTCATGTCCGAGAGAGTCAAGCAATTGGCTCTTTGGCAGAAGGCTCGTGCGAGGGCCGTGAGGGTGGCCGAGGACGCCCGTGCCAAAGCCTTGAGTGCAGTTGGGCCCAAGCGCCTCATCAACGCTTGGCGGTACGTGGACCGGGTGCACGCTTCCAGCAAGGAGGAGTACCTGTTGGCACCGGATCACCACACCGGTGACATCGCGCTCGCCCGCCGGCAAGCCGCCAATCAGGACCTCGCGAGTTGCGAGGCTGAGGAAGAGGCGTTGTGTCGGCGCGCTGGGAAATGGCCGCGCACCAGGCCACTCGTGGCGCGCCGCAAGCGCTCCTGCGAGCACCGTGGCTTTTATTAGGAATATAATTTAGTTTCGTAAGGCGATCTCATTAGTTTTGGGACGCAAATGATAAATCCCGAACGTTCGGGAATTATTAGCGTCCTTAATTAAGTATGTAAAAGGAAAAGTTTGGAAACCTTGTGTATCCGTACACATATTGTAAGTACGTGCATATAGCACAAACTTTACTATATACTATCGCACTACACGTCTCTCTCTATATATGCTTGCAGACTGTGCTACTCCCTCCGTCCAGGTGAATAAGTCATCTTTGGTTGTGCACCATGAACAAGAAGGAGGGAAGACTTATACACCTAGACTGAGGGAGTACTACTATTACTTATGTACGTGCAAATTCACGTTTTAACATTACGATGCGGTTTTTGTAAAAGTAGAAAAACAACACTAGTCAAGCTTGTGAAACGATTCAATGCAAAAATGCTCGTTTGATTGTTTACTTTTAGCTTCCTTCTCTGTGGTTATTTCTCTATCGTACTTTGTACGGAGTATCTCAGTGGTCGGGAAGGCATGCAAATTCCCAAACCTCTTCCTACACCCTGTATCGAATTTTTTGCCTAACAACTTGTCTCGTGTTGGAATTCCAACTTGAGTACTACTACTAGGAGTGCCAGGGGCCAGTTCTTTTAGGCTTCTAGATTAGTAATCCCATAACTACTACATCCATCCTGGTTTATTGGTCCCCATTGTAATCTGTGTCAAAATTTGACCATAAATTTAACTAATGAAATGTTTGCGCATGTCACATGCACTAACATTTTATCAGTTAAATCTTTGGTCAAAATTTAGCAAATTACAATGGTGACGAATAAACCAGGACGGAGGTACTAGTAGTAGTTTAGAAGCCCAAATAAATGAGTGAGGCGCCTTAATGTTACTCTCACTTGTGACTAGTCTTATGGGAAAAGTTGGGAAGAGGCGGCTTATTTTTTAAGCCGCCAAAAGAACTGGCCCTAGGAGTAGTAGCTAAGGATACTAGGAGTAGTAGCTAGGGATCGAGTGTGCGAGATGAACCAGAGGAAGTAAATGCAGAGAGATGAAATGCAAAAAAGACTGAGGGATGTGATCGTTGCTTGTCCGTTTATTTTACCAGGCCACTTATTACAGGGAGTGGTTGGGTTTTGTGATATGACGGCTTTACTGCCGCGCCACGAGCAGGGTGAGACTCCTGTGCAGCACCGCCCTCTACACTAGTACTACATTGGTCGTGGTTTATTAGTCCCCATTGAATTTGACTGAAGATTTAACTGACAAAATGTTAGTGCATGTCAACAAAAACTATATCGTTGGATTCGTATTTGAACATAGTTTTCAATGATATAACTTTAGGTGACATGCATGAGAATTTATCGTACTATATATAATGTTAGTTAAATTTTTGGTCGTACTAATCTATAGTAAGGTGCCCGTGCGTTGCACGGAATAGTGAAATGCATTGATTGGGGAGTTGTTTATTTTGACAAAGGATGTGGGGGTCATCTCATGTGTAACGGGTATCGATAGGTTTCTTCGGATACTATTTCATCTCTAGAGCTCACAAACATCTGGGTGAAATAGATAAAAAAGGTATCTTTTTCAAACAAAAGCGTTCAACTGTTCAACCTGCATCCAAAACTTGTGAAGAAATAACACTTATTGTGCTTTGCAAGAAATGATCTTTAAGAATTAGTTTTTGAGTATCGATTGTTATACATGTTGGCTACAGATGACATGGCACTTTCTTATAGTCAACAATTGGCTATACTATTAAGTATTAACCATGCACTTATACATCTAGACGTGGGGATTAAATCAGGTTGATTTGGAAGGGGGCAGAGGAGATGTAAGAAATGGTTCATCATAAGTCTTTCACCGGTACTGTAGTAAAAATTCTCAGTTAATCTCATAAATGGCAAGCGAGAACTCTAATGGAGCAAAAGCATACATGGAAGATTCTAGACTAAACCATAAATGGATAAACTTTTATTCAAGCGCGATACTCCAATAGAGCAAGATCATGCATGGAAGGTTCTATACTATATAAATAAGAAGTCTCCACATGCTTAAACAGCGGATTACATTGAGCGAAGACTAATAATCATCATTTAACTTGGTAATGCATATGTCCAGGTGAACCTCCTTGGAGTCCCCGTGAACCATGTCGGGGATCATACCATGCGTCTTCCATGTCCACATCGGCGGGAAGGTCTGATAACCCACAAGTATAGGGGATCGCAACAGTTTTCGAGGGTAGAGTATTCAACCCAAATTTGTTGATTCGACACAAGGGGAGCCAAAAGAATATTCTCAAGTATTAGATGCTGAGTTGTCAATTCAACCACACCTGGAAACTTAATATCTGCAGCAAAGTGTTTAGTAGCAAAGTAATATGATAGTGGTGGTAACGGTAACAAAAGTAAAGACAGCAAAAGTAATGTTTTGGTATTTTTGTAATGATTATAAGAGTAACGGAAAAATAAATAAGCATAAACCAGTATATGGAAAGCTCGAGGCACCGGATCGATGATGGATAATTATGCGGATGTGGTTCATCATGTAACATCATAACATAGGGTGACACAGAACTAGCTCTAGTTCATCAATGTAATGTAGGCATGTATTCGAATATAGTCATACGTGCTTATGGAAAAGAACTTGCATGACATCTTTGTCCTACCCTCCCGTGGCAGCGGGTCCTATTGAAACTAAGGGATATTAAGGCCTCCTTTTAATAGAGAACCGAATAAAGCATTAGCACATAGTGAATACATGAACTCCTCAAACTATGGTCATCACCGGGAGTGGTCCCGATTATTGTCACTTCGGGGTTGCCGGATCATAACGCATAGTAGGTGACTATAGACTTGCAAGATAGGATCAAGAACACACATATATTCATGAAAACATAATAGGTTCAGATATGAAATCATGGCACTTGGGCCCTAGTGGCAAGCATTAAGCATAGCAAAGTCATAGCAACATCAATCTCAGAACATAGTGGATACTAGGGATCAAACCCTAACAAAACTAACTCGATTACATGATAAATGTCATCCAACCCATCACCGTCCAGCAAGCCTACGATGGAATTACTCACGCATGGCGGTGAGCATCATGAAATTGGTGATGGAGGATGGTTGATGATGATGACGGCTACGAATCCCCCTCTCTGGAGCCCCGAACGGACTCCAGATCAGCCCTCCCGAGAGAGATTAGGGCTTGGCGGCGGCTCCGTTGTGACGCCCCAATTTAATCGTACACTAATCATGCACGCAAATGTGTACGATCAAGATCAGGGACTCACGGGAAGATATCACAACACAACTCTACAAATAAAATAAGTCATACAAGCATCATAATACAAGCCGGGGGCCTCGAGGGCTCGAATACAAGTGCTCGATCATAGGCGAGTCAGCGGAAGCAACAATATCTGAGTCTGAGACATAAGTTAATCAAGTTGCCATAAGATGGCTAGCACAAGCGGGATCTGATCGAAGAGGAGCAGGCCTCCTGCAGGATCCTCCTAGCTACTCTGGTCGTCGACGATGGGCTGCACGTAGTAGTAGGCACGCCCGAGTAGTAGTCGTCATCGACGATGGCGTCGCTCTGGGCTCCATAGTCAGTTGCGCAATCGAGTAGAGGTAGGGGAAAAGGGGAACAAGGCAACCGTGAGTACTCATCCAAAGTACTGCAAGCAAGGAGCTACACTACATATGCATGGATATATATGTAAAGGGCCATATCGGTGGGTGAAGCTGCAGAATGCCAGAATAAGAGGGGGGATAGCTAGTCTTAACGAAGACTACGCAAATGTGTACGATCAAGATCAGGGACTCACGGGAAGATATCACAACACAACTCTACAAATAAAATAAGTCATACAAGCATCATAATACAAGCCGGGGCCTCGAGGGCTCGAATACAAGTGCTCGATCATAGGCGAGTCAGTGGAAGCAACAATATCTGAGTCTGAGACATAAGTTAATCAAGTTGCCATAAGATGGCTAGCACAAAGCGGGATACAGATCGAAGAGGAGCGGGCCTCCGCACGGGATCCTCCTAGCTACTCCTGGTCGTCGTCAGCGGGCTGCACGTAGTAGTAGGCACCTCCAGAGTAGTAGTCGTCATCGGCGGTGGCGTCTGGCTCCTGGGCTCCATAGTCTGGTTGCAGCAATCGAGTAGAGGTAGGGGGAAAAAGGGGAACAAGGCAACCGTGAGTACTCATCCAAAGTACTCGCAAGCAAGGAGCTACACTACATATGCATGGATATATGTGTAAAGGGCCATATCAGTGGACTGAACTGCAGAATGCCAGAATAAGAGGGGGGATAGCTAGTCTTAACGAAGACTACGCTTCTGGTCACCTGTCTTGTAACAGATAGAGGAGGGTAGGTTGAAGTCCTCCAAGTAACATCACATAGCAATAATCCTACCCGGCGATCCCCTCCTCATATCCCTGAGAGAGAGCGACCACCGGTTGTATCTCGCACTTGGAAGGTGTGTTTTATCAAGTATCCGGTTCTAGTTGTCATAAGCTCACGGTACAACTCCAAGTCGTCCTGTTACCGAAGATCACGGCTATTGAATAGATTAACTTCCTGCAGGGTGCACCATCTTACCCAAAGACGCTTGATCCCATTTGGCGGACACACTTTCTGGGTCATGCCCGGCCGCGGAAGATCAACACGTCGCAGCCCCACCTAGGCACAACAGAGAGGCCAGCACGCCGGTCTAATCCTAAGCGCGCAGGGGTCTGGGCCCATCGCCCTGAGCACACCTGCACGTTGCGTGGGCGGCCGGAAGCAGACCTAGCCTAACAGGCGTTCAGTCCAATCCGGTAGCGCCGCTCGTCGCCGACGTCTGAAGTGCTTGGTGATACCACGACGCGGGATACCCATAACTACTCCCGCGTAGATGGTTAGTGCGTATAAGCTCGTAGCCAACTCAGATCAAATACCAAGACCTCGTTAAGCGTCTTAAGTATCCATGAACGCCGAACAGGCCAGGCCCACCTCTCTCCTAGGCGGTCTCAACCTGCCCTGTCGCTCTGCCTCAAAGATCCATCCAGGGCCGTTGGGACAAAGGTCCTTTCCCCCAATCCGTGAATCACTCGCGGGTGCCCACAAGCCGACCCGACTTTAGTCTCCACATGTATCATGTATAAGTATATAGTATATACCCGTGATCACCTCCCGAGTGATCACGGCCCGATAGTATAGCACGGCAGACGGACAAGAATGTAGGGCCACAGATGGAAGTACTAGCATCCTATACTAAGCATATAGGATTGCAGGTAAGGTATCAACAGTAGTAACAAGGACAGGCTATGCATCAGGATAGGTATAACTGAAAGCAGTAACATGCTACACTACTCTAATGCAAGCAGTGTAGATAAGAGTAGGCGATATCTGGTGATCACGGGGGGCTTGCCTGGTTGCTCAGACAAGGAGGGGTCGTCAACTCCGTAGTCGAACACACGAACATCGGCAGCGGGCTCGGAGTCTACCGGAGAGAAGAGGGGGAAGAAACAGTAAATACATAGCAGGCAAGTGCATAACAGGACAACAGACAGAGCTAGATGTGTTCTAGCATGGCGCTAAGCGATCTTGGCGAAGAAACATCCGGGAAAGTTTTCCCGGTTCGGACGTCTGTCTAGACAGATGAACCGGAGAGGAAAGTTTGCAGGTTCGCTATGCTAGAGACGTGTGGCGGACGAACGGACCATGTATTCGGATTCGTCTCGTCGTTCTGAGCAACTTTCATGTATAAAGTTTTTCGATCCGAGCTACGGTTTATTTAATATGATTTTTCAAAGTTTTAAAACAATTTTGGAATTAACAGGATTAATTTAATTCGAAAATAAACTGCTAGGTGTACACAGAAAAGTGTACACAACAGAGGGCTGTGAGGCTGCTGTGGGGCCAGGTCAACTATTGACTCAACAGTCAACAGTTGACCGGTCAAACGTGAATAGTGTTGTGGGGCCCATGTGTCATTGTCTTAGGTAGTTTGATTTAATTTAGCATTTTAAATTATTAGCAGGGCCCGCATGTTAGTGCTTCAGTTTTAACAACTAGCTATTTAGAGGGGGGTCCACCGATTAGTGAGGGTAATTAATCACTAAAGGGGGATTAGCCCCCCCCCTAATTAAGCATGCCGGCCCCACGGTTGGGCGGCCTGTGACTACTCATGAGGGGCGCCGGCGCTGCGCATCGCCGGGGGCAACAGAGGCACGGCCCAGGCGGAGAGGCCTGGCGGGCTCGCGATCGGGTGGCGAGGCAGTGCCGGGGTAGGCCGGGGCTGGTGGCCGGGGACGTCGCGTGTGGGGCTGCCGGGGCAGTAGCAAGCGCGGTGACGGCGACGCAAGCGAGGGCACGGTGACCACGAGCTCCTCGGGAGCTCGGGCGAGACAGCGGGCAACCTCACGGCGGCAGGAGGAAAGTAGAGGGGGAAGCGGAGGAGGGGGCCTCACAGCGAGCGATAGCGGAGGTCCGCGAGCTCGGGGGAGGTCGCGGCTTGTCGGAGAGGTGGCCGACGAGGCGCGGGCGCCGGTGATGAAGCGGTCGGGCAGGGGCGTCCGACCTTGGCGGGGTGCGAAGAAGGCGATGGCGAGCTGCGGGCGAAGCGCCACGCGCTGGCGGCAGCAGGCCGGCCACGGCCTGGTGCGGCCATGGGAGGCACGGAAGCGGGCGGCGCCAATGACGATGGGGGCGTCTTTGCAAAGGCGGGACCGGCGGCTGTGCGATTCAAGGAGGAGGCGGCGATGCGAGAGGGCGACGGGCGGTGGCCGATCCGCGAAGACGGTGAGTGGCTCGGCGAGCGTCGGCGGCTTCCGTGGGGGATGAGGACGTCTGACGGAGACAGAAGCGGGAGGCGGCCTCGGCGTCGGGCGACGAGGCTTTGGGAGGAGGGCGAGGAGGCGCGGCGGGATGGGCGGCGCCGTCCGTGACGGGCGAAGGATGAGGCGCGGGGTTGAGGCGCCGTTGCCCGATCGGATCGGGGAACGAGGGAGACGCGCAGGGGTAGTGGGGTGGCTCCGCTAGGGTTTCGGGAGGGAGTGGGTTAGTAGGCTGGGGTGGGCCGGCCTGGGGTTTGGCCTAGCTAGTAGTCGGGCCGAGTGGCCCAGGGGGGGTTGTTTTATTCCTGTTTTCTTTTCTTTATCTATTTTATTTTCTATTTTATTCTTTTAATTTCTATTTTATAAAAGATAACTACAACTCCTAAATTAATGTTATAATTTATTCTACGGCCCCAAAAAGTTTGACACCTAATTAAAATAGTTTGCACTATTATTAATTATAGAAGGCATTTAATTAATTGTCATAGCTGCTGTTTTAATTACTTTAGAGCCTTTGAACATTTTATAACACTGTGGTTTCTCCACAATAATTACCTGTGCATTATTTTGTTCACTCCGAACATTTTAGTTTTAATATTTGAAAATCTTTACCGTTTGATTTTATTTCAAGTTTGAATTTTGAATTGATTTTGAACTAACACGAGATTAACATCAGTAACCGTGGTGACATGGCATCATTAACGTGGGATTACTGTAGCCTAATTACCCGGGCGTCACAATTCTCCTCCAGTACAAGAAATCTCGTCCCGAGATTTAAGAGGGAGTAAGGGGAAAGGTCTGTTACACGAAATCCTAACGAATCTTCTCAGTCTTGGTTGATCTTCTTGGAGAGGTCGATCCATTACCTTGACATCTTCATTTCTCTGCTACAGGTCACCATGGTGATGCCGCCCCTTTTCTCGGGAACTCCAACGTACTTACGAATAGGTAAGGGGTTATTCCGGCAGAACGAACCTCTGCAAGGTTGACTATCTGGTAGCTAACATCGAGGAAGGTGGCGGAAAGTAACTCTCGAACTGGAATTTAAGAAAA
Source organism: Aegilops longissima (assembly GCA_021605205.1). NCBI lineage: Eukaryota > Viridiplantae > Streptophyta > Magnoliopsida > Poales > Poaceae > Aegilops > Aegilops longissima. The sequence continues at coordinate 50,138,343 of CM038679.1, forward strand.
TATCGAGAGCAAAGTAAGAAGGTACCATGAGAAGTTTCGAGCGGGTAGGCAACCATTCGATGCCTGAAACAAAGTGTAAAAAGGGGTCCAGAGTAATGGTAATAAGTTTTGTGTCTGATACCAGAATAGATTACTAGGAAGGTGACCCCGTGAATTACATACGAAGTCAAGCATGAGGAATAACTTGGGCAACAGGGGTGTACAGGAGAGTCAGGTTTCGATCCTGTGAAACTGTGGGTTATGGGCCCACCATGTGGTTAAAAGTAGGAAGGTCGGTGACATCTTGCACGATCATGTAAGCAAGCCATGTCGAGGAGAGTCCGAGGTCATGTCGGCATCAACATAGGTACCAAGGGCGAGGGACGAAGAGAACCATTTTCACCTTTCGTTGAGCGAGGCGGACCAATAGGTAAAGTTCTCGTCCATCGATGGTTACCGAATTTCATCAACAATAGTAATGAGGTCTTACTTACAGTGGTACAACGAGGTGCTTACCTAAGCAGGGAATTATCACTGCCTAGATTATATAGATCACAAGAAAGGTCAAACAGACCCATGGAAAGGAAAATGTGATTATTAGGTTAAAACAGAACAATGGAAAGGAAAATGTGTTTAACCACATCTTTGAGGTAAATCCTTCCCAAGGACAAGCGAGCATGATATCCATGATAGGATATAACGAGAAAACCCTTTAGGAAAGGGAGAGAATATCATGACATTACCCATACAGCGGTGTTGGGGTAATTGAGCAAGAAACATTAAGCATTGGGCTTCAAATGATTTCGTTGGAAATCGGAGTACCACAGACATGCTTTGAGATAGCATTGACATGGTCTTCAGGTGAAGATCAGAATTTGGAAACACGAAGGATTCATCAGAATAACTTGTAGAATAAGTCTTACAATTTCCTCATGGATGAGCGGATAACCTTGCTGAAAAGGAAACTATAATGATAGGTCCTCCAGCCGGGGAGGGCTAGGCATGACATCATGCTACGGGTCATCAAAGGATCAACATCATAACTCTTGGAAAGTTGTCCCAACCATCATATCGACCGAGATTCAGATCGATTGGTGTCGGATACCTCGGACTTAGGATACACGAGAAGAAAAGGTGCAAGCGCAAATTGACGAGATGACATTGTAAGATTCTCGGGAAATGCACTATGAAGCGATTTCCGTTAACAAGAGTCCATCATTAACCCAAGGAGAGGACAAGGAGGTGTCTGGTGAACTCAATGGCAATTCACCGAGATTCCCAAAAGATGGACTTCCATAATTAAGTGATCAAAGAGATAACATTTGTCAGATCAAATGATATAAGGAAGTATGCTCGAGGAAAACATACACAAGTAAACATTGGTTGAAAGGTGCGCCCGATGGGTTGGGTTGCACGACCAATGTCAGAATGGTGATTCAATAATCGATAGCCTAAGAATGAACCTTCGACCATTAACTTCAAAGCAATAGGGTTGCTAGAAGGAAAGAATCCAAACAACACCGTTCACTTGTTGGAATTAACACGGGGACCAAGAAGGAATGGTGGTGGTGAGAAGTATTTCTATGCCAAGAATTCTCAAGAGGTGGAACAAATCTCAGAACATTCTTGACATAAAGTATGGTAATACTCCAAGGTAAAGAAGAACAATTGCTGGATAGCAAGGAACTCAAGGTATAACACCAAACATGAACAAGCTTGTGTTGGTGGGAAGGCAATAAAGTGGTCGATGATGATACAATTCATCGAGGGCAAGGATGGTATTTCTCATCATGAATTCAATTGATATCTGGATGAGCTCGAATCTTGACGATCACGACACCTTTGTCGCGAGAGTTCATGAAGATGTAATCGATCGTGACGACATCAAATCAAAGTAATGATGAAGTGAAAGGTTATTGGAACCAAAGTGCGACACAATCTGAAACCAAGCTTGTTGTTCAAGGCGAAATGATATGACGATGAGGATCGGCGTAAGGTTAGTTCATCGTCGAAAATTGTGCTCCGAGAAGAAGGACCGGGTAGCACGCTTAAAATCATCACCACAATGATATAGCAAACAGGCTAGGAATGGCGTGGTCGAGTACAAACTTCGTACTTATAGAAGCTTCTTGAAGAGTTGTTGAACCGTAGTGCGGACTCGGTTCGATTATCGGTGTCTTTGAGTGTTTAATAACTCGAGCCCGTGAAGAATTGGAATCGATGGGAAGGTAGCACTTGATGAAGAACTCATAAGAAGTTATGCAGTTCCTAATAATCTCGAGATACCGGGGTAATACTCGATGACATATCAAAGTAGAGGTTGGGACGGGGTATTGCTCTCGAAGACAAGTGCTAAAACTTGCACGAGAAATGGTATTTAAAAGAGAACATGGTCGGAACCACGATTGCAAAAGGCGGATCCCGATATAAGATGAATTTATACCAAAGGAATAATTAATTTAAGAGAAGCTTTAATGAGAAGATCTACATCGTGTCCATGGGCATGAACACAAGTTCAAGGTCGACTCCCACTTCTCCAATGCATAACCTTCCATTCACTTCTCGCTTTCGATGAAGTTATAGCGTTGAAATTTTATCTGGCAAAATACCAGAAGAGTACGACTCGTGAAACTTTCGAGTTCACACATATTAAGGAAGGCATAGGTTCAACCCATCGGGGCATCTTAGAATCATATACCAGAATCTTTTTAGAAGTAATTAACTCAAGCTCGAAGGCAGAGCATGGTTGAGAAAGCAGATGATACAATTTACCAAAGGCATTATGTATCCGAGGAAGGCTCACAAGGTTATTGAATATGAAGGGCGTTGTCAGATAAAATCCAACAAAGGATCTGGTGGTCCACAAGGGATCTGACGTGAGCATCAGTACTCAACTATAGGTAGAAGAATGCAAGGAGATCAAACTATAGAAACAACTGACTAACTCAATTGTCAAATGCAAAGGAATTATGATTCCCAATTCAAGGGATCAGAAGCAATGCTCTGATTAGGGATGGATAAGTTGAATAGCCTTAGGGTACAATCAATGACAATTGGATTGGTCGAGAACCAATTCCAGTTAAAAGAGTGGCAGCTCAGCCAGAAAGGTAATTTATAAGGATCAAGGATGATTGCGAGTATTCGCAAACATATTGAGTCAACAGACTCAAAATGATAATGACAAGGAATGTCAATATGACTACGAGACTTATGGGATTAACCATAATGCAAGCAATCAAGAATTTCAAGAGCCAAAGGCTCCAGAGGATTTTCGGAAGATCGAATAGTATTTTGAAGACTTTTGTGAAACACATGAACAACTGGGGATGAGCAGATACTCGACAAGTGCGAGGATTTATTAGAAGGGGTATTCATGTGGCAAGGAACTGCTAGGCAGTAGGCACGAAGTATTCTCGGATCAATAGAGAGAACTTCGGGGTATCTTGTAATAACAAGATCAATGGGATGATCGTATGAATGGCAAGTGTAAGTAGTTATCCATACGGATTTATCGGTGGTCGGGAATAGCAAACGCGATGAACACAAGTTCTCGGGTTAACAATGGAGAGTATCTTCAAGGTCTTACGGTGCGTGAGGCGATCATCGATAATAAGGGCCCTCGGGTGAAAGTGATAACGAGATCCTAATGTTAGATTTGGTATACTTCATTTAACCCGAATAGAGGAGAGATCGAGGCCCGAGTAAAGGTCGAGGAGTAAAAGATCCTACTACCACCAGCGGCGGCGTGTGCCCGTAAGACACACAGCCATGTTAGTAAAAGTTTTGCAATGTCTAGACTCAACTTCGCCAAGGAGTTGGAAAGGGGATTCCACAGCGATCGGCTCGATACCAACTTGGACGCCCCGATTTAATCGTACACTAATCATGCGCAAATGTATACGATCAAGATCGAGGGACTCACGGAAGATATCACAACACAACTCTACAAATAAAATAAGTCATACAAGCATCATAATACAAGCCAGGGCCTCGAGGGCTCGAATACAAGTGCTCGATCATAGGCGAGTCGTGGAAGCAACAATATCTGAATCTGAGACATAAGTTAATCAAGTTGCCATAAGATGGCTAGCACAAAGCCGGGATCTGAGATCGAAGAGGAGCAGGCCTCTGCCAGGATCCTCCTAGCTACTCACAGTGTCGTCGACGGTGGGCTGCACGTAGTAGTAGGCACCTCCAGTAGTAGTCGTCATCGACGGTGGCGTCGCTCCTGGGCTCCATAGTCTGGTTGCAGCAATCGAGTAGAGGTAGGGGAAAAGGGGAACAAGGCAACCGTGAGTACTCATCCAAAGTACTGCTTAAGCAAGGAGCTACACTACATATGCATGGATATATATGTAAAGGGCCATATCGGTGGGTGAGCTGCAGAATGCCGAATAAGAGGGGATAGCTAGTCTTAACGAAGACTACGCTTCGGTCACTGTCTTGTAACAGATAGAGGAGGGTAGGTTGAAGTCCTCCAAGTAACATCACATAGCAATAATCCTACCCGCGATCCCTCCTCATATCCACGAGAGAGAGCGACCACGGTTGTATCGGCACTTGGAAGGTGTGTTTTATCAAGTATCCGGTTCTAGTTGTCATAAGCTCATGGTACAACTCCAAGTCGTCCTGTTATCGAAGATCACGGCTATTCGAAAAGATTAACTTCCTGCAGGGTGCACCATCTTACCCAGACGCTTGATCCCATTTGGCGGACACACTTTCTGGGTCATGCCCGCCGCGGAAGATCAACACATCGCAGCCCCACCTAGGCACACAGAGAGGCCAAGACGCCGGTCTAATCCTAAGCGCGCAGGGTCAGGCCCGTCGCCTCGAAAGCACACCCTTGACGTTGCGTGGGCGGCAGCAGACCTAGCCTAACAGGCGTTCGGTCCAATCCGGTAGCGCCGCTCCGTCATTGACGTCTGAAGTGCCGGTGATACCACGATGCGGGATACCCATAACTACTCCCGCGTAGATGGTTAGTGCGTATAAGCTCGTAGCCAACTCAGATCAAATACCAAGACCTCGTTAAGCGTGTTAAGTATCCATGAACGCCGAACAGGGCAGGCCCACCTCTCTCCTAGGCGGTCTCAACCTGCCTGTCGCTCCGCCTCAAAGATCCATCCAGAGGGCCGCCGGGACAAAGGTCCTTTCAGCCCCAATCCGTGAATCACTCGCGGGTGCCCCAAGCCGACCCGACTTTAGTCTCCACATGTATCATGTATAAGTATATAGTATATACCGTGATCACCTCCCAGTGATCACGGCCCGATAATATAGCACGCGCAGACGGACAAGAATGTAGGGCCACAGATGGAAGTACTAGCATCCTATACTAAGCATATAGGATTGCGGTAAGGTATCAACAGTAGTAACAAGGACAGGCTATGCATCAGGATAGGTATAGCGAAAGCGGTAACATGCTACACTACTCTAATGCAAGCAGTGTAGATAAGAGTAGGCGATATCTGGTGATCAAGGGGGGCTGGCCTGGTTGCTCAGACAAGGAGGGGTCGTCAACTCCGTAGTCGAACACACGAACATCGGCAGCGGGCTCGGAGTCTACCGGAGAGAAGAGGGGGAAGAAACAGTAAATAGATAGCGAGCAAGTGCATAACGGGACAGAGATGAGCTAGGCGTGTTCTAACGCATGGCGCTAAGCGATCTTGGCGAAGAAACATCCGGAAAGTTTTCCGGTTCCGGACGTCTGTCAGACAGATGAACCGGAGAGGAAAGTTTGCAGGTTCGCTATGCTAGAGACGTGTGGCGGACGAACGGACCATGTATTCGGATTCTTCTCGTCGTTCTGAGCAACTTTCATGTATAAAGTTTTTCGATCCGAGCTACGGTTTATTTAATATGATTTTTCAAAGTTTTAAAACAATTTTGGAATTAACGGGATTAATTTAATTGAAAATAAACTGCTAGGTGTACACAGAAAAGTGTACACAACAGGAGGCTGTGAGGCTGCTTTGTGGGGCCAGGTCAGCTGTTGACTCAACAGTCAACAGTTGACCGTCAACGTGAATAGTGTTGTGGGGCCCATGTGTCATTGTCTTAGGTAGTTTGATTTAATTTAGCATTTTAAATTATTAGCGTGGCCCGCATGTTAGTGCTTGATTTTAACAACTAGCTATTTAGAGAGGGGGGTCCACCGATTAGTGAGGTAATTAATCACTAAAGGGGATTAGCCCCCTAATCTTGCCGCCCCACGGTTGGGCACGCACGTGTGACTACTCATGAGGGAGCGCCGGCGGCCAGCGCATCGCGCGCCGGGGACGAAAACAGGGCACGGCCCCAGGCAGGAGAGGCCCTGGCGGGCTCGCGATCGGGTGGCGAGGCAGTGCCGGGGTAGGCCGGGGCTGGTGGCCGGGGACGTCGCGTGCGGGGCTGCCGGGGCAGTAGCAAGCGCGGTGACGGCGACGCAAGCGAGGGCACGGTGACCACGAGCTCCTCGGGAGCTCGGACGAGACGGCGGGGCAACCTACGGCGACGGGAGGAAAGTAGAGGGGAGAAACGGAGGAGGGGGCCTCACAGCGAGTGGTAGCGGAGGTCCGCGAGCTCGGGGGAGGTCGCGGCTGGTCGGAGAGGTGGCCGACGAGGCGCGGGCGCCGGTGATGAAGCGGTCGGGCAGGGGCGTCCGACCTCGGCGGAGTCTTGTGAAGGGCGATGGCGAGCTGCGGCGGCGCCCGCGCCGGCGGCGCCAGCCACGACTGGTGCGGCCATGGGAGGCACGGGCGCGGGCGGCGCCTGCGACAGGGGGCGTGCTGCAGGGCGGGACCGGCGGCTGTGCAGTTCGAAGGAGGAGGCGGCGATGCGAGAGGGCGACGGGGCGGTGGCCGATCCGGCGAAGACGGTGAGTGGCTCCGCTAGGGTTTCGGGAGGGAGTGGGTTAGTAGGCTGGGGTGGGCCGGCCTGGGGTTTGGCCTAGCTAGTAGTCGGGCCGAGTGGCCCAGGGGGGGTTGTTTTATTCCTGTTTTCTTTTCTTTATCTATTTTATTTTCTATTTTATTCTTTTAATTTCTATTTTATAAAAGATAACTACAACTCCTAAATTAATGTTATAATTTATTCTACGGCCCCAAAAGTTTGACACCTAATTAAAATAGTTTGCACTATTATTAATTATAGAAGGCATTTAATTAATTGTCATAGCTGCTGTTTTAATTACTTTAGAGCCTTTGAACATTTTATAACTTTGTGGTTTCTCCACAATAATTACATGCATTATTTTGTTCACTCCAACATTTTAGTTTTAATATTTGAAAATCTTTACCGTTTGATTTTATTTCAAGTTTGAATTTGAATTGATTTGAACTAACACGAGATTAACATCGAGAATCGTGGTGACGTGGCATCATTAACGATGGGATTCTGTAGCCTAATTACCCAAGGCGTCATCCAGTATCATAAAAACGCGTTGAAACTTTCTCTCTGATTTTTTCTCCCGAAAGCCAATATATGGAGTTGGAGTTGGCGTCGGAGGGCCTCGGGGCCCACGAGGTAGAGGCGCGCCTAGGGGGGCCCACCCTCGTGGACAGGTGTGGCCCCTGGTCTTCATCTTTGGCGAGGATTTTTATTATTTTTATAAGACATCCGTGGAGTTTCAGGTCATTCCGAGAACTTTTGTTTTCGCACATAAAACAACATCATGGCAATTCTGCTTTGAAAACAGCATCATCCGGGTTAGTTCCATTCAAATCATACAAGTTAGAGTCCAAAACAAGGGCAAAAGTGTTTGGAAAAGTAGATACGACGGAGACGTATCAACTCCCCCAAGCTTAAACCCTTGCTTGTCCTCAAGCAATTCAGTTGACAAACTGAAAGAGAAAAAGAAAAACTTTTACAAACTCGGTTTGCTCTTGTTGTTGTAAATATGTCAAGCCAGCATTCAAGTTTTCAGCAAATATTATAACTAACCACATTTGTAATAATTCTCAGGTCTCATGTTTACTCATATCAATAGCATAATCAGCTAGCAAGTCATAATAATAAATCTCAGATGTTAACACTTTCTCAAAACAATCATAATATGATATAAGAAGATGGTATCTCGCTAGCCCTTTCTGAGACCGCAAAACATAAATGCAGAGCACCTTCAAAGATCAAGGACTGACTAGACATTGTAATTCATGGTAAAAGAGATCCAATCATAGTCATACCCGATATAAATTAACAATAATGAATGCAAATGATAGTTGTGCTCTCCAGCTAGTGCTTTTAATAAGAGGGTGATGACTCAACATGAAAGTAAATAGATAGGCCCTTCGCAGAGGGAAGCAGGGATTTGTAGAGGTGCCAGAGCTCGATTTTGAAATAGAGATTAACTATATTTTGAGCGGCATACTTTCATTGTCAACATAACAACTAAAAGATGACGATATCTTCCATGCTAAACAAATTATAGGCGGTTCCCAAACAGAATGGTAAAGTTTATACTCCCCCTCCTCCACAAGCATCAATCCATTGCTCGCTCGAAACAACGAGTGCCTCCAACATTCAACGGGTCCCAGGGGGAGTTTTGTTTGCAATTATTTTGATTTAGTTTGCATAAAGCATGGGACTGGGCATCCCGTTGACCAGCCATTTTCTCGTGAGTGAGGAGCGGAGTCCACTCCTCTTGAGAATAACCCGCCTAACACGGAAGATAAGGGTAGCACTAGTTCATATATGAGCTATTCAAGCTTGCAAAACAGAGTGTTCATTTGAAGGTTTAGAGTTTGGCACATACAAATTTACTTGGAACGGCAGGTAGATACCGCATATAGGAAGGTATAGTGGACTCATATGGAATAACTTTGGGGTTTAAGGGATTGGATGCACAAGCAGTATTCGCGCTTAGTACAAGTGAAGGCTAGCAAAAGACTGGGAAGCGACCAACTAGAGAGCGACAACAGTCATGAACATGCATTGAAATTAATAAACATTGAATACAAGCATGAGTAGGATATAATCCACCATGAACATAAAAATCGTGAAGGCTATGTTGATTTATTTCAACTACATGCGTGAACATGTGCCAAGTCAAGTCTCTTGAAAAATCATTCAAAGGAGGATACCACCCCATCATACCACATCACAACCATTTTAATAGCATGTTGGCACGCAAGGTAAACCATTATAACTCGTAGCTAATCAAGCATGGCACAAGCAACTATGATCTCTAATTGTCATTGCAAACATGTTTATTCATAACAAGCTAAATCAAGAACGGCGGACTCATCATATTTACAAAAACAAAAGAGGTCGAGTTCATACCAGCTTTTCCCATCTCAGTCAGCTCATCATATGTCATCATAATTGCCTTTCATTTGCACGACCGAACGGTGTGAATAATAATAAGAGTGCACGTGCATTGGACTAAGCTGGAATCTGCGAGCATTCAATAAACAGGAGAAGACAAGGCAATATGGGCTCTTGGGTAAATTAACAATAATGCATATAAGAGCCATCTCAACAATTTGATCATGGTCTTCTCCTACTAACCCCCAAAGAAAAGAAAGGAAATAAAAACTATTTACATGGGAAAGCTCCCAACAAGCAAAAGAAGAACGGGAAATATTTTTGGGTTTTCTTTTTAATTATTACTACTACAGCAGGAAAAATAAACTACTACTATTTTTTTTGTTTTTCTTAAGGTTTATTAAACACACAAGAAGAAAGCAGGAGAAAGAAAATAAACTAGCATGGATATTACAATGAAAGAGTATGAGCACCGACATCTAGCAATGAGTGTGCGTGAACATGAATGTAATGTCGGTGAGAAATACGTACTCTCCCAAGCTTAGGCTTTTGGCCTAAGTTGGTCTATTGCCAGGGATAGCCTGGCTGATACCCGTAGGTGTAACTGGGGTCGTACTGCGATGAAGAATAGTTGGGATCATAATGTGATGAAGAGGACTCCGATCGCCATTGGCCGGCAACCGCCTCGTGGTCCCAAGAATAAGCAGACATTCGTGGAGGCTCATCTTGTGGCTCCGGTGCGGGCTGGTGCAGGATTCCGATGAGGCTTGAACAGCCGCCCACGGAACAATGTAAGGACCTGTAGACAAGTTAAACAAAGAGGGAGCAGGCAAAGTAATAGTCTCAGGGTGATTTTTATCAAAGTACAATTTATATTTAAGCTCCCCTTCGCGACTCTTAACAAGAAAATCATGCGCTAGCATACTCTTATAATCTAAATAAGCACGGGGCAGCGTTGTTTCTTCTTTCTCCTCATGCCTAATAGGTATTTCAAAATGTTCAGCTAGGCGTGAAGCATAAATGCCTCCAAAGATGGGGCCCTTAGTACGGTTCAGACTTAACCGTCTAGCAACAATTCCACCAGTACTAACAGAGTTATTGCGGTATAAACCATGGAACAAAATGATAATATTAGGAATGCTAAGGTTTCCACAGTTCCCGCGACCAATCAAGCAACGACTAGCAAATAAGGCAAAGTAGCGTAAAACAGGGAAATGTACGCTGGTAATTCTTGCATCAAAAACCTTCCTGGTTTCTCCCACAGTGATAGTGTTAATAAAAGCTTCCACTTCATTACAGTGAGGTTCATCTAAGGTGCCTTCAAAAGGTATTTTGCAAACCTCGCAAAATTCAGCTAATGTCATCTCCTTAACAACATCATATAAATGGAACTCTACTATTGGAGGTGATTTCTTAGGGAAAAAGTAGAAGTTCTGCACAAAAGTATTTGTGAGTAAGAGATACTGATGGCGTTGGTCGCGGAGGAAGTCGGTGAGGCCGGCGTTCTCAATTAATAGATAGAAATCCTCATAAATCCCGGCTCTCCTCAAGAAGTCATCGGAAGGCCATTCACACGGCTGGACCTCCGCGGTGCGAGGCAAATTAAATTTGGGCTTCTACTCTTCTTCCTTTTGTTTTCCCTCGAGCTTCGGCTCGACGAGCCCCTCAAAAGTCTCTTCATTATTTCTGAAATAATCTGAAATTTTTAGTAACTTCAAACAAAAGTGAACCAGCTTCAATAAAACTGCAACTACTCATACAAGTGCCTAGAGCATATATCAAGCATTAGAACTACTTGGAACCATATAAATTTGACATGCAAGCTCAAGAACATGGTCACCTATGCAGCATAAATTTGAAATTAATAGAGCACTAGAACAAAAACTAATTGGACCAATAGAGGAGTCACATACCAAGGAACAATCTCCCCAAGAAGTTTTGCGAGAGGTGCTTTGAGCAAGGAGATCGAAAATCGCAGCAAAAGTGGCTGGAACACGAGCTTGAGTTGGTTTTTCGGGTTTGTGTGAGGCAGAGGAAGAATGGGTGCAGGGATAAGTGGAGGAGGGCCACCGTGGGCCCATGAGGCAGGGGGCGCGCCTAGGGGGGGTAGGGCGCGCCCTCCACCCTCGTGGCCAGGTGGCAGCTCCCCCGCGGTAATTTTTGCACTACAAATCCTAAAATATTCCTGAAAAAATCATATTAAATTGGCATGGCATTCTAAGGACTTTTATTTTCGGGATATTTTTATATTGCACGGATAAATCAGGAAACAGACAGAAAAATACTATTTTACTTTATTTCTACTAAAGAACAGAAAATATAAAGAGGGTACAGAAGGTTGTGCTTCTAGTTTTCATCCATCTCATGCTCATAAAAAATAATCCACTAACAAGGTTGATCAAGTCTTGTTAACAAACTCATTCCGATAATCATGGAACCGGAGAAATTTCGAATAACACTATGTTACCTCAACGGGGATATGGACATCCCCAATAATAAGTATATCATATTTTTTTCTTGACAGTAGGGAGAGGAAATTCAAAACCTCCAAATATAATCGATGGAATTTTTCCAATAGAGTTGACACTATGAACTTGAGGTTGTTTCCTCGGAAAGTGTACAGTGTGCTCATTAGCATTAACATGAAAAGTGACATTGCCTTTGTTGCAATCAATAACAGCCCCTGCAGTATTAAGGAAAGGTCTTCCAAGAATAATAGACATACTATCGTCCTCGGGAATATCAAGAATAACAAAGTCCGTTAAAATAGTAACGTTTGCAACCACAACAGGCACATCCTCACAAATGCCGACAGGTATAGCAGTTGATTTATCAGCCATTTGCAAAGATATTTCAGTAGGTGTCAACTTATTCAAGTCAAGTCTACGATATAAAGAGAGAGGCATAACACTAACACCGGCTCCAAGATCACATAAAGCAGTTTTAACATAATTTCTTTTAATGGAGCATGGTATAGTAGGTACTCCTGGATCTCCAAGTTTCTTTGGTATTCCACCCTTAAAAGTATAATTAGCAAGCATGGTGGAAATTTCAGCTTCCGGTATCTTTCTTTTATTTGTAACAATATCTTTCATATATTTAGCATAAGGGTTCATTTTGAGCATATCATCAATCGCATACGCAAAAAGATAGGTCTAATCATTTGAAAAGCGCTCAAAATCCTCATCATCCTTTTCTTGGATGGTTTAGGAGGAAAAGGCATGGGTTTCTGAACCCATGGTTCTCTTTCTTTACCATGTTTCCTAGCAACAAAGTCTCTTTTATCATAACGTTGATTCTTTGATTGTGGGTTATCAAGATCAACAACAGGTTCAACTTCTACATCATTATCATTACTAGGTTGAGCATCATCATTAACATTTTCACTAGGTTCATGTTCATTACCAGATTGTGTTTGACATCGGACATAGAGATATCATTTGGATTATCGGTGTTTCAAACAATAGGTTCACTAGAAGTTTGCACAGTTCTATCATTTTCTTTTCTTCCTTTTAGAAGAACTAGGTACATCAATATTATTTCTCCGAGAAGCTTGCTCGATTCTCTTAGGGTGGCCTTGAGGATACAAAGGTTCCTGAGTCATTCTACCAGTTCTAGTAGCCACTCTAACAGCATAATCATTTTTCTTACTATTCATTTCATCAAGCACTTCTTTCTGAGCTTTAAGTGCTTGCTCTACTTGAGTGGTAACCATAGAAGCATGTTTGCTAACAAGTTTAAGTTCACCTCTAATATTATCCATATAATCACTCAAGCATTTAATCATAAAGGTATTCTGTTTCAATTGTCTACCAAAATAAGCATTAAAGTCATCTTGCTTAAACATAAAGTTATCAAACTCATCTAAGCACTGACTAGCAATTTTAGTAGGAGGTACTTCAGCTTTATCATATCTGTAGAGAGCATTTACCTTTACTACCTGTGTCGGGATACGGGACCAGGAGGTTCTTCAGTGAATAATGGATCAAGATCATATGTTTCTTCAACAGGCGGTATATTAAGACCATGTATTTATTCAATAGGAGGTAAATTCTTAACATCTTCAGCTTTAATACCTTTTTCTTTCATAGATTTCTTTGCCTCTTGCATATCTTCGGGGCTGAGAAATAGAACACCTCTCTTCTTCGGAGTTGGTTTAGGAATAGGCTCAATAATTGGCTGAGGAGTTGGCTCGGGAGTTGGCTCAGGAGGTGCCCAATTATTTTCATTTGTCAACATATTATTCAATAAGACTTCAGCTTCATCCAGTGTTCTTTCCCTGAAAAGAGAACCAGCACAACTATCCAGGTAATCTCTGGAAGCATCTGTTAGTCCATTATAAAAGATATCAAGTATTTCAGGTTTCTTAAGAGGATGATCAGGCAAAGCATTAAGTGAGAAGCCTCCCCCAAGCTTGTGGGAGACTCTCTTCTTCAATTTGCACAAAATTATATATATCCCTCAAAGCATCTTGTTTCTTATGAGCAGGGAAATATTTAGCAGAGAAGTAATAAATCATATCCTGGGGACTACGCACACACCAGGATCAAGAGAATTAAACCATATCTTAGCATCACCCTTTAATGAGAACAGAAATATTTTGAGTATATAAAAGTAGCGCGATCTCTCATCATTAGTAAACAGGGCAGCTATATCATTTAACTTAGTAAGATGTGCCACAACAGTTTCAGATTCATAGCCATAAAAAGGATCAGATTCAACCAGAGTAATTATATCAGGATCAACAGAGAATTCATAACAATCCTTATCAGGAACACAGATAGGTGAAGTAGCAAAATCAGGGTCAGGTCTCATCCTATCTCTAAGAGATTCTTTACTCCATTTAACTAGCAGCCTCTTAATTTTATATCTATCCTTACAAGCAAAAATAGCTGCAGAAGATTCAGCATCAAAAAGGTAACCCTCAGGAATAGCAGGCATATTTTCATCATCACTTTCATCATTGTATTCTGTTTCAATAATTTCTCTTTCTCTAGACCTAGAAATTTGTTCATCTAGAAATTCACCAAGGGGCACAGTAGTATCAAGCATAGAAGTAGTTTCATCATAAGTATCATGCATAGCAGAAGTGGCATCATCAATAACATGCGACATATCGGAACGAATAGCAGGAGCAGGTTTAGGTGTCGCTAGCTTACTCAAAAAAGAGGGTGAATCAAGTGCAGAGCTAGATGGCAGTTCCTTACCTCCCCTCGTAGTTGAGGGATAAATTGTTATCTTAGCGTCTTTCAAGTTCTTCATAGTTTCCAGCAGATATAAATCCCAAGTGACTCAAAGAATAGAGCTATGCATCCCCGGCAACGGCGCCAGAAAAAGGTCTTGATAACCCACAAGTATAGGGGATCGCAACCGTTTTCGAGGGTAGAGTATTCAACCCGAATTTGTTGATTCGACACAAGGGGAGCCAAAGAATATTCTCAAGTATTAGCAGCTGAGTTGTCAATTCAACCACACCTGAAACTTAATATCTGCAGCAAAGTGTTTAGTAGCAAAGTAATATGATAGTGGTGGTAACGGTAACAAAAGTAAAGACATCAAAAGTAATGTTTTTGGTATTTTTGTAATGATTGTAACAGTAGCAACGGAAAAGTAAATAAGCGTAAACCAGTATATGGAAAGCTCGTAGGCACCAGATCAGTGATGGATAATTATGCCGGATGTGGTTAATCATGTAACAGTCATAACATAGGGTGACACAGAACTAGCTCCAGTTCATCAATGTAATGTAGGCATGTATTCCGAATATAGTCATACGTGCTTATGGAAAAGAACTTGCATGACATCTTTTGTCCTACCCTCCCGTGGCAGCGGGGTCCTATTAGAAACTAAGGGATATTAAGGCCTCCTTTTAATTGAGAACCGGAACAAAGCATTAGCACATAGTGAATACATGAACTCCTCAAACTATGGTCATCACCGGAGTGGTCCCAATTATTGTCACTTGGGTTGCGGATCATAACACATAGTAGGTGACTATAGACTTGCAAGATAGGATCAAGAACACACACATATATTCATGAAAACATAATAGGTTCAGATCTGAAATCATGGCACTCGGGCCCTAGTGACAAGCATTAAGCATAGCAAAGTCATAGCAACATCAATCTCAGAACATAGTGGATACTAGGGATCAAACCCTAACAAAACTAACTCGATTACATGATAAATGTCATCCAACCCATCACCACCAGCAAGCCTTCGATGGAATTACTCACGCACGGCGGTGAGCATCATGAAGTTGGTGATGGAGGATGGTTGATGATGATGACGGCGATGAATCCCCCTCTCCGGAGCCCAGAACGGACTCCTGATCAGCCCTCCCGAGAGAGATTAGGGCTTGGCGGTGGCTCCGTATCGTAAAACGTGATGAAACTTTCTCTCTGATTTTTCTCCTCGAAAGCCAATATATGGAGTTGTACTTGGCGTCGGAGGGCCTCCAGTGGGCCCACGAGGTAGGGGGACGCGCCCTAGGGGGGGCGCGCCCCCCACCCTCGTGGACAGGTGTGGGCCCCCTGGTCTTCATCTTTGGCGAGGTTTTTTAATTATTTTTTATAAGACATCCCGTGGAGTTTCAGGTCATTCCGAGAACTTACATTTTACGCACATAAAACAACATCATGGCAATCTCTGCTGAAAACAGCGTCAGTCCGGGTTAGTTCCATTCAAATCATACAAGTTAGAGTCCAAAACAAGGGCAAAAGTGTTTGGAAAAGTAGATACGATGGAGACGTATCAAGGTCCCAGCTCGGCACAGTCCTAGTCAGCGTCATGGAGCGGGTGTGGGCGCCCACGTACCTCTGAGGGGCAGTAACAGTGAGCATGCATCCGTACATCGGCCTCGTGTGAGTGTCAGCGTCAGCAGCGTCGCCCCTGACACGCACTATAGAGATGGGGCGGCGGCCTGCGCGGGCCTCGCCGGTGCCCACGATCAAGAGGAAGACGCTGCCGTCCTACTCCGAGACTAGCAGGCGGCGGTGATCCTCCAGCGACTCCGGCACGGCGAACGGGTACCACGTCTCGTAATTAATGTTCTCCGCCAAGGGCCAGTAGTGATCGTTGGACGCCTGCGTGAGGTGATGCACGAGGTCCACCGGCGAGCCCCAAAACGGCATCGGGCACTCATAGCAGTAGACGAAGGGCTCCTTGGAGGCATCGACCAGGCCATCCATGAAACGGGAGTGGCTGTAGGGGACGTTGCGCCAGTTGAATATATGAGCAGTTACTACGAGATTTAGTCCGAATAAGCACAAAATAAATCATGACGGCTATAACAGAGATTAAACTAATCATGTGGACTAGCATAGTATATGAATAGATCGAATCTAGGACACAAACTAGAAACATGAATTCTACCACGATTTCGAACAAGAAGGACAGAAACACATACGGTGCAACAGGAGCAGCACCATTGGCCTTGAGGTTGTTGCCCATGTCGTTAAGGAAGAGGTTGCCGAGGTCGAGGAAGAAGTCTTCGTTGGTGAAGTCATCGCTGCCAGCAGTCGCGAGAGTGCGCTCCCTAAATTTCAACAGCGCCTGCCGAATGGAGCGCGGGAGGGAGTGGCTGTATGGGACGTTGCGGCCGCCAAATGGAGCGCAGGAGTAGCACACGAAGCAGTAGATGGTGCTCCTCCCTAGTCTCTATCTCTACTCTTATCTCTATCTCTACTACTCCTCTTTATTTTTTTATAATATACTAGTAGCTGTCAAATCGAATAGTACTGCGCCGCCCGCTGCACGGCCGGCTGAACACGCCTCCTCGCCTCCATCAAACGCCTCTGTTAAACCCGCATGCAAACCGAGAAACCTACTCCGGCCCACGGGAGGAAATTTGCCGGTTGCCGTTGGAGAATAATAGAGTCACATCCAATCCATTGCGTGTATGATTCTCCCTCTATAAAAAGTTAATTGCATCCTTAATCTTGTATTCTAAGTACTCTGTGGGTTCCACTGTTAGTGCAGTGTACATGACTTGCAGGCTAGCTACAGATTCGTATAGAAAGTTAAAAAGAAACAAATCCATCCTTAATCTTGTATTCTAAGTACTCTGTGGGTTCCACTCCTAGTATAGTAGCGAAAGAAGTATATATTTAAAAAATAAAAAGCTAAAGTTTAGGACATAATTCGAACTCAGGTCATCGCGCTGCGAGCATCCGGCCTGGACCAGTACACCAGGTGTCCTACTCCACTACTACTCTACTCAAGCAAGTTAGGGCATAGTGTAGGTACTGTACGGAGTACCAGTACTGTGATCACTCAAGCAAGTTGTCTGGCATCGATATGACCCTACGCTGCTGGTATGTGTCTCGTAAGTCAAGCGGCATGCTGTAGTCATCATCACCTGTCCACTTCCCGTAGCACATATTCGCTTCTCCATCTTTGTCCGCACATAATCATCCAATCTTCCATCCCCCGCTAAGGCACCTCCCCCTCTTCCGAAAACCAAGCACTAACAATGGCAGAACCGAGCAGCGTCCGTCGAAAGAGTGGCTGGAATTCGCTCCCCATAGAGGTAATCAAGCTCATTGTTTCGCGTGTGGACAATATTAGTACCATGCCGCTCGCCGCGTGCTCGTCGAGGTTGTACCGTTTACTCAAAGCCCTTAGGCCGGAGCTTTTTAAGCCAGCTCCTTGCTTGTTGATGTCGCCTGATCTTCAGAAACGTCATGTCACGCAGCATAACGATCATAGGGTGGCGAGCATCAACCCCCTTGACTGCAATCCGATCCCCGTCACCCTCAACTACATTAACGGTATGTACTGGGTCGGCATGAACATGTCTTGGATGGTGTTCGTCGATGGTCGTGACAGCTGGATGCTCGTGGAGGTCTACACCCGGCGATTGATCCCCCTTCATTCGATTAACCGCATCGCTTTGGCACCATGCCCGAATACTCGGAATCTTACAGTAGCCAACATGATACCAAGTTTGATTTGCTCAAGGTTGTAATCTGCCAAGTGCCCATAAGATCTGCGAATTATAACGACTTTAGGCTAATTCCGTTCTTCAACCGCGGTCTCACCTATCTGACAGGTCACTGCGGTAAGTTGGTAAATCTGCATGTCCATCGCAGGATCATACATCCTCCATGGTTCTCTGATGCCATTGAACACAAGGGCTTCATTTACGCTGTCGACTCCTTCTATGGCTGGACGTATTGCTGGCCTACTCCATACATCGCTACAAACGGTTGTTACAGCAGTATGTTACTTTCCTATGATATCATGATGGCTTGCTTATATTATCGTCAACATTCTTGAAAAAATATTCATGCTCATAACATGTTGTTCTTAAGCTTGACTACATTAAGAGCCCTTTTTATTTGACTCAACTTGATATGATGTTGTAGGCGCTTTGGTGTCCCTACCCTTCCTAATCCCAGAACCTTTCAAAGAAAAGCGGCATGGCAGTTGCAGGTGGTTCCTAGCTCGATCAGACGACGGCGAATGATTAATGATTGTTCGCATGTACCAGACGTGTTCTTTCGCAGAATACAATCACGATCCTTTGCAAGATCTTTGAGCTGGATCCTAGCTTCTCCGGGCCTTCGTGAATTTTTGGTGGAGGCTGGTAAGTAGCCTTGGTACACGCTCTGCTTCTCGGACTGAATTATTCGATTAACCAGGAGATAACCGACGGCAAGGATCATGATGGCAAAGCGGTTTCGTTCATCGGGCAAAACTGTGTGTACACAGCGTACCATGCGTCTCTGCATGCACCATACCCTAATATGTGTCGCCACGCCTCGCAGCCCAAAGCAGGAGAGAGGGTCGCAAGTATCGATTTCGACCCACCGGGTGGAGTTTCCCCATCCGCACCCATCTGGTTCAAGCCGTCGACCAATCTCCTGACTTAATAAATAGTAACGTCTAATTGAGCCAGTTAGTTAGATGCATACACTTGGTGTAGTAGGATCTTTATTTAGTTTGATGCATACACTTGTTCTTTTTTGGTAGCCCTTTTGTAATAATGGCTGATATTTGGTTTGGAAGAGAGAGCTGCGTCTTTACTCTTCTGGCCTGCTTACTGCTTCTGTTCACCCCCAGCCCTGGTTGCTACTGCTGTTGTTTTCAATGTACAATCAGTAGTATATTTCGTTTGTTGGTTGAATAAATGTGTTGTTAGAACGACAAACACAATGTTTTGGAAGTCGTTGCATGGTCCGATCCTTTAGTGCCCTGTACCGTACGTAGCGCATACTATTTTTGGTACGGAACACATTTTCCACTTGTTGATAACATGCAGCCCACTGATGAAGGCCCAATAGAGGAGCCCATAATTAATCGGAAGGAGGCTCTCACATGAATCAGCCTTGTACATGCTCATGGTCCCCTAAGCATAAATAAGTAAATAAATAAATAAAGCTAAATGCTCATGCACCAGTTCTTTAAATTCACGATTTAATAGGAGGATATTATTTCCTATGATAGTGTCATTACATTCAGTCGATATTATTCTTAGGCAAAGATAGCGACCAGTCTTCTTTCTCCCACCATTTTCTTCCCGCAACCAGCGGACCCATGCATATCATAGTCAACGTCAGAATAGTTCCGGTCCATTTTATTTTTCAATAAAATGTCCAACCCCAACCAAGACATTGGCGACAACACTTTATCCTCCGCCTTGGTGCGCTCGCCGCGGCGCCGCCGTCCGGCCCTGTCAACATAGTGAACCGGGAGAGGACTGTAGTTGTTAGTATGATAGTACGGACCCACCAGGTCCACTCTCGAACACAAGCAAGCGCCTCTTTTACTACTTAGATGCACCCCTCATTTTTTTACTCTAATCCACCCCGCTGATATCTGGGACCCACATCATTTTCAACGTATAGTCAATTAACGACAGAATTGCACAACTTTGTTTTTGAGGATTTGTTCGGAGGAGTAGGCTATAAACTGGGTTGTGCGGTCTCTGTGGCCCGTCTAACAACATGACCAGCCCAACAATTTCTTCTTTGGGAAAATAGGTAGCCCACTATTTCCTTTTGAAGAATACCCAAGCTAGGCCTATTTGTTTTCTCTGACTTACTGGGCTGCAAATCTTTCAAGACGAGGAGGGATGCATTCCAGCCTGGCCAAAGAGTATGGTCCATATCTATGAAAAGTAATATCAAAGGGGTTGAAAATTCCAAAAAAAAATTATAGCAAATGGGAAATTAGTTTTTTTTTTGTTTTTGTTCTTCACTGATATTTTATATTTCATTGGATTTTAACATGACATAGTACTAATTTAGTCAACAAACGATTCTAGCAGCAGTGACCATTGGATTTGAATCGAACGGTCCTGTTGCTTCTTCAATCCCTGCTCTTCTTGCACCAGCCGCCCAAACCAGCACCGGCAAGTCCGCCTGCTCCTGCCTCCAGTGGCCGGCTGTGCTACCGTTGAGGCCTCACCGCCCCTACTACTCCCACCGCTGGCCAGGCCCTGCGGCGACGGCAGCCTCACATCGCAGCCGAACCAGTGAACCCTTGTACTCCTCTCCACGTGGGCATCCACTGCCGCGTCTTCCCCGGCTCTGCATCGTCCCCTTCCTGGGCCTCGCCGTCGTCCACCGCCTTGGTGCTCTCAGCGCGGCGTGGTCAATGTGGTCAAGGAATGACTTCCACCGGAAGAGTACTGTATGTGGAGAGGCTGGCAGCTGGGTCCACAGCCGCAGCAAGGAAGTGCCTCCTTATTACGTGGAAAATAATGATTCCTCTACCTGACAGCAGGGACCTACCGAACGGGCCACTGTATTTCGTGAAAAAAACGTTTCCCTTGACTGCTGGGACCCACCAGCTACATCTTCGCACGCAAGGAAGTGCATCCATATTACGGGCAAAAAAAAAATGATTCGCCCCCTGACTGCTGGGACCCACCAGCTACATATTTGCATGCAAGGAAGTGCCTGACAGTCGGGACCCACCTGGTCGAAGCGTATGTAGCGTTGTCATTCTGGTCGCGAACGTGTACGTACATACTGGTCGATCGGTCTGTCTGCAGGCTGCAGCGATGAACCGTGGCCGTGTAAGGAAGGGCACGTGCCGTAGTAGAGGCGCACGCGTAGCATGTCATGTAGTCCCGTTAATATCGTGTACACGTACGTACAACGGCCAGGGTGCAAGAAAGTAAATACGACCACATACGTACATACGAGCGGGGTCTTGAACGCCTACTCGCGCATACGTACGGCCAGGACTCGTGTACATGGCTGGGTCGGAAAGGAGAAACTGCATCGTCGTCTTGCTCATGGGGAGGCAACGGAATGCATCGTGTTCATCGGGAGGCAACGGAATACGTCATGTTCATCAGGAGCCAACCGGCTTGGACGGAACAGCCGATCGAAACAAGGCCTGGCGTACCGCAGAACGGAGGAAACACCCTTGTTTTCGACAGGCCATGGTTGAAACGGGATCCTGTTCATCGGGAGGGGTATGGCATACCGCAAAACGAAGGAAACAGACTTCTCTTGGACCTCCTACGGTCGAAACGGGGTCCTGTTGATCGGGAGGGCTCTGGCGTACCGCAAAACGGAGGAAACGGACTTGTGTTGGAGTGCTACGGTCGAAACGGGGGTCCTGTTCATCAGGAGGGGTGTGGCGTACCGCAAAACGGGACTCCACGGGACACTGTTCATCTCCACCGCCGACCTCCTCCAGCCTCCACGGGCTACTGTTCCGTCGACCTCCTCTAGCCTCCACCTGTGACTGTTCATCCACGGGCTCCTGTTCATCCAGCCTGCACCGCTCCTCCACCGGCTACTATTCAACCAGCCCTCTCCACGGGGTCCTGTTCAACCACCCCTCCACGAGCTACTGTTCATCCAGCCCTCCATCGGCTACTGTTCAACCAGCCCTCCACGGGGTCATCCTATTCATCCAGTCCTCCACGACGTCATGTTCATCCACCCCCAACCGGCTCGATCGATCAGGGTCCTGTTCATCCAGCGGCAATGGCCTCTACTACCACGGGGTCCTGTTCATCCACCCCCACCGGGAACTTTTCATCCAACCCCCCCCCCCAACAACGCTCACTGTTCATCAAGAGGCGGCATCGATCGGCTTCAGTTAGCAGCAGTAGCGAAGGAATTGCTCGATCAGGTTCAGTTAACAGCCATCGATCAATCACTCGGGTTCAAGAACGCGTAGCCTCTGAAGGCAATCGCCGGGTTGATGGCGTAACGCCTCGCCGGGTTTAGTTAGAGCTCAACGCCGCACTCCACGCTGTGCGTGTATGAGAGAAACGCGCATCGCTCGGCCTCCGACCACCCACCGTAACCGGGAACTCCCCGATATTTTCCTCGCCGTCGCTTCTACCACGGTTTTTTCCGTCATGGACGGCCCAAAGAATGTCATGCAGCTGCGTCTCCGACCCGCCCAGGACAAAAAGCCCATTTTCTGTCATGATATTTTGTCATAGAAGTAGGAGCCCACCACATCTATGATGATACCGGGTTTTGTCACAATTATCATCATAGAAGTGTCATAAGCATGATAGAAAAAAATTCGTTCAGCCCAAAATGTCACGGATGTGTCTTTTTTTTTGTAGTGCCTAGGGCCGACCGGCCACCTATATGGTGCACCAGGCTGCCTCCCCTCCCCCTCCCACCTATATATATGAGGGGGGCGCCCCTAGCACAACACAACAACATCTGCTCCACAGATTACACCCTCGGTCATATTCTCGCGGTGCTTAGGCGAAGCCCTACGCGGATCACTTCACCATCACCGTCACCATGCCGTCGTGCTGACAGAACTCATCTACTTCCTCGACACTTTGCTGGATCAACAGTTCGAGGGAAGTCATCGAGCTGAACATGTGCAGAACTCGCAGGTGTCGTACGTTCAGTACTTGATCGGTCGAACGAGAAGAAGTTCGACTACATCAACCACGTTGTCAAACGCTTCCGCTTTTGGTATACGAGGGTATGTAGACACACTCTCCCCCTCTCGTTGCTATGCATCTCCTAGATAGATCTTGCGTGTGCGTAGGATTTTTTTTAAAATTGCATGCTACGTTTCCCAACAGTGGTATCAGAGCCAGGTCTATGCATAGATGATATGCACGAGTAAAACACAAAGAGTTGTGGGCCGATGATAGTCAAACTGCTTACCACCAACGTCTTATTTTGACTCGGCGGTATTGTTGGATGAAGCGGCTCAGACCAACCTTACATGACCACATTCATGAGACCGGTTACACCGACAGACATGCAACTAGTTTTGCATAAAGGTGGCTGACGGGTGTCTGTTTCTCCTACTTTAGTTGAATCAAATTTGACTGCGGCGGTCCTTGTTGAAGGTTAAAACAGCAAACTTGACGAAACACCATTGTGGTTTTGATGCGTAGGTAAGAACGGTTCTTGCTAGAAGCCCGTAGCAGCCACATAAAACTTGCAACAACAAAGTAGAGGACGTCTAACTTGTTTCTGTAGGGCATGTTGTGATGTGATATGGTCAAGACATGATGTGATATACGTATTGTATGAGATGATCATGTTTTGTAAATGTTATCGGCAACCGGCAGGAGCCGTATGGTTGTCTCTTTATTGTATGAAATGAAAATGCCATGTAATTGCCTTACTTTATCACTATGCGTTAGCGATAGTTGTAGAAGCAATAGTTGGCGAGATGATCACGATGCTACGATGGAGATCAAGGTGTCGAGCCAGTGACGATGGAGATCATGACGATGCTTTGGAGATGGAGATCAAAAGCACAATATGATGATGGCCATATCATGTCACATATTTTGATTGCATGTGATGTTTATCTTTTATGCATCTTATTTTGCTTAGTTCGACGGTAGCATTATAAGATGATCCCTTAACTAAAATTTCAAGGTATAAGTGTTCTCCTTGGGTATGCACCGTTGCGACAGTTCTTCGTGCTGAGACACCACGTGATGATCGGGTGTGATAGGCTCTACGTTCACATACAACGGGTGTAAGACATTTTTGCACATGCGGAATATTCGGGTTAAACTTGACGAGACTAGAGACCGAAAGGTCGAACGTGAATCATATAGTAGATATGATCAACATAGAGATGTTCACCATTGAAGACTACTCCATCTCATGTGATGATCAGACATGGTTTAGTTGATTTGGATCACGTACCATTTAGATGACTTGAGGGATGTCTATCTAAGTGGGAGTTCTTAAGTAATTTGATTAATTGAACTTAATTTATCATGAACCTAGTCTTGATAGTATTTGCAAATTATGTTGTAGATCAATAGCTCGCAAAGTAGCTCCCCATTTATTTTTGATACGTTCTTACAGAAAAATAAGTTGAAAGATGTTAGTAGCAATAATGCGGACTGGGTCCGTGATCTGGGGATTATCCTCATTGCTACACAGAAGAATTACGTCCTTGATGCACCGCTAGGTGACAGACCGATTGCAGGAGTAGATGCATACGTTATGAACGTTTGGCAAGCTCGGTATGATGACTACTTGATAGTTTAGTGCGCCATGCTTTACGGCTTAGAATCGGCGCTGCAAAGATGTTTTGAATGCCACGGAGCATATGAGACATTCCAAGAGCTGAAATTGGTATTTCAGACTCATGCCCGTGTCGAGAGGCATGAGACCTCTGACAAGTACTTTGCATACAAGATGGAGGAGAATAGCTCAGCCAGTGAGCTTGTTCTTAGAATGTCTGGGTACTACAATCGCTTGAATCAAGTGGGAGTTAATCTTCTAGATAAGATAGTGATTAACAAAGTTCTCTAGTCACTATCACCAAGCTACTGGAACTTCGTGATGAACTATAATATGCAAGGGATGACGAAAATGATTCCTGAGCTCTTCGCGATGCTGAAATCGGCGAAGGTAGAAATCAAGAAAGAGCATCAAGCGTTGATGGTTAACAAGACCACTAGTTTCAAGAAAAAGGACAAAGGAAAGGAAAGGGAAATTCAAGAAGAATGACAAGCAAGTTGCCACTCCTGTGAAGAAGCCCAAAGCTAGACCTAAGACTGAAACTGAGTGCTTATACTTCAAAGGAAATGGTCACTGGAAGCGGAACTACCCCAAATACTTGGCGGATAAGAAGGATGGCAAAGTGAACAAAAGTACATTTGATATGCATGTTATTGATGTGTAATTTACTAGTGTTCATAATAACCCCAGGGTATTTGATACCGGTTCAGTTTCTAAGATTAGTAACTCAAAACAGGAGTTGCAAAATGAACAGAGACTAGTTAAGAGCGAGGTGACGATGTGTGTTGGAAGTGATTCCAAGGTTGATAGGATCACCATCGCACACTCCCCCTCTACCTTCTGGATTAGTGTTGGACCTAAATAAATGTTATTTGGTGTTTGCGTTGAGCATGAATATGATTGGATCATGTTTGTTGCTATACCGTTATTCATTTAAGTTAGAGAATAATTGTTGTTCTGTTTACATTAATAAAACCTTCTATGGTCATACACCCAATGTGAATGGTTTACTGAATCTCGATCGTAGTGATACACATATTAATAATATTGATGCCAAAAGATGCAAAGTCGATAATGATAGAGCAACATACTTGTGGCACTGCCGTTTTTGGTCATATTGGTGTAAAGCGCATGAAGAAACTCCATGCAGATGGACTTTTAGAATCACTTGATTTGAAGGAAATATGCCCTAGAGGAAATAATAAAGTTATTATTTGTATTTCCTTATATCATGATAAATGTTTATTATTCATGATAGAATTGTATTAACCGGAAACTTAGTACATGTGTGAATACGTAGACAAACAAAGTGTCCCTAGTGTGCCTCTACTTGACTAGCTATTGTTTAGTTTATTGCTATTGCTTTCTTCATGACTTATACATGTTCCTATGACTATGAGATTATGCAACTCCCGGACACCGGGGGAACACTTAGTGCTCTATCAAACGTCACAACATAACTAGGTGATTATAAAGATGCTCTACAGGTGTCTCCGATGGTGTCTGTTAAGTTAGCATAAATCAAGATTAGGATTTGTCACTCCGAATGTCAGAGAGGTATCTCTGGGCCCTCTCGGTAATGCACATCACTATAAGCCTTGCAAGAAATGTGAATAATGAGTTAGTTGTAGGATGATGCATTACGGAACGAGTAAAGAGACTTGCCGGTAACGAGATTGAACTAGGTATGAGGATACCGATGATCAAATCTCGGGCAAGTAACATACCGATGACAAAGGGAACAACGTATGTTGTTATGCGGTTTGACCGATAAAGATCTTCGTAAAAAATGTAGGAGCAAATATGAGCATCCAAGTTCCGCTATTGGTTATTGACCGGAGATGTGTCTCGGTCATGTCTACATAGTTCTCGAACCCGTAGGGTCCGCACACTTAACGTTCGATGACGATTTGTATTATGAGTTTATGTGATTTGATGATCGAAGGTTGTTCAGAGTCCGGATGAGATCGGACATGACGAGGAGTCTCAAAATTGTCGAGAAATAAAGATTGATATATTGGACCATGTTATTCGGACACTGGAAGTGTTCCAGATAAGTTTTGGGTAAAACCGGAGTGCCGGAGGGGTTACCAGAACCCCCCGGGGAAGTAATGGGCCTTAGTGGGCCTTAGCGGAGAGAGAGGGCAGCAGCCAGGAGGTGTCCCCCCCCCAAGGGGAGTCCGAATAGGACTAGGGTAGGGGCCGGCCCCTCTTTCCCTCTCCCTCTCCCTCTCCTTCCTTCTTCCCCCCTTCCACCAAAGTGGAATCCTACTAGGACTTGGAGTCCTAGTAGGACTCCCCTCTTTGGGGGCGCCTCCTATGGCCGGCCGGCCTCCCCCTCCCTCCTTTATATACGTGGGCAGGGGGCACCCTAGAGCATATCAAAGTTTCTCCTAGCCGTTTGCGGTCCCCCCTCCACGGTTACACACCTCGGTCACATCGTCGTAGTGCTTAGGCGAAGCCCTGCGCCTGTAACTTCATCATCACTGTCGCCACTCCGTCGTGTTGACGGAACTCTCCCTCGGCTCAACTAGATCAAGAGTACGAGGGACGTCATCGAGCGGAATGTGTTCTGAACATGGATGTGCCGTACGTTCGGTGCCAGGATCGGTCGGATCATGAAGACATATGACTACATCAACTGCGTTGATATAACGCTTCCGCTTTCAGTCTATGAGGGTACATGGACACATTCTCCCCGCTCGTTGCTATGCTTCTCCTAGATAGATCTTGCGTGATAGTAGGAATTTTTTTTAAAATTACTGCGTTCCCCAACAGTGGCATCCGAGCCAGGTCTATGCGTAGATGTTATATGCACGAGTAGAACACAAAGAGTTGTGGGCGATAATAGTCATACTGCTTACCAACATGTCATACTTTGATTCGGCGGTATTGTTGGATGAAGCGGCCCAGATCGACATTACATGACCGCGTTCATGAGACTAGTTCTACCGACGTGCTTTGCACACAGGTGGCTAGTGGGTGTCTGTTTCTCCAGCTTTAGTTGAATTGAGTGTGGCTACGCTCGGTCCTTGTTGAAGGTTAAAACAACACACTTGACGAAAAATCGTTGTGGTTTTGATGCGTAGGTAAGAACGGTTCTTGCTAAGCCCGTAGCAGCAACGTAAAACTTGCAACAACAAAGTAGAGGACGTCTAACTTGTTTTGCAAGGCATGTTGTGATGTGATATGGTCAAGACATGATGATATATAAATTGTTGTATGAGATCATCATGTTTTGTAACAGAGTTATTGGCAACTGGTAGGAGCCATATGGTTGTCGCTTTATTGTATGCAATGAAATCGCCATGTAATTGTTTTTACTTTATCACTAAGCGGTAGCGATAGTCGTACAAACAATAGTTGGCAAGACGACAACGATGCTACGATGGAGATCAAGGTGTCACGGTGACGATGGAGATCATGACAATGCTTCGGTGATGGAGATCATGAGCACAAGATGATGATGGCCATATCATGTCACATATTTTGTTTGCATGTGATGTTTATCCTTTATGCATCTTATTTTGCTTAGTTCGGCGGTAACATTATAAGATGATCTCTCACTAAGTTTCAAGGTATAAGTGTTCTCCCTGAGTATGCACCGTTGCTACAGTTCGTCGTGCCGAGACACCACGTGATGATCGGGTGTGATAAGCTCTACGCTCACATACAACGGGTGCATGACAGTTTTGCACACGCAGAATACTCGGGTTAAACTTGACAAGCCTAGCATATGCAGATATAGCCTCGGAACACTGAGACCGAAAGGTCGAGCATGAATCATATAGTAGATATGATCAACATAGTGATGTTCACCATTGATAACTACTCCATCTCACATGATGATCTGACATGGTTTAGTTGATTTGGATCACGTGATCACTTAGATGATTAGAGGGATGTCTATCTAAGTGGGAGTTATTAAGTAATATGATTAATTGAACTTTAATTTATCATGAACTTAGTACCTGATAGTATTTTGCATGTCTATGTTGTTGTAGATCAATGGCCCGTGCTACTGTTCCTTTGAATTTTAATGCATTCCTAGAGAAAGCTAAGTTGAAAGATGATGGTAGCAACTACACGGACTGGGTCCATAACTTGAGGATTATCCTCATTGCTGCATAGAAGAATTACGTCCTGGAAGCACCGCTAGGTGCAAGAACCACTGCAGGAGCAACACCAGACGTTGTGAACGTCTGGCAGAGCAAAGCTGATGACTACTCGATAGTTCAGTGTGCCATGCTTTACGGCTTAGAACCGGGGCTTCAACGACGTTTTGAACGTCATGGAGCATATGAGATGTTCCAGGATTTGAAGTTAATATTTCAAGCAAATGCCCGGATTAAGAGATATGAAGTCTCCAATAAGTTCTACAGCTGCAAAATGGAGGAGAATAGTTTTGTCAGTGAACATATACTCAGAATGTCTGGGCACCACAACCACTTGACTCAACTGGGAGTTAATCTCCGTGATGATAGCGTCATTAACAGAGTTCTTCAATCACTGCCACCAAGCTACAAAAGCTTCGTGATGAACTATAATATGCAAGGGATGAATAAAACGATTCTGCAGACTAAGGCATAGCCTAGTGGTGGGAAGGGGCTGATGCCTTCCCACCCACCCAGGTTCAAGGCATGGTACTTGCAATTTGGGTTTGTTGTACCAATTATACTGTAAGGGGTTCCCTTACAGTCTTTCTGTAAAAAAAACAATTCTCAAGCTCTTCGCGATGCTAAAGTCTACGGAAGTAGAAATCAAGGAGGAGCATCAAGTGTTGATGGTTAGCAAGACCACCAGTTTCAAGAAAAAGGGCAAAGGGAAGAAGGGGAATTTCAAGAAGAACAACAAGCAAGTTCCTGCTCAAGTGAAGAAGCCCAAGTCTGGACATAAGCATGAGAGTGAGTGCTTCTACTGCAAAGGGACTAGTTACTGGAAGCAGAACTGCCCCAAGTATTTGGCGGATAAGAAGGATGGCAAAGTGAAAGGTATATTTGATATACATGTTATTGATGTGTACCTTACTAATGCTCGCAGTAGTGCCTGGGTATTTGATATTGGTTCTGTTTCTCATATTTGCAACTCGAAACAGGGGCTACGGATTAAGCGAAGATTGGCTAAGGACGAGGTGACGATGTGCGTGGGAAATGGTTCCAAAGTCGATGTGATCGCCGTCGGCACACAACCTCTACATCTACCTTCGGGATTAGTTTTAGACCTGAATAATTGTTATTTGGTGCCAGCGTTAAGCATGAACATTATATCTGGATCTTGTTTGATGCGAGACGGTTATTCATTTAAATCAGAGAATAATGGTTGTTCTATTTATATGAGTAATATCTTTTATGGTCATGCACACCTGATGAGTGGTCTATTTTTATTGAATCTTGATAGTAGTGACACACATATTCATAGTGTTGAAGAAAAAAGATATAAGTTTAATAATGACAGTGCAACTTATTTGTGGCACTGCCGTTTGGGTCATATTGGTGTAAAGCGCATGAAGAAACTCCATGCTGATGGACTTTTGGAATCACTTGATTATGAATCACTTGATGCTTGCGAACCATGCCTCATGGACAAGATGACTAAGACTCCGTTCTCCGGATCAATGGAGCGACAACAGACTTGTTGGAAATAATACATACTGATGTATGCGGTCCGATGAGTGTTGAGGCTCATGGCTGGTATCGTTATTTTCTGACCTTCACAGATGATTTGAGCAGATATGGGTATATCTACTTGATGAAACATAAGTCTGAAATATTTGAAAAGTTCAAAGAATTTCAGAGTGAAGTGGAAAATCATCGTAACAAGAAAATAAAATTTCTACGATCCGATCGTGGAGGAGAATATTTGAGTTACGAATTTGGTCTTCGTTTGAAACAATGTGGAATAGTTTCGTAACTCACGCCGCCCGGAACACCACAACGTAATGGTGTGTCCGAACGTCGTAACCGCACTTTATTAGATATGGTGCGATCTATGATGTCTCTTACTGATTTACCGCTATCGTTTTGGGGTTATGCTTTAGAGATGGTTGTATTCACGTTAAATAGGGCACCATCTAAATCCGTTGAGACGACACCATATGAACTGTGGTTTGGCAAGAAACCCAAGTTGTTGTTTCTTAAAGTTTGGGGATGCGATGCTTATGTGAAAAAGCTTCAACCTGGTAAGCTCGAACCCAAAACGGAGAAATGTGTCTTCATAGGATACCCAAAGGAGACTGTTGGGTACACCTTCTATCATAGATCCGAAGGCAAGATATTCGTTGCTAAGAATGGAACCTTTCTAGAGAAGGAGTTTCTCTCGAAAGAAGTGGGTGGGAGGAAAGTAGAATTGGATGAGGTAATTATACCTGCTCCCTTATTGGAAAGTAGTTCATCACAGAAATCAGTTCCAGTGATTCCTACACCAATTAGTGAGGAAGCTAATGATGATGATCATGAAACTTCAGATCAAGTTACTACTGAACCTCTTAGGTCAACCAGAGTAAGATCTGCACCACAGGGATACGGTAATCCTGTTCTGGAGGTCATGTTACTTGACCATGACGAACCTACAAACTATGAGGAAGCGATGATGAGCCCAGATTCCGCGAAATGGCTTGAGGCCATGAAATCTGAGATGGGATCCATGTATGAGAACAAAGTGTGGACATTGGTTGACTTGCCTGATGATCGGCAAGCCATAGAGAATAAATGGATCTTCAAGAAGAAGACTGACGCTGACGGTAATGTTATTGTCTACAAAGCTCGACTTGTTGCGAAAGGTTTTCGACAAGTTCAAGGAGTTGACTACGATGAGACTTTCTCACCCGTAGTGATGCTTAAGTCTATCCGAATCATGTTAGCAATTGCTGCATTTTATGATTATGAAATTTTGCAAATGGATGTCAAAATTGCATTCCTGAATGGATTTCTGGAAGAAGAGTTGTATATGATGCAACCAGAGGGTTTTATCGATCCAAAGGATGCTAACAAAGTGTGCAAGCTCTAGCGATCCATTTATGGACTGGTGCGAGCCTCTCGGAGTTGGAATAAACGTCTTGATAGTGTGATCAAAGCATATGGTTTTATACAGACTTTTGCAGAAGCCTGTATTTACAAGAAAGTGAGTGGGAGCTCTGTAGCATTTCTAATATTATATGGGGATGACATATTGTTGATTGGAAATGATATAGAATTTCTGGATAGCATAAAAGGATACTTGAATAAGAGTTTTTCTATGACAAACCTCGGTGAAGCTGCGTACATATTGGGCATCAAGATCTATAGAGATAGATCAAGACGCTTAATTGGACTTTCACAAAGCACATACCTTGACAAAGTTTTGAAGAAGTTCAAAATGGATCAAGCAAAGAAAGGGTTCTTGCCTGTGTTACGAGGTGTGAAGTTGAGTCAGACTCAATGCCCGACCACTGCAGAAGATAGAGCGAAAATGAAAGTCATTCCCTATGCTTCAGCCATAGGTTCTATCATGTATGCAATGTTGTGTACCAGACCTGATGTGTGCCTTGCTATAAGTATAGCAGGGAGGTACCAAAGTAATCCAGGAGTGGATCACTGGATAGCAATCAAGAATATCCTGAAATACCTGAAGAGGACTAAGGATATGTTTCTCGTTTATGGAGGTGACAAAGAGCTTGTCGTAAATGGTTACGTCGATGCAAGCTTTGACACCGATCCGGATGACTCTAAGTCACAAACCGGATACATATTTATATTGAACGGTGGAGATGTCAGTTGGTGCAGTTCTAAGCAAAGCGTCATGGCGGGATCTACGTGTGAAGCAGAGTACATAGCTGCTTCGGAAGCAGCAAATGAAGGAGTCTGGATGAAGGAGTTCATATCCGATCTAGGTGTCATACCTAATGCATCGGGTCCAATGAAAATCTTTTGTGACAATACTGGTGCAATTGCCTTGGCAAAGGAATCCAGATTTCACAAGGGAACCAAGCACATCAAGAGACGCTTCAATTCCATCTGTCATCAAGTGTCGGAAGGGGACATAGAGATTTGCAAGATACATACAGATCTGAATGTTGCAGACCCGTTGACTAAGCCTCTCTCACAAGAAAAACATGATCAGCACCAAGACTCCATGGGTGTTAGAATCATTACTATGTAATCTAGATTAGTGACTCTAGTGCAAGTGGGAGACTGAAGGAAATATGCCCTAGAGGCAATAATAAAGTTGTTATTTATATATCCTTATATCATGATAAATGTTTATTATTCATGCTAGAATTGTATTAACCGGAAACTTAGTACATGTGTGAATACATATACAAACAGAGTGTCCCTAGTGTGCCTCTACTTGACTAGCTCGTTAATCAAAGATGGTTAAGTTTCCTAGCCATAGACATGTGTTGTCATTTGATGAACGGGATCACATCATTAGAGAATGTTGTGATGGACTAGACCCATCCGTTAGCTTAGCACTATGATCGTTTAGTTTATTGCTATTGCTTTCTTCATGACTTATACATGTTCCTATGACTATGAGATTATGCAACTCTCGGATACCGGAGGAACACTTAGTGTGCTATCAAACGTCACAACGTAACTGGGTGATTATAAAGATGATCTACAAGTGTCTCCGATGGTGTCTATTGAGTTAGCATAGATTGAGATTAGGATTTGTCACTCCGAATGTCACAGAGGTATCTCTGGGCCCTCTCGGTAATGCACATCACTATAAACCTTGCAAGAAATGTGACTAATGAGTTAGTTGCAAGATGATGCATTACGGAACGAGTAAAGAGACTTGCTGGTAACGAGATTGAACTAGGTATGAGGATACCGATGATCAAATCTCGGGCAAGTAACATACCGATGACAAAGGGAACAACCTATGGTGTTATGCGGTTTGACCGATAAAGATCTTTGTAGAATATGTAGGAGCCAATATGAGCATCCAGGTTCCGCTATTGGATATTGACCGGAGATGTGTCTCGGTCATGTCTACATAGTTCTCGAACACGTAGGGTCCGCACGCTTAACGTTCGATGACGATTTGTATTATGAGTTTATGTGATTTGTTGACTGAAGGTTGTTCGGAGTCCCGGGTGAGATCACGAACATGACGAGGAGTCTCGAAATGGTCGAGACATAAAGATTGATATATTGGACCATGTTATTCGGACACCAGAAGTGTTCCGGATAAGTTTTGGGTAAAACTGGAGTGCCGCAGGGGTTACCGGAACCCCCCGGGGAAGTAATGGGCCTTAGTGGGCCTTAGGGGAGAGAGAGGGCAGCAGCCAGGAGGTGGCGCCCCCCCAAGGGGAGTCCAAATAGGACTAGGGTAGGGGGCGCGGCCCCTCTTTCCCTCTCCCTCTCCCTCTCCTTCCTTCTTCCCCCTTCCACCAAAGTAGAATCCTACTAGGACTTGGAGTCCTAGTAGGACTCCCCTCTTTGGGCGCGCTCCGGCCGGCCTCCCCGTCTCTCCTTTATATACGTGGGCAAGGGGGAACCCTAGAGCACATCAAAGTTTCTCTTAGCCGTGTGAGGTGCCCCCTCCACGGTTACACACCTCGATCATATCGTCGTAGTGCTTAGGCGAAGCCCTGCGCCGGCAACTTCAACATCACCGTCGCCACGCTGTCGTGCTGACGGAACTCTCCCTCGGCCTCAACTGGATCAAGAGTACGAGGGACGTCATCGAGCTGAACGTGTGCTGAACATGGAGGTGTCGTATGTACGGTGCTAGGAGCGGTCGGATCGTGAAAATGTACGACTACATCAACCGCGTTGATATAACGCTACCGCTTTCGGTCTACGAGGGTACGTGGACACACTCTCCCCGCTCGTTGATGTGCTTCTCCTAGATAGATCTTGCGTGATCGTAGGATTTTTTTTGAAATTACTGTGTTCCCCAACATGATTATGAATCATTTGATACTTGCGAACCATGCCTCATGGGCAAGATGACTAAAACTCCGTTCTCTGGAACAATGGAGTGAGCTGATGACTTATTGGATATAATACATATCGATGTATGCAGTCCGATGAGTGTTGAGGCTCACGGAGGGTATCGTTATTTTCTGACCTTCACAGATGATTTGAGCAGATATGGGTATATCTACTTAATGAAACACAAGTATGAAACAGTTAAAAAGTTCAAAGAATTTCAGAGTGAAGCGGAGAATCATCGTAACAACAAAATAAAATTTCTAAGATCTGATCGCGGAGGCAAATATTTGAGTTACGAGTTTGGCCTTCATTAAAAACAAAGTGGAATAGTTTCACAACTCACGCCACCTAGAACACCACGGCATAATGGTGTGTCCGAACGTCGTAACCGTACTTTATTAGATATGGTGCGTTCTATGATGTCTCTTACCGATTTACCACTATCGTTTTGGGGTTATGCATTAGAGACAGCTGCATTGACGTTATATAGGGCACCGTCTAAATCCATTGAGACGACACCGTATGAACTATGGTTTGGAAAGAAACCTAAGCTATCGTTTCTTCAAGTTTGGGGTTGTGACACTCATGTCAAAAGGCTTCGGCCTGATAAGCTTGAACCCAAATCGGAGAAGTGCATCTTCATAGGATACCCTAAGGAAACAATTGGGTACACCTTCTACCACAAATCCGAAGGCAAGATCTTTATTGCCGAGAATGGAACCTTTCTAGAGAAGGAGTTTCTCTCGAAAGAAGTGAGTGGGAGGAAAGTAGAATTTGATGAGGTAATTGTACCTTCTCTCGAATTGGAAAGTAGCACATCAGTGAAATCCGTTCCCGTGATGCCTACACCAACTAGAGAGGAAACTAATGATGATGATCATGAAACTTTAGATCAAGTTACTACTGAGCATCGTAGGTCAACTAGAGCACGATCCACACCAGAGTGGTATGGCAATCCTGTTTTGTAAGTCATGTTACTAGACCATGGCGAACCTACGAACTATGAAGAAGCTATGGTGAGCCCAGATTTTGATAGATGGCTTGAAGCCAGGGAATCTGAGATATGATCCATGTATGAGAACGAAGTATGGACTTTGGTGGACTTGCCCAATGGTCGGCAAGCCATAGATAATAAATGGATCTTCAAGAAGAAGACTGACGCTGATGGTAATGTTACTTTCTACAAAGCTCGACTTGTCGCAAAAAGGTTTTCGACAAGTTCAAGGGGTTGACTACGATGAGACTTTCTCACCCGTAGCGATGCTTAAATCCGTCTGAATCATGTTAGCCACTGCCACATTTTATGGTTATGAAATCTACCAAATGGATGTCAAAACTGCATTCCTTATTGGATATCTTAAAGAAGAGTTGTATATGATGCAACCAAAAGGTTTTGTCGATCCTAAAGGTGCTAACAAAGTGTGCAAGCTCCGGCGATCCGTCTATGGACTGCTGGAATCATCTCGGAGTTGGAATTTACGCTTTGATGAGGTGATCAAAGCATATGGTTTTATATAGACTTATGGTGAAGCCTGTATTTACAAGAAAGTGAGTGGGAGCTCTGTAGCATTTTTGATATTATATGTGGATGACATATTCTTGATTGGAAATGATATAGAAATTCTTGATAGCACAAAAGGATACTTGAATAAGAATTTGTAATGCCCCGAGACCGATGCTTCAGACGCCTTCCATGTATTTCGTGTTCGCCGTGTGTTTTATTTTGTTTGTTGCATTCATCATCGCATCATTCGCAGTGCATCGGCACTTCGTTGCCGTCATGTTTTAAAACTTGCATTCGCTCATAGTTGCCGCGTTCCCCTTGCTTTTGTTGACCGTTCTGAGACCAACCTTGTTCTTCGTTTTTCCCTCTTGCCTAAACCGTAGTCTCTCTGTAAAGTGCTCAAGCCCCCTCGCATGCGCGCCCGAAACCTGCTCCGAACCCGAACCGCTCAGTCATCACCATTGCATTCAAATCATCCCCTAACATCCCTTAAATATCTTCGGTTCTTTGTTGGGCTCCCTAAGCCATTTATTCTTGACCGGCGAATTTTGACCGGATGATCCAAATATTCTCCTCTATCTACAAATAGACCACCTACCTACCTGCCTAACCGTAAAACCTAGGAAGCTGTCCCATCCTCCATTCCCTGTTCGCCGCCGCCACTCTCTCCAAAATCTCCCTCGGGATCCTCCCAGATCCCATCGACCAACCATCGTTGCCTCCTCCCTCTGCCTCCCGCGTCCGATCTAGAGGAGTGGAGTTCCTCCTCTGCTTGATATCCCCTGTGACCCAATCCGTCGATCCCCCCTCCAACATCCTGCCCGAGGCCTCCCCTCGATCCAACCCTCCTCGCTCTCCTCGTTGACCAGGAGAGACGCTCCTCCTGGCGCCCATGGCCTTGTGCCCTGCTGCCCTAGCAGTAGCAACAACAACCTCGCAGTCGCCGCCACAGATGAGCACAACACCGTCCCTTCCTTCCTCTGGTTCCTTCCTTCTCCTCTCAACATCTATGCCTCCCTTTCTCTCCAGGAGCTTCGTCTGCGCTGCTGCCATGGACTGGATCCGTCCCGGAGCTGCTCTTCCGCCTCACCTCCTGCCCTGGCTACAAGCCACTGCCGCCCGGTTCCTCCTCGATCTCCAAGCCCCAGCGTCGTCGTCCCCTGCCTCGCCATCCCCTGCCGTGGCCTCTTCTTCCTCTACAACGACGACCAGCACCTCCTCCTCCTCCCATGCGCCTCGTCCGCCCCGCCGCTGGCCGACCGAGCCAACGGGAATCCGCCTCGACGTCGTCCAAGCTCCTCCATCGGCCACCTCTACGAGCAGAGCCACCAGACCAGCAGGACTGTGCCTCACGCGTTCTCCTCTCCTTCTATCTCTTTTCCTCCCTCTCTGTATCTTCTCTGAATTTTCCCCGTCGTGGCCGCCTCTCCGCAACTCGCCGATGCTCCGACGGGATCAAGCCACTGGAGCTCCTGCACCAGCCCTGCCGTCGCCGCTCCACGCCCCCAAGTCCCTCGCCTCGCCGCCCCTTTGCCCGCTCGTCGGAGCTCTACTCTAGGCGCCGCCCAGCTCGGCAGATCGAGCAGAGAACGAAGACGAACAGCGCCGCAGCGGCCTTCGCGTTGCCGCGTCGCCCAACCCAGCCCCCGCCGGCCTCATCTCTCCACCGACTGGGCCAAGGCCCATGGTGAGCCTCCAGCGCCCCTGCTCCTGTTGGCCCAGCCAGATTCGGCCCATGTCATGTTTTTTCCGTTCTGTGAATTTGGCCAATTATCCTGAAAACTACATGTTTACAGATTACCCCTTAATGTTCATGCATCACTAATTCACAAACCATGCATCCGAATTAAATAAACTATATATGTAATATGCTCAGTTTTTCATGCACTTTCATAATATGCAACTTTCATCCATGTTTAAAATGTTTAAATTGTTGTTTGCATTATTTTGCATAAATGCCATGTTAAAATGATTTATTTCATAACTAAATAACCGTAGCTCGGTTTTAGATGTTCTTTATATGTAAATGGGGTGGAAAAATGCATAGATTAACATGGTTCACTTTATTTTCCTGTTTAATAACAATAAAATATGGTTTTAGACAGAACAGTAGCAAATTCGAAATATGACATATGGGGATTTTCCGGAATAGTTGTTTGTTGTTCCGGCCTCATTTAAACTTGCCTAAATAGTTAGTTTAATTATGCTTCACCTCTTGCCATGTTAACCAACATTTAATCTTATCCTGTTCCTAAACGAGAGCAAACTAAATAACTTGAATGTGGTGTTTCGTCAAAATGCAACTCGTTGCATATTGAGCTCCACTTAATTTGTAGTATTGTTTGTGCACCTTGCCATGCCATGCCTCTTTAAATGGACATGCATCATACTTGTTTATGCATCATGCCATGTGTATGCGATGGTTGTTTACTATGTTGTTTGCTTCTTTCCGGGTTGCTTCTCTCGTTAGCTTCGGTTTTGTTCCGGAGTTGTGAGGATTCGTTCGACTACGTCCGTTTGTCTTCTTCATGGACTCGTTCTTCTTCCTTGCGGGATTTCAGGCAAGATGACCATACCCTCAAAATCACTTCTATCTTTGCTTGCTAGTTGCTCGCTCTTTTGCTATGTCGCGATACCTACCATTTGCTATATCATGCCTCCCATATTGCCATGTCAAGCCTCTAACCATCCTTTCCTAGCAAACCGTTGTTTGGCTATGTTACCGCTTTTGCTCAGCCCCTCTTATAGCGTTGCTAGTTGCAGGTGAAGATGAAGTTGGTTCCATGTTGGAACATGGATATTTTGGGATATCACAATATCTCTTATTTAATTAATGCATCTATATACTTGGTAAAGGGTGGAAGGCTCGGCCTTATGCCTGGTGTTTTGTTCCACTCTTGCCGCCTAGTTTCCGTCATATCGGTATTATGTTCCCGGATTTTGTGTCCCTAACGCGGTTGGGTGATTTATGAGACCCTCTTGACAGTTCGCTTTGAATAAAAGTCCTCCAGCAAGGCCCAATCTTGGTTTTACCATTTGCTTCACCACCTCCTACTTTTCCCTTGGGAGTCGCTCTCTCGAGGGTCATCTTTATTTAGCCCCCCGGGCCAATGCTTGTCTAAGTGTTGGTCCAAACTAGAGCACCGTGTGGGACCGTCCCTTGGTGTCGGTGTCAAAACCGGCGGATCTCGGGTAGGGGGTCCCGAACTGTGCGTCTAGGCGGATGGTAACAGGAGACAAGGGACACGATGTTTTACCGTGTTCGGGCCCTCTTAATGGAGGTAAAACCCTACGTCCTGCTAGATTAATATTGATGATGTGTGTTACAAGAGTGGATCTACCACGAGATCAAAGAGGCTAAACCCTAGAAGCTAGCCTATGGTATGATTGTTGTTAGATCCCACGGACTAAAACCCTCCGGTTTATATAGACACGGATAGGGTTAGGGTTACACAGAGTCGGTTACAATGGTAGGAGATCTACATATCCGTATCGCCAAGCTTGCCTTCCACGCCAAGGAAAGTCCCATTCGGACACGGGACGAAGTCTTCAATCTTGTATCTTCATAGTCTTGGAGTCCGGCCGATGATGATAGTTCGGCTATCCGGACACCCCCTAGTCCGGAACTCCCTCAGTAGCCCCCGAACCGGGCTTCAGCGACGACGAGTCCGGCGCGTATATTGTCTTCGGCGTTGCAAGGCGGGTTCTCCTTCAGTCTTCATGTTCCCGTCGAATAGTGTCCGGCTTCTTTATAAATGTTGCGCTCCTTGGCTTCTACGCCCAATAATGGCCTTCTTCCACGTGTCGTACGAATGCGAAAGGCTGGGATATTTTTACATTTTACCCCCTAGCCGTGCGAACGAGCCGCCTATAAGAGAGGCGAGGATCTAGATCCAGCTCACACCATCCTCCATCCGCAAGTTCTCATTGAAGCGCCTCTGACAAAAATCCATTCTATCATGGATAGCCGATGCGGCTCCTCCTCTCGCGCTCCCAGCCCTAAGCAAGGAGATTGGGGGAGATGCTCAGTTCCACACAGCGAGCTAGTTGTACTTTAAACCGAGGGATATCTTCCCCCAGCTTTCATGGTTCCGGTTCGAGCCGGACTAGCCACCTACAAGGGTGGAAAGCGGTGAGAGGCGCCCCAACCCTTCAAAGGGGAGCGGGTATGCTTTGTCCCCTATCTAATAAGGGGACTCGGATTTCGCATACATCCGTTTCTCCGGGGGCTCCTAGAGTTCTACGGACTCCAACTTCACCACCTCACGCCCGCCTCCATTTTGCACATCGCGGGCTTCGTAGCTTTTTGCGAGCTGTTCTTGGGCATCGAGCCCCATTTTGCCCTGTGGAAGAGATTGTTTTGTCTCGTACCCCGTTCTCATGAGGGGTCGATATATCAAGTGGGCGGAGCCGAAATATGGCGCATCGCGGGACGGATATCTATCCGGCACCCGAAGAAGGCGTCCAAGACAGCCTTGAATGGTTCTACATGGAGGACGCCCTCTGCGGATCCATTCGGATCGGCCTCCGGAGTTCAACAATGCTCCCTTGAAGAAAGCGCTGAGTTGGCGCTCATGAGCCCTCAGCGGGAAGATGATAGGGCGTCCATTATCGATAGGCGGATTAGATTATGGCCCATTCGGATTGACCATGATTGGAGTCATGGTCACGTGCATTATCGAGGAGTGCAGCCACTCCAATATAGGGGCCACCCTATGTGGGATTTCAACGGGAAGACGGCGCCACCCGTCATGGCGCAAAGGGCAGGCTCGGTAGCCGATCGGCAAAGATCTGTCCGGCTTGTACAAGGAGAGGAGGAGGACTTCCTCCGCAAGAATCCGTTGAATGGATTTTCTATGAATAACCCTCGGAGCTGGGTAAGCGGATGTTCGTCTACCCGATCCATATTTTTAAAGTCAAGTATCTTACTCTGTGATTTCGACGCAGGAGCTGCGTCGGGATGTGGAGGGCATACGAAGCCTAACTCCACAGCCCGAGGATCCGGAAAGATCCCTTGATCCGACCTCTGAAGAGGATCCAGACATAAAGGTGGAGCTGATTGACGGGGTGTTCCACCAATGTAGCATAGACAATGCCCTAGTCGCCATTACGGCTGACTACCCCGGTTTGTTTCAGGCCTCCCAGGTGACTACAACCAAGGTCTTGACACCATCATTTGATCCGCACTCAATTCTGACCATCCCATACTGATGGTGCATCGCAGGAGGTGCCTTTAAGGTGGGAAGCCGAACCCGCGGCGGCCGGCCACCAAGGGTCAGTCCGGCCCAGCAGGCGGAAGAGGAGCGCGACGCGAACCAAAGCGTCGCCGCAACGATGCGGAACACCGCTATTTTTAGGGAAGGATCCTAGGAGGTATATTAATGCTCATAACTTTTCCGAAAAAGCGCTCGTCGGACGGTGTCGAGAGGTTGCCAATCAAGCCTCCGCCGCCATGCTCCAACGCATGGTCCGGAGGGAGGCGAATACAAAGCGTGAGCGGACGCTCCTCCACGGAGGATGCCGACAGGTTGTCCGCCACCCGGCTCGAGGTGGAGAGCGCCATGAATCACAAAGCGTCGCCGGACAGTTCTTCATGGCGTGTTTCTCCCGGGCGTTAAATGCCTTTGAAGCGGAAGCGTGCACCTCCGTGCCGCTCAAGATGGGTTAACCAGAGCCACGGAGCGGTATGTGAAAGACATACGGGTAAGTAATTTTAATAGTTATATATGCAAGAGCCCCGAGACTTAAAATAGTTGAAATAACTGATTTAAGGATCAATTATGATGCAGATCTTACGGAGAAGAATACCCATCTGTTCGGGAGCTCCAAGAGTGCAAGGCCCAACTTGAGGCCGACTGGCGCCTGTGGGGAGCCACAGAGACCCCTCTTGGTAAGGTGTACTTTGAAAAGATAATTATTTAACAAAGTGCGGCGTGGATCGACAATAATATTGCAGAGGGTGTCGGACTAGATCCGGACAAGCAACACTCTGCGTCGGCTAAAGGCGGCGAGAGGTGCTTATGAAGGTGCAGCGGGAGAGAAACAAGCTCCAAGATGCCCACACCCAGCGAGGAGAAGAGCTGAAAGGTGTTCGGGCCCAGCTATGCAGCTCCGTGAGGGAGAATCAGCGGCCGTCGCGGCATTTATAGTAAGTGCTTGAACAAATTCCTTTGAAAAGAGGAATTGGCGAGGAAGTCGATTGACGTAAATATGTCTTTAGGTGTGCTCACAAGTCGCCTCATGGAGGAAATGCTGAGTCAACGGGTGACCAACTTCCGAGCTAGTGCAATTGCTCGAGCGTGTTCGGCAGCGATGAGTGGCGTCGTTCATGCTTTATGGCCATCCGTCTCCCTACCCGAGGGCCTTGGTGAGCTTCTTTGAGATGCTTGAGGAGCACGGCGGCGCCTCCGTTTGTGGAAGATATCGGCTGCCGTCGAGGCGCCGAGGAGGCTGGGCCATGGTGAAGACATCGTTACGAAGGCTGACCCCAACCACATGGCGAGGTCGGACTGCGGGGCTGAAGGAAGGAGATCCTGTGAGCTTGATGTACGGCCAAGTAGAACTGGCTGCGAAATATTCCCAACAGGGGTGTAAATTAGACAACTTTGTTAGATGGGATTGAGGAGGAGTACAATCGGTCGGTTTGACGATGTAATTTGAAATGACATGTAAAATGCCTTCTAGCGGATTGTAGATCGTTTGTCTTTGCGGACCGTTTCGCTTCAA
Organism: Aegilops longissima; assembly: GCA_021605205.1. Lineage (NCBI taxonomy): Eukaryota > Viridiplantae > Streptophyta > Magnoliopsida > Poales > Poaceae > Aegilops > Aegilops longissima. The sequence goes on from CM038679.1 coordinate 50,181,161, forward strand.
CCTCGGGACCCAACAGTCCGGAGTGTGTCGAATACCCTTAAGGTTATAAAAGAACAGGGGCATGCATGGATACAAGGCATCTGGGTCATAATTGCTTTATCGGACAAGTGCCCAACTAGTTATGTTATATTACATGGTTAGTAAGAAACATCTTCCGGGAGAATAGTTCCATTAAGGGTTCCTTTCACAGGAGGCATGCCCTAAAGTGCAATGCGGATTGTGAAAATAGCAGAAAAAAGCATCCGGGGCAGATAAATAAGTAAGTAATAAATCATCTTTCAAGTCACCGACCGAATATTCTCTTAAGAACGCTAGCTTCGGCTTCACCGATCGAGGTACACATCCAAATCGACCGGCAAGTAATAATCGCAGAGGTGCTCCTTTACCTCCTAGCGAACAATCGGGAGCGAGGGGTAAGCACAGGAGCGAGCAACCCAGCTTGGCCAAAACTTAAGTCATATCGATCCATATAATGGTGAATAAAAGGTACATGCGGAAGTATGACACATGTATTGGGCATAAAGCCCGTATGAATAAGCTTCATTAAAGAAGCCCCCAGTATAATGAGTGCGAGGAGCACGTCAAGTGTGTCTTGAACAAAGCGCAAATCAGCCCATAAAAGGTATTGAAAAAAAAGTGGGAAGAAGGAGGAGGATGAGAGACAGTAAAATAGGGGTGGACGGGGGAGTGAGACGAACCCGGAGTCCGGCGTTAGGCGTAGAATCTTGGAGACGGGCTGCGTTCCATGGGTTCGGCTCGAGTCGGTTGTCGGATCGTTACGTGAGCGGTATGCTCCGCCGGTCAGGACTTGGTCGATGATGAAGGTACCTTCCCACTTGGGCTTAAGTTTTTCCTTTTTCTTGTCCGGCAGGCGTAGAACAAGTTCGCCAACATTGTAAGTTTTGGCCCGTACTTCTCGCTTTGATATCTTGAGCCTGCTGGCGATAAAATGCGGAGCGAGCCTTTGCCACGTCCGCTCCTCCTCTAAGGCGTCAAACTGTCCTGCCGATCCAACTCGGCTTCTCTTTCTTCGTACATGCGCATTACGAGGTGAGTCATGAATTATATCGCAAGGCGAGCGCCTCTGCGCCGTATACCATAAAAATGGTGTGAATCCGGTGAGTTCGGTTTGGCGTGGTCCGCGATCCCCAGTACGGAGTCGAGCTCCTCTACCCAAAGTCGTGTTAGATTCCTTGAGGACCGCACTAGTGCGGGTTTGATGCCGCTCATGATTAGACCATTTGCTCGCTCGACTTGACCGTTAGTTTGGGGTGATAGACTGAGCGTAATCGAGCTTGATGCCCATGTTTTTGCACGAGTTTAACCTCGTCGGTCATGAAGTTCGTGCCGTTATCGGTGGCGATCTTTGTGGGGGCGCCAAAGCGGTGTGCTACCCGGATATGAAGTCTATCACCGGTCCGGATTCTGCCGTTTTAACGGCTTGGCCTCAATCCATTTGGTGAATTTGTCCACCATGACCAATAGGTATTTGTGCTTGTGGGTTCCCCTTTAAGGGGTCCAACCATGTCAAGCCCCGGACATGACGGCCGTGTAATGGGTATAGTTTTGAGGCGGTGGGTGGCATGTGGATCTGATTAGCAAAGAGGCGGCAACCGACGATCGTTGGACTAAGTCTGGCGTCGCCGGCTATCGGCCAATAAAATCCTGTCGGAAGGCCTTGCCTACAAGGGCCGGGCTGCAGCGTGGTGCCCGCCGAGTCTGGCGTGAATTTCAGCCGGGAGATTTCGCCCTTCCTCTTCGGAGATACACCTTTGAAGGACTTCGGTTGTGCTTTTCTTATAAAGTTCTCCCTCATGGACCTTGTAGGCTTTAGATCGCCGAACTATGCAGCGGGCCTCATTTTGGTCTTCGGAAGTTCTGCCGCATTAAGTAGGCTAGGAATGGTTCTGTCCACGGGCAATTACGCCATTATTTCATGAGTGAAGGTGTTATCTCATTGGTGAGCCGCCGATTGTGTCGAATGGTGCGAGTTAGGTGATCTGCTGGCTCCGGATTGTTATTTCCGGACTCCTCTTCCCATATCTGGATGGCTTAAAGAGCCGTTCGGGAAGATGTTTGGAGGGGCGGCGTCTCGTTTAGCGCCGATGCGTGCTAACACGTCTGCTGCTGGTTATTATCCGGGCTACATGGTGGAATTCTAGTCCTTGAACCGAGTGACATTTTTAGGACGGCGTTATGTAGCTGCCATTTTGGATCTTTGGCGTCAAAGTCTCCATTTACTTGGGATATTGCGAGGTTTGAATCGCGCACCTCTAGGCGTTGAATGCCCATGGAGATTGCCATCCGGAGGCCATGTAGAAGGGCCTCGATTCGCTGCGTTGTTGGAGTCCATGTACATTATTTGAAATGCGTATTGGATTGTGTCTCCGGTTGGGGACGTCAGACGACGCTTGACCCCAAGCCGACCAACATTTTGGATCCGTCGAAATGCATGATCCGGTTGGAGTACGCGCCGTACTCTTTAGGGAGTTCGCTCGGTCCATTCGGCGACGAAGTCAGCCAGAACCTGCGACTTTATAGCTCGCCGTGGTTTGTAGGTTATGTCAAATGGTAAGAGCTCGATAGCCCATTTTGCAATCCTGCCCGTTGCATCGCGATTGTTTATAATATCGTTGAGAGGTACTTCGGAGGCCACCGTTATTGAACACTCTTGAAAGTAGTGTCGCAGCTTCCGGGATGCCATGAACACCGTGATATGCTATCTTTTGATAATGTGGGTACCGTGATTTGCATGGAGTTAGAGCGGTGGATCGTAGTACATCTGGTTTTGAAGAGAATTTGTGCCCTACATTTCTCGTTCAACGACGAGTACCGCTACCGACAACTTGATGTGTTGCCGCGATATATAATAACATAGGTTCGCCCGGGTTGGCGCGGCGAACCGGATTTGTTGCCGTATGGCCTTTATTTCTTCGAGTCGGTTGTGGCAGCATCCGTCCATTCGAAATGTTGGTGCGCCGGAGGAGGCGGTAGAGGGCGAGCCTTTTCTTCCAAACGAGAGATGAAGCGACTTAAGGCCGCTCGCATCCGGTTAGTTTTTGTATTTGCTTGAGGTCTTTTGGAATATCTAATTGTGTGAGCTCGGATTTTGGCGGGTTGCTTCAATTCCTTGACGGATCGATGAAGCCCAAGAGCTTTCCGGTGATGCGCAAAGACGCATTTTCCGGATTGAGCTTAATGTCATATGCTCGGGGTTGTCGAATGTCACCCTCAAGTCTTCTACTAGAGTTCGGCGTGTTTGGTCTTGACGACCACATCGTCTCGTATGCCTCTACTATTTTGCCTATCTGGGTAGCGGACATGTTTGAATCATGCGCCGATATGTTGCGCGGCGTTTTTGAGTCCAAAGGGCATTGTGTTGAAGCGAGAATGGCCCATATGGAGTAATGAATGCCGTTGTGGCCTGATATTTCTCCGCCATCTTGATTTGATGGTATCCGGAGTATCGTCGAGGAAGCACAATGAATCGTGCCTGCGGTAGCATCGATGATTTGGTCGATCGAGAGGGAGGAAAGGGTCCTTTGGACGAGGCCTTGTTAAGGTCTTTAAAATCGATCTTGAGGCGCCAGGATTTGTCCTTTTTTGGTACCATTACTAGATTGGCTAGCCAGTCCGGATGTTTTATATCTCTGATGAATCCGGCTTCTAAGAGTTTGGCTAGCTCTTCTCCCATTGCCTTTCTTTTGGGCTCGGAAAATCGCCGAAGAGCTTGTTTGAGTGGCTTGAATCCTTTTAGGATATTTAGGTTGTGCTCTGCCGACTGCGTGGGATTCTGGCATGTCGAAGGGTGCCGAGCAAAATGTCCCAATTTTCGAAGGAATTCTCGTAGTCTTGCTTCGACATCGGGACTTAATTGTGCCCCAATGGAGGCCGTCTTTGTGGGGTCCGTTGGATGGACCTGAAATTTGACTATCTCGTCTCGCTGGTTTAAAAGAGGTGGATTTGGACCTCTTATCGAGTATCACATCGTCCCTATCCACCGTGTAGCGCAGCGTAGTTAGTTCCTCTGCCGCTAGGGCTTGGACAATGCCTCTAGGGCCGGTCTGGCTGTCTTATTTTCAGCGGAGTGTTTGTATCGGATCATTGGCGAGTGATTATCCCATTGGGTCCGGGCATTTTGAGCTTCATGTACCCGTAGTGGGGTATAGCTTGGAAGATTGTGAATGCCTCTCGCCTAACAAAGCGTGATATCCGCTGCGAACGGGGCCACTTGAAACGTGACCTCCTCGGACCTGTAATTGTCCGGTGAGCGAATACTACATCTAGTGTGATTTTTCTGCAGCGTACTTCTCGACTAGGGATTATCCCTCGAAGGTTGTGCTGCTTCGCTCAATGCGGCTCGATCAATTTCCATTTTTGAAGGGTTTCCTCATAGATGAGGTTTAATCATTGCCGCCATCCATGAGCACCTTAGTAAGGCGAAAACCGTCCACTATCGGATTTGAGGACCAATGCGGTGGTGCTCTAGCTGTTCGAATTTAGGTTAAATCGCTGGCGTTGAAGGTGATAGCCGTGTCGCTCCATGGATTTGTTGTTGCTACTTGGTAGACTTGGTGAGGCTGCGGATTGTTCGTTTCGCATGTTATTTGATGCGAAAGTCTCAAGACTATTAATACCGTCTTTGGTCTTCTTTGGGTTGGTTGCGGGGCTAAAAAGCCTCGCCACTTTTGGCCACTGCCGTAGTATCCAACACGCTCGAAGGTTGTGTGTTGGAGTGGCGCCCTCCGTCTTGTGGATTTTGCAGGTCCGTTGAGCCAACCCTCGATCGGTTCCGTACCCTTTAGGGGTTTTGGTTTTGGTATTCAACCCGGGTGCTTGATAATGATGCACTCTTTTGGTTCGGACTAGGGATGTATTGGGGCGGATTATCCCAAAATTTACTTCGGTTTTCAGCGCTCTCCATCGCCGCAGTACTTTTGTGCTATGGTCACTAAGTCGACAAAGCGTGTAATTTCATGACGGCTTATGGCGTTTAGGATTCCCTTGTCCGTGCAATTATTGCAGAAAATTGGGATTGCGTCCTCCTCTCGGCGTCCTTTATCCTGTTCATAACCGGGAGGAATCGCCCGATAATGATGTCTTTGTTTCAGCGGGCTCTTGCGAATTCGAGAGAGATCGCTAATGTTTGGGTGGGCGGGTGGAACTAGATCCGGAACCCGTCAATTTAGGACTCAAGGGCGAGAAGTTTCGAACTTGGAAGTTTGGATTTTGAGTGTTATCAATGAGTCCAACCCGCCGCTGACTTTAAGTTCGGGCTTGATCGACATCCGTCCCTCTGCGGGAATCCGGCATGGAGGGATTGGGAATCCGGACGTAACTAGTCCTTAAGATACAAGAAGAATTGCCGCATTGCTGCTCTATCACAGCAACATGATGGGTAGCCTGGGGAGAGTTGATCTCTCTCAGATCGGTTTTAGGCCCGATCCGGTCGTGAGTCTGTGGCGACTCGAGCGGCGATGCGATCCAAGAGCTCGTTTATGGAGGAGAGCTCGATCGGATCTAACTGTTGGCAAGTTCGAACTAACACGGAGATTGGTTTCGATGACTCGAGAGGTCATCGTCGGCGTGGTGGCGGATGGCGGTCATAAGAAAACCACCTAGCGAAGAGTGCGGCCAGTGCCAAGGCTCCTTTGGCGATAAGTATCGTCTTTAAAGGCGAGATGAGGCATCCTACGGCGGCGACGACGGAGGAACTCTCAATGAAAGCACCAATGTCGGTGTCAAAACCGGCGGATCTCGGGTAGGGGTCCCGAACTATGCGTCTAGGCGGATGGTAACAGGAGACAAGGGACACGATGTTTTACCAGGTTTGGGCCCTCTTGATGGAGGTAAAACCCTACGTCCCTGCTAGATTAATATTGATGATGTGTGTTACAAGAGTGGATCTACCACGAGATCAAAGAGGCTAAACCCTAGAAGCTAGCCTATGGTATGATTGTTGTTCGTCCTACGGACTAAAACCCTCTGGTTTATATAGACACGGATAGGGTTAGGGTTACACAGAGTCGGTTACAATGGTAGGAGATCTACATATCCGTATCGCCAAGCTTGCCTTCCACGCCAAGGAAAGTCCCATCCGGACACGGGACGAAGTCTTCAATCTTGTATCTTCATAGTCTTGGAGTCCGGCCGATGATGATAGTTCGGCTATCCGGACACCCCCTAGTCCGGAACTCCCTCACTTGGCAACTTGGGTTATGTTGGTACCTGTACGCTTAGCTTATCCGGTGTTGCCCTGAGAACGAGATATGTGCAGCTCCTATTGGGATGTCGGTAGATCAGGCGGTCTTCTGGTCTTGTTTACCATTGTCGAAATGTCTTGTAAACCGGGATTCCGAGACCGATCGGGTCTTCCCGGAGAAGGAATATCCTTCGTTGATCGCGAGAGCTTATCATGGGCTAAGTTGGGACACCCCTGCAGGGTTTGAACTTTCGAAAGCCGTGCCCGCGGTTATGTGGCAGATGGGAATTTGTTAATGTCCGGTTTGCAGTAAACTTGAAGTAAACTCTTTTAAAATACACCAACCGTGTGCGTAACCGTGAGTGTCTCTTTTCGGGGCTGATCGAGAGGAGAACACGGTTTCTGGGTTATGTTTCACGTAAGTAGGAGTTCAGGATCACTTCTTGATCATTACTAGTTGACGACCGCTTGCTAAGCTCCTCTTCTCGCTCTTGTTTCATAAGTTAGCCACCATACTTTGCTTAGTCGCTGCTGCAACCTCACCACCTTACCCCTTCCTTACCCATTAAGCTTTGCTAGTCTTGATACCCAGGGTAATGGGATTGCTGAGTCCTCGTGGCTCACAGATTACTACAACACCAGTTGCAGGTACAGGTTATGCGATGCTCATGACGCGAGAGCGATGTTTACTTGTGTTGGAGTTCTTCTGCTTCTTCGATCAGGGGATAGGTTCCAGGTCGGCAGCCTAGGCTAGCAGGGTGGATACTGTTTGAGTTGTTGTTTATGTTTCATCCGTAGTCTGATGTTGATCTTGTTTTTGGTGTATTCTTGCGGCAATTGTATGCCTTGTATGTATCCCCACCTATTATGTAATGTTGATGTAATGATATCCACCTTGCAAAAGCGTCTTCAAGATGCGCTTCTATCCTTGGTGGGACCTTCGAGTTTCTTTAGGATAGGGTCGCATCTTGGGCGTGACAGAATTTTTCAATGAAAGACCTCGGTGAAGCTACTTATGTATTGGGCATCAAGATCTATAGTGATAGATCGAGATACTTAATAGGACTTTCACAAAGCACATACCTTGACAAAGTTTTGAAGAAGTTCAAAATGGATTAGTCAAAGAAAGGTTTATTGCCTGTGTTGCAAGTTGTGAAGTTGAGTAAAGACTCAAAGCCCGACCACGACAGAAGATAGAGAGAGAATGAAAGTCATTCCCTATGCCTTAGCCATAGGTTCTATAAAGTATCCCATGTTGTGTACCAAACCTGTTGTGTATCTTGCCATGAGTTTGGCAAGGGATACAATAGTGATCCAGGAATAGATCACTAGACAACCGTCAAAATTATCCTTAGAAGACTAAGGAAATATTTCTCGGTTATGGAGGGGATACTACTCCCTCCGTTCCAAAATAACTGTCTCAACTTTGTACTAGCTCTAATACAAAGTTGCACTAAGTTTAAGACACTTATTTTGGGTCGGAGGGAAAGATGTTTGCGGGCTCATTTTTGATAGAGTAAAATGCATCATAAGTCCTAAAACTATTGGTGATGTGTCAGTTTAGTCCTATAACTTGGAAACTGCAGCTCTGGGTCCTAAAATTATTGGAGGTGTGTCAGTTTAGTCCTATAACCTCAAAACTGTATTTTTGGTCCCAAAACTATTGGAGGTGTGCCAGTTTAGTCCTATTACTTCGAAACTGCAGTTTTTGGTCCCAAAACTATGCAAGTTTGTTCATCTCAGGTCCTAAGCTTGCATGGCAGCATCTATGTTGCATTGTTTCAAAATAGCACTTTATATGTGTTTACTTCCCCAAAAGTGTTCCATACGCTTCAACGTCGCACTGTGTGTTGCAACCTGCACGCCCTCCACCTACGTGCCCATGAGCTACAAGGCAACCTCGCTAAGAGGTTTTGGTGCGGCCGCCAGGGAGACCCTGAGCCAGTCGGCATGGAGGAGAGACACCGAGCCAATCGGGATGGAGGACGCCACCCCCCCCCCCCCCCTCATGACATTGTCCTTGCCCCGATACCCTTGCCGTAGAGCTGGTCGTGCATGTTGTTGTTTGGGCACGAGCATGGCCACAGGTGGGAAATAGTCAATATTGCGGGACGGCGTGGAAGTTAACCTGGTGGGTACATTGGGTGAACGTGGCAACAATTCAGGCATCTTTAAGCGACACGGCAGCGGGTCAATGCTGGCCTGGCCATGCAAGCTTAGGACCTGTGATGAACAAACTTACATAGTTTTGGGACGCAAGCAGTTTTAAAGTTATATGACTAAACTAGCACACCTTCAATAGTTTTAGAACCTAAAACTGCATTTTTGAAGTTATAGGACTAAGTTGACACACCTCCAATAATTTTAAGACTTGCATTTTACTCTTTTTGATATGCGTGGTCGATGCTGTGAGCCACTACGGTAAGGGTGGGATTTTCTCGTAATTATGTGGAAGTGCCGGGGGCAGAGGGGAAGAGCGTGAGAAAAGAAATAAGCCACGGAAACACCACACCTCCGGCGCGTGCTCCTCCGCCCCTTGCCACGGCCCACCTCGACCCCGACCCCGACCCCGATTCGCTCCTCCGCCGCTGCTCCCTCGTCGTCCACCTCGACGCCGAGCTCGCTCCTCCGCCGGAGCCACTGCCGAGAGCAGCTAAGGTAATTCCCCCTGATCCCGGTCAAAATCCATCTCCTCCTCGCTGCAACGCGCGGCCGATCCCCGTAGCAGCGACTTTTCCTCTCCGCCGCCACCATCCCGTGCGGCGCCCTCCTCTTCTCCGCCTGACCTCCTACGTTCCTACCCTACCAATCCGACCCGACCCGATTCCGCCGCGCCTCAGAGCTGCCGCCGGGCCCTAGCTCCGCGTCATCGCCGACGCCCCGTCCCCCACCCCTCAGCCGCCCACCAACCCATCCCGCCTCCCCGGGACCGCCGTTCCCATTCTAGACCTCATCGAGATCCGCCCTGTCGCGCCCGCATAATACTTCGATGATGATCTTCTTTTTTTAGTTTTAATTATGGGTACAAAATCATGTGGTTTGGCTCCGAAATGGTGACTGGCCATCTGCCACAGCACACTGAAGCGATCGTAATACAGTCATTCCATCTCTTTTTCAGAGGGAATAAACATTTCGTGTAGCCCCGGCCGATTGTTCACCACCGTAAGTCAAATCCTCAGATTCAGCCTTTCACACCTCACGGCCTTATAGCAATGGTCTCCGGTGCCACTATACAGTGGCACACTCCCTTCATGGACGCGTTGCGCCAGGTTGAAGCATGCCCATCAGTGAATTAACTCAACTAAACCGTCTTTGTTGAACACACCATCATGGCTGGTGATGGCATGTTTGGCCTTTGTAGGGCACCCTTGTAGAAAGCAAGGCGGCCAGTCCAGCGAAGAGAAATTGTGCAGCAGTGTGTGCCGGTGCAGTGCCGAGGGAGTACGTGCTTGTTCTTGAGCAGTAATGCTAGGAGGATGGAAGGCAAATTAAGTAGACAGTTCGTGCAGCCCACTTGCTGGTTGTTACAATAGTAGTATAGCAATTCGACTGTTATGTACCAAAGGGCCACCATTTTGGTGTGATGCACAATTGCCCCCATTTTACAATGTCACGTAGCAAATTTTGCTTATTATCGTGTTCAACTATTCCATATATCAATTTGTGTACTATTAAGAAGTATGTTTTTGAAAGATTGTTGGTATGCACATTCTGTCAAAATTGTCAGAAAACTGCACATTTGATTGACTACAAAAGCCATAGATTCTTGCTGATAATTGCCGTCTGGTCATTAGCTTGTCCCACCCCCCATGTGTCAGGTGAACTATTAGATGGTCTGTGCATGTCGGATTCGGTAGTCACAGTGGCACACGCCCACCTTCCGCTTCCCAAAATATGTGCATCTTTGTTCGATTTACTCTTGACAGTTTTTTTCTGCAGGAAAACCTAGAGTAGGTGGTGTTATCTGGCTTCGAATTGCTGTCTAAACATTTCTTGATCTTCACTCATCAGAAACTTAAAGCATGAGGTTAGTAGTCTTAATTCCTCCTTTGTGATCAATAAGAAACTGTTTGAAAGATATGATGCATACTGACTTATTTTGTATGCACGTTTTTCGGAGTCTTAGTTAGTACTCCATTACTTGGCTTGGGTTATTTCAAATCTTATCTCTGGGCTAGCATAATGATGGAGCATAAGCATTTCTCTTTTTTTTACCAACTTGTGAACAAGGGTTCAGCATATTTGTTTGGTGTCCCGAGGAATACAATTGATTTTTACGTTGCAACATGACATGGTAAATGCAAGTGTGTAGAAAGTCTTGAACTTAATCCAGGTTTTATGCAAAATAGTATTCTCTGTTTGAGAAACTGGAAGGACTGATAGAGCTAATATGTCAAAGGGCTTATATTCGAGATAAGATTCTCTATTTGGCTTTTGCATTTTATGGTACTATGAAGGCATAGAAAATAGCATTGATGTTGCCTGCTTAAACACAATAAGGCCTAGCTATTGATTTCTACATAGATGTGGTATTGGAAAAAATGGGTATGATTTTGTAGTACCATTTGTATTTTTATATGGTTTTACATGTACACGAAACCATGTTTTTTGGCGCAAATGCTGCGCTATGATCCAGAGCTAATGAAAACAACTGAACTGGCTGCATAAGTGTGAGCTAGACCTCAACTTGCTTGATTTTGCTTCCATTATTTTGACCTTTTTCTCTTCAGCTCCCATCGCGTGAAGTGGAATGAGGACAATCTGTATGAGATTGAATCAAACAAGCCAGTGAGGCAGAAGATAACCGAGCCCAAGACACCGTATCACCCTATGATGGATGAAGATGGTATATGCCTTGTTACTTGTATTTCATCATATCTGACCACTATTTGTGCTCATAATGTGCAACGCTGAATAATTGCTTTCATTGCTTGCTCTCTAGGGTCACTATCACCAACACGCCCTTTCGACAAGTGTCTAGATGAGACTGTTAGTGCTGAAGCTATATTGACTGCTTTAAATGGTGTGGCCTCTTCAAGTAAAAATGATTCAAAGGATGATGAGTGGGCATCCTCAGATGATGATGCAGATGCCATGGAACAGGATGGTGGTTGGTAGCTTCTTTCTCAGTTACCATTTTATGTTTCTAGAGTTGTTAGAGTAAGAAGGGGAGCCTTGGCGCAGTGGTAAAGCTGTTGCCTTGTGACCATGAGGTCACGGGTTCAAGTCCTGGAAACAGCCTCTTGCAGAAATGTAGGGAAAGGTTGCGTACAATAGACCCAAAGTGGTCGGACCCTTCCCCAGACCCTGCGCAAGCGGGAGCTACATGCACTGGGGCTGCCCTTTTAGAGTTGCTAGAGTAAATCAGTAATTACTGATGTTCAATATATTTGACTAGCTGAGTTATGCGACTTGATTTTATGGTATCAGCTTTCTGTAATGAGGTCCATAAGTGATCCAACTATATGACTACTCATATAGCTCTTCTAAATTAGCTAGCTAAGATAAACCTTTTGTAACTCCTTCTAAGCTGGTATCTTATATCATGATTTATATTTGTATTTGATGTCATGCACAAGTGTATACTCCCTCCGTTCCCAAATAATTGTCTTTCTAGCCATCTCAAATGGACTACAACATACGGATGTATATAGACATGTTTTAGAGTGTAGATTCACTCATTTTGCTCCGTATGTAGTCACTTGTTGAAATCTCTAGAAAGACAATTATTTAGGAACGGAGGGAGTACTTAATTATCAACGTAATGGGCAATAATAAGCTTACCATCTGAGTCCAGGACGTTATTCGAACAGGCAGTGATATGTTTGATGTTCATGCAGACTCAGAAGCTGACAGATCATCAGTGAGTTTCAAAGAGCATCGCCGCAATCACTACGATGAATTCCGCAAGGTCAAGGAACTGATGCGCACTGGATCCCTGGTTGAAGACGAGGCCCGTGCGAATGAGCGAGCTGCAAACAACGTCGAAGACAAAGCCGCAGGAGAGAAGGCAACAGGCGACAAGAGTGAATCGTCAGCATCACCTCAAGTATGAGCCGCAAAGTGAATTCTGTGGTCGCTAAGCCTAGGGAAGTTCAACTAAGCGGGAGCATGCAGTTTGCGCCTGCTCTGTGTGTATTGTTGGATCCTTGTTTTCGTACCAGATCGGATGATTTTCTGTACGCAAAGAACCTGTTCCTCTTTCTTATTTTGAGATGTTGTGGTGCCTAAAATGGTGGAGAATACTAGTTACTTCACGTTCAGTCAGGAGGCTAGAATTTGCCTGGGCCGCTTTTTATAATACTGGAACTGAGTTATATGGACAACCCTTGAGCAAATTTTCTTCGCGAGATCATGCTTTACTGCTATTAGATTGCTTGTGATTGTGGATCTGTGATGAACATAGAGTTATTGCACAATGAAGGTATTTGCTTTCATTGTTCAGTTCAGTAGTTCGTTGGTTTGCCTGGCCACTGGAAACAGCTTATGAGAATATGAGATTGTAAAGCAGCAAACTGTGGCCTGCTTGAACAGCTCGGCTGATCGCTAGGATTTAATGCCAAAAGATTTTCAACGCACGCCTTGTGCTGTAAAAGTTGGCAAATTAAAAAGAAGTGTTTAGTAGAAAGCTCGAAGCGAAGTTAAAAGATGTCGACAATTATGCACTTTCATCTTTTAAAAATAAATATAATTATGCAATTTTTCAGTTAACCAAAATTTCATCCTTAAAAATAAAATAATTGGTGGATGGAGGTCGGTGATTAGCGTCAATGATTGATGGATTGGGATCACTCAAACTATCTCACTTGAGGAAGGCCATGTCCTCCATGCTGATGTTGGTCTCTTGTGAACTCGAAGGAGCGTGACGCTAGAGTACACTGCGACTTCAACCATGGTCATTTTGTGCAACATCAAAGGGGAAGTGAGTTTGTGAGTGCTCGCCGGAGCTAAGCAATTGAGTATTGTAATCATTGTTTTTAAGGCGTCCGTAAGGCGACGCTTAGGCGTCAGGGCGCCCTGCAAGCTTAAGGCGTCCAGCTTGTCTTAGGTACCTGAGTAAGGCGTCCGCCTTAAGCTTTAAGGCGTCTGAAGCGCTGCTAAGGCGTCCAGGTTAGCGCCTTGGTCCATATTGGACGCCTTGAGCTTGCCAGCCAGGCAGGGAAGTAGTTTTAGGCGGGAAACAGTCTTCTGGTGGGAAACAGAGATGCTGTTGACGCCAACAGGTAAGAGGGGGGAAAGAGAGAGAGAAACAACCCCCAATCCACACACACCTCCTCCTCCTTCCCTGGATCCTCTCCTCCAGCAGATCTGCTCCCTCCTCTGCAGCAGATCCTCTCCAACAGCTCCTCCTCCCCTCCTCTCCAGCAGCTCCTCCTCCTCCTCCTCTCGAGTAGCTCATCCTCCTCCTCTTCAGTACAGCAGCAACCAGCAACAGGCAACAGCAAGGAGCCAACACCTCTCCCCCCTTCTCCCCAACCCTCCTCTGCTCTGTTCCTTCCATGTTAAGTTGTTCATTGCTTGCTGTTTTTCAGTTCTTCATTGTTTCCTGCTTTGCTGGTTGCTCACTGCTTTGTGCTAGCTGCTTTGCTGGTTGCTCACTACCTCTCTTATAGTGGTTAGTGGATGCTTGGATGGTTAGAATAATGCCTGATTACTGTTGGGGAGAAGATAAAGTGCAAAGAGGATGGATCCTATATGGGCTCTAGAACCAGCAGCAAGTGCAAGATGCGTAGTGTGTATGCCTAGTTGCCTACCAAATTCTACTTCATTCTACTGCTTAGAACTCTCTAAGGCGTCCGCCTTGCCTTATGCCTTACCGCTTAGGCAGTGAGGTGCCCCCCAGCGCCTTGCCTCGCCTTACCGTAAAAACAATGATTGTAATGTCACGACAGTGCCAACTTCCTTCTTGAACCCTCTGTTAGGTTATTTTTTTCGAGCCTTCTCTCCTTAATTAATGAAAATGGTAAATTTTATGCCTTGTTTCAAAAAAGAAATGTAAATGTTACATATCGCGATGTGCACACACTCGCTGGCGTGACGTGACATGTCGTCTAAACATTTTTGTGCGACCTACATGACATCAAATCTGGCATTGATCCTAAGGCATAACCACCAAGGATTTAAATTGCTAGCTAAGAGCATCTACTATCAAAATGTGCAAATCTAACCTCCTATATGTCCGTGCGGGCAAAAGCCGGTCACCCCCATTTGTCTGTCATCGCAATCACATCTCCCATTTGCAAACCCCTATTGAATACTAATCCCCGCAAGGTTCATCTCATCATACATACTCTATAGATGAAACGAACTAGAACATTCAAAAGCAAACTATCCAAATTCTACTTGTTGTCGTCGGAGATGTAGATGACCCCCTTGCCGGAGCCGCCGGCATCCTGGACATTGACGGCAGGCCGAAGCTCCGACACATCCTCCTCCTCGTCGTCCACGAATAGTCGATCATGCCTCATGTCGGTGAGGTGGATACGGCGGCGGTTCGCCTCCACCTCCTTCTCGGATTAGAGCGACTCCAAGATGGCCTGGTTTTCAACCATGAGTTCGGGATCGACGATGAGCATCGTAAAGGTGGCAGCGCCCGCTTGCTCCACCTACAATTGTGTCTCCACCGCGAGGTGCTCCGCCTCTGCCTCCTCCATAATGAATCCACCGGGCTCAACCTCCATGCCTGCCGCCTCCTCCTCCTCCGCTCATCCATCCTCCTCCGCATGGTGAGCGGCGCAATGCATCTCGGCGGCCTGCATCTCACGCGTGATCTCCATCTAATGCTCCAGTGTGAGCATTTAATAGTATGTGATCTTCTATCGGACCATGGTGGACAGAGCGGTGGAAGCGGAAGGGGAAGCGGTGGCGGTGCAAACGGGGGGTGGGGGAGATGGGAAATAGGGGTGGCTAGGGTTTACCCTCGCTGCCCGGCTTAAATAGCCAGATTTGACCCCTCAGGTGATGCATCGGAGCGGTGGCATGAATGCGTCCTCATCAAAACGGCGGACCGATGGGTTTCGCGTGGGTCCTACCCGTCAACCCGACGTGGCGGACTCATCCGAGGGCCCCATATATGGCCCACATATGGGCTGGATATGAGGGGTGACGGTGTCCCGGATGGTGGGTCTCTCACCACGTCATCACCAGGCCTGGTGAGCCAGGCCGAGGACCCCTATGTCTGTTCACCAGTGGGCCACATCAACGCGGCCCATGGCATATAAAAGGAGGATGCTAGTAGAATTAACGTATACTCCAAGATATTATAAGTTGTCTACAACATGTTATATAACTGACTAGGATATATCCCTAGACCCCCCCTTCATGTGCCTATATAAACCAAGGGGTAGGGCTTGTAGATGAAATACAACAATCTCTAGGTAGATCATATGTACTTTGTACTCCAACCAAAAGCAATAAAACACAAGCATGGTGTAGGGTTTTATCTCCCGGAAGAGCCCAAACCTGGGTAAAAACTCGTATCTTTGTTACCACAGTCTCAAGACCCTAGACCCCGCCCCCGGTTGCCTACATAAACCGAGGGGTAGGGCTTGTATGCGACACACAACGATCTCCAGGCAGATCATTTGTACTTTGTACTCCAACCAAAAGCAATAAAACACAAGCTGGGTGTAGGCTTTTATCTCTCCGAAGAGCCCAAACCTGGGTAAAAACTCGTGTCTTTGTTACCATAGTCTCAAGACCCTTAGTTGGGGACCCCCTACCCGAGATCTGCTGAATTTAGCTCCGTCAGGGGTGTCAGACAACCCAGATGTATGAGATGTGTCGTGGACTTAACACGGCAGATGCCCTAGCAAAAGGACTTAGGTGTGGAGCCATCGCAGCTAGGTTATCTCGAAGGGGTTAAACGGGACAAAGGACACAGAGTATACCCAGGTTCGGCCCCTCTCAACGAGGTAAAGGCCTACTCCTGCTTTAGGTTGTATTGCTTGGGTTTCGATTACCAGGGAGCGAATACGCTTGACCTAGTTCTCGATCAGTTGTTTCTTGAGTTAACCCGCCGTCGGGTCACCCCTTTATATACAGGTTGATGCCTGGCGGCTTACAGAGTCCCGGCCAGCTCATACAAAACGTGTCCGGCTCGGTATCTAACTAAGATTTCCTTATAATACAAGTTAAACATATGGCGGCTCACACCCGTGGGCCTCAAGTCGTCCCTGGGTCTTGGGCCTTCAATAAGCTTGCTCTATGAACCGCCATCTTCATATCTTTTTGGGCCTCTTCATTTTAAGCCGCCAGTAGCATGACCCGGGGCCCTCCTGGGCGGGTCATACCCAATAGTTATATCCCCAACATTAGGCCCCAGGTTGACTTGAACTTGTTCACATCAATCTTCAACACTTGTCTTTAGCAGAATCTTCAATCGTCAACTTTCATGAACTTGTTATAACCCGCCATGACGTCAGCTCACAGAACCACGGTAACCCGCCATGACATCAGGCGCATTAATTACGCACAACCCAGAATATCTCAACATATTCTTTTAATGAACCTCTGAAAATCGAGGTGCCCTTATAGCCACATCATCATTTTTCGGCCTCCTCAGTTCCCGCGCATGCCATCTATCCACTACCTTATAAATAGGGATGGGGGTCCTTCTTTTCAGTTTTTACCCCGCCCCCTCGTCTTCGTCCTCCTCCTCGCGATGCCCTAGCAAGCCCGAGCTCTGTCGCCGCCTTCTCCGTCCAGCGTCCTCAACTCCGGCTGCCGCATCGACCTAATCGGACCAGAGCACTGCGGCACATCTCCGTTGTTCCTCAACATCAGTAAGTATTTACTTTTCCCCGTATCAGATCTACATTAGGGTTTTCACCGTTCGTCGGTGTTCTTCACTGTTCCTTTATTTTATCCTTTAGATCGTATAGTTTGATCTGAATACGATACCAAACTTGTGTGGTAGTAGTTTAGCATCCCCTTTCAATCAAATAAAGCCCTCCCTTTGTACAAAAAATCTCATCTGGGCATACAAGTTCTTCTGTTGCCACCACCTTAGGTTTAAAATTTATTTTATTTTTGAACTGTTGTAGATCCAAAATTATAGAACTGATCTGTGGAATCTGTTTTTCCAAGACTTAGCAAATCCTCACTTATAGATCTGAAATATGGCAACTGTTCGGGCGGCTTAAATGATAAACCGTAACCCGCCATATACCATTAGTTCCCTTTTAAGCCGCCAGCATATATTCATAATCTGTATAACCCGACATTGTCATCCATTTTAACCATGCCGGCTCTTCCTTCTGCCTATGAATTGGCTTTGTATAATACATTCTTTTAATCACTGGCTGGTTTAACAGCACAATCCTTAACCCGACGATATTTTCCTTTGTAGTCAAAAACGTCTAAAGCCAAAACTGTCAGCTCATGCAACTGGGTCGTCTCTCGGGTTACCGAGGAAACACTGAACGAGTATGTCCAAACGAGCGTCTTAGCCAAAAAAAGATGTCATCCATTGGAGGGTCCCAGGCACAGAAACCCCTCCTCAGTCCATCTTCAAGATATCGGGCCCAATTCTGTTTCAAACATCTGCAACTTTCAAGTGTTTAGCGAAGTATACCTTCAACAGGAGCCCACTGTAGAATTGTTCAGAGAATTTTATTACTTAAACCGGCAGACTGAGTTCACAGACGGGCGCAGCTTAGAATTAAGTGGCATTTCGATTTAGAGGCGGAAAGAAGCCACCTTCCCAGCCGCCAAGCTGCCCAGTCACCCTAAAGACTGGAACCAGACTTGGTTTTACAGCCAAGATACTTCTCTAGAAGGGGAAAATCCTCTGCCGGGTTACCATGAAAACTGGCTTAGCAATAGGCACCCTCTTCCAGATCGGATTAGGACAGAAGAACGGGCCAAATATATGCCCATCTTCTCAAAGATCAAAGCCTTAATGGCTAACCATTGACTGGAATCGACCTAGTCCGATGCCGGGCTGCTTGGAGAATTCGCCCCTAAGCCGCCGCTCCAGTTTAATGTGTGAGTATGCTGGCGATGTCAAAGACCCTCAGCGGCACTATCAGATAGAATGAGTGATGAAGATATCAATGATATGACCAAGACTCTGCTGAACGAGAGCTTGGAAAATTGCAGCAAGACCGGCTTAAATCCTTTTTGCACCTTTAACAAACCTCCAGTTGTAAGTATTTGAAACAATTTCCGGTTTACTCAGTTATTCACTTAAAACTGCCTTCTTACAATCATTTTAATTTCCGTAGGCCGATTCTCCTTTCCGGAACAAGAAGTGGCAAGATAAGCCAGCCAAGAAGCTTGATTTCTACTACACAACCTTCTTCTTGTAGACGTTGTTGGGCCTCCAAGTGCAGAGGTTTGTAGGACAGTAGCAAATTTCCCTCAAGTGGGTGACCTAAGGTTTATCAATCCATGGGAGGCGTAGGATGAAGATGGTCTCTCTCAAGCAACCCTGCAACCAAATAGCAAAGAGTCTCTTGTGTCCCCAACACACCCAATACAATGGTAAATTGTATAGGTGCACTAGTTCGGCGAAGAGAGGGTGATACAAGTGCAATATGGATGGTAGATATAGGTTTTTGTAATCTGAAAATATAAAAACATCAAGGTAGCAAGTGGTAAAAGTGAGCGTAAACGGTATTGCAATGCTAGGAAACAAGGCCTAGGGTTCATACTTTCACTAATGCAAGTTCTCTCAACAATAATAACATAATTGGATCATATAACTATCCCTCAACATGCAACAAAGAGTCACTCCAAAGTCACTAATAGCGGAGAACAAGCGAAGAGATTATGGTAGGTACTGAAACCACCTCAAAGTTATTCTTTCCAATCAATCCGTTGGGCTATTCCTATAAGTGTCACAAACAACCCTAGAGTTCGTACTAGAATAACACCTTAAGACACAAATCAACCAAAACCCTAATGTCACCTAGATACTCTAATGTCACCTCAAGTATCCGTGGGCATGATTATACGATATGCATCACACAATCTCAATTCATCTACTCAAACCAACACATAGAACCTCAAAGAGTGCCCCAAAGTTTCTACCGGAGAATCGCGACGAAAATGTGTGCCAACCCCTATGCATAGGTTCATGGGCGGAACCCGCAAGTTGATCACCAAAACATACATCAAGTGAATCACGTGATATCCCATTGTCACCACAGATACGCACGGCAAGACATACATCAAGTGTTCTCAAGTCATTAGAGACTCAATCTGATAAAATAACTTCAAAGGGAAAACTCAATCCATTACAAGAGAGTAGAGGGGGAGAAGAGACATAAGATCCAACTATAATAGCAAAGCTCGCGATACATCAAGATCGTGCCAAATCAAGAACACGAGAGAGAGAGAGAGAGAGAGATCAAACACATAGCTACTGGTACATACCCTCAGCCCCGAGGGTGAACTACTCCCTCCTCGTCATGGAGAGCGCGGGATGATGAAGATGGCCACGGTGAGGTTCCCCCCTCCGTGAGGTCTTGAACAGGTCCCGATTGGTTTTGGTGGCTCAGAGGCTTGCGGTGGAACTCCCGATCTAATCTCTGTTCGGAAGTTTTAGGATACGAGGTATATATGGGTGAAAGAATGCGTCGGTGGAGCTTGGGGCCCCACGAGGCAGGGGGCACGCCCTAGGGGGGTGGGCGCCCCACCCTCGTGAGCACCTCCCTTATGTCCTGACATGGGGTCCAAGTCCATCCGGTAGCTTTCCTTCCAAAAATAACTTCTCCAGTTGATTTCGTTCCGTTTCGACTCCGTTTGATATTCCTTTTCTTGAAACTTTGAAATAGACAAAAAAACAAACAAATGCAGGCTGGGCCTCCGGTTAATAGGTTAGTCCCAAAAATAATATAAAAGTGGATAATAAATCCAAATATTGCCCAAAACAGTAGATAATATAGCATGGAGCAATAAAAAATTATAGATACGTTGGAGACGTATCAAAGACCCGAACAGCGAATAAGGCTCCTAAAAAGCCTGCCAAGAAGAAGACCAACCCCTCCGAGTTATTTTACTTGGATGATGATGAGTCAGAGGTAGAACCTGACTCCATTGGCTCATATTTTGTACATCTTATTGACAATGATCACTATCAGGATGACGCGGGGGCTAGCCGTGCCAACGATGAAGAGGTAATTACTCTTTCCTCCGGCTCAGAACCTATGTTGAGACGGAAAACTCGACAATTAAGCCGGAAAGTAAGATTTTCTCACCCTTTAGCTTACTTGGATCCCAACTTTCTTTTGAAGAAACAACAGCACGAACTTCGCCGTACAACCCGAAATAGCAGGTGGAAACCTTTCCTCTGGCTTACCGAACACACCCGCTCCCCGAAAGCGCCGGAACGAGGTGCCACAAAAATTCATCCTTATTTTTTCCAAAAGCGGGTCTTATTCGTCAACCACTTAACCCGTCTGACTCAAATTATCAGGGAACATATCACTCCTCATCTGGCGACTCCACTGGGACTCAGATCCCCTTCTTCAAAGTCTCCCCCGGGTTAGAACATTAACCTTGTTTTGCTTTAACACTTACTTTGACTGATATATTAATCTTGTCATGCATCTTGTTCTCAGTGCTATAGCCAAGCCCAGCAAGAAACTGAAAATGAATAAACCGGCAGAAGATCCCAATACTGCTGATCCAGAGAAGTAGACAATACCTGAATCCTCACATCAAACCTCTGAAGCAGCCACTGATGACCTGCCGCCAGAGGAGCACCCTGTCACCATGGACTCCATGAATGTAGACCCGGAGAATGCTAAGCCGCCCAGTCCTGCTCAGCCGGCTCAGGAGACTGTAGACATAATAGTTACTGGGACGGCTTATACAGCACGAGGCAACCCCACTGTCTTATCCAAGCACAGCGCCAAAGAAGAATTTTCTGCTGTTGATAAGGGCAAGTGGAAATTGGACTTGGAAAGCTATGCCCAATTCAATGCTCAGGAGATTCATTCAGGTTATCTAAACTGCCTTCACACCAGCCGTGATTTTGAGGCCAACCTGGTCAACCTCATGAAGGAGCGTCTTGAGGTAAGCACTGCAATCTTCTCCATATAAGTATATATCTGCCAGGCGCCAAGTCTACTGGATATGATAAAATTGAATATGTTGTAGACTTTAGATAGCCTCTTGAATCTTACATTCATGTCATGGCATATTGTAGTTTGCATAATCAAAACGAGTTGCCCCCAAGGGCCGGATTAAGCTGCATAGCTGAAACCGGGACTTGAAATTGTAGGTCTCAACTTCGCATATGTAGCTCCCAAGGGCCGGCTTAAACTGACAAGTTAAGCCGGGACTTCAAATAGTAGTGCTCAATTTTGCACTTGTAGCTCCCAAGGGTCGGCTTAAGCTGACAAGTTAAGCCGGGACTTATCACCATAATTATGAATAAAATCCAAAATATGTATCCCCCATGAACCGGTTTTAATCGTAGAACTTTATCTGGGTCATCATGAAAAATTTCTTCAAAAAGAGCAATGTGCATTAGCCCTCAAGTGCCAAGTAAAATACTTGTATTATGCTTGGGACTTTAAATAAGATGATCATCATAACATCATACTGCCTGCCTTTTTGTGTGACAGGCTAAATTGAATATGAAGGAATCTCAAGTCACTGATCTGAGGCAGAACATCCAAAACCAGGAAACTGAAACTTCCAAGGCCAAATCAGAGCTGAAGACCGCTTTAGAAGACATTGAAAATTTGAAAAGGAACTTCAGTACTAAAAGAACCGGCTGGGAGACCGAAAAGACAACTCTGTTAAAAGAGCAGAAGATGCTGAGGCTCCTCTTAAGCCGGTGACTGACGAGTTATCCGGCTTAAAGCAGCAAATCCATAACATGATAGCTGCCATCTTTGGTAAGTAACAGAATACTTCCACTTGTATCATCAGTGTATCACAATCATTGACCGGTTTACCAATATTTTTGCTGATGCAGGCTCCAGAAGCTCCAAACTGGGTCAAGACATGCGCATAAGGCTGAAAGCTGTATATACCCTTGTGGAGCAGTTGTATACTGGTGCTCAACGGGCTATTTCTGCTGCCTCTCATAAGAAGCAACCACCTTCCCTTATCAAGGAAGTGTTGGAGAAACTGTCTGTGTTGCCTCAAAGGTTTGAAGAATTAAAGCGATCAGTCGCCCGAGCCGGTGCCATCACCGCCCTGAGCTGGGCAAAGGCATGGCAAACAAAACTTGACCCGGAAGAACTAGCCACCGGCTGCCCGAGTTTAAAAGAAGACGGTTCTCCCTTCAGTGCTGATGACTTCACCAAAATAGTAAGGGAGATGCGTCCCTTGGCAAGCAAATTGGCCGAGGAAACTGATCTCTCCAAGTATCGTCCGGTTTACGATGTTGAAAACGCAAAGGTGAAGGCGCCGATTCATGAGGCTGTGGACCTTATCCCGCCAACACGTAAGCACACCTTCGCTCCTGATATTGACCCGTCAAGCCTTATTGATGATGAAGTTGTGTTTAGAGCTTTGACCGGGATCAACTGTACCACATCTGACTTCCAGCCAATGGGTGAACAAGAAGAAGAACCGGTGCAGGATGATCCGGAAGCTTCAACACGCCAAGACCAGGGCCACTGAACCACGACCCGGCTCTCAGCCTTCCATATAGAAGTTGTGCGCAGCAAAAATACTTATTCTTTTGGGCTACATGACGCCTTGTAATAGGCTAGTTGAAAACAATGATCTGTCATGCCATCGTCTATGTTTATCTTCATAACACTTTAAACCGCCGATCTTGATATGGAAAGATCTGCCGTTTCTGCTCATAATATTATCAGTTATACAAGTCATATTAATCATACTCCCTGCACACAAGCAGATAACATGTGCCTTGGCGGTTTACCCCAGGGCGGGTCATGATGTCCAATATAAAAGCCGTTATGACTGTATAGTCCATAACCAGGGCGGGTTATCAAAACCTCGCATATTCATAGAATAAACAAATAACATACCTATTATATTTGGTCATACTGCCATCTTACCACGCCATATGCAGCAAGGGTAACAGCCCGGAAAACTTTAGAGCGTATAACTCCAAGTGCACAATCAAGGCATACTGGCGACTTATCGTCCAAAACCAGTTCGGGTTATCAAATATCCGAATACGCTCAAATATGAGCCACAAAGATTAAGGCTACATGGCCTGAATCGTTTTAAATCATATGTCAATATGGTACAAAAATATGAACCCAAACAATGTTCAAACAAAATAACAAAACAGAAAAACAAGGCTTTCATAGGCTGTCAAACCTCAATATCAAGTGTTGTTCAAGGGCCACACAGCCACTGAGTTAATCCTTTATTCAAACATGTAAGTCGGGCCTCACATGACCAATCGTCGCTTTAACTTTGACAAGTTCAGGGTCTTTATAAGATTAACTGTCAAGAATACGGCGGGTCATTCCAGGATTACCTGGTCGGAGTGGCAGACATACAAAGGCATGATAACCCAGAGTTTTGGTGAATACACCTGGCGTCCAAGCCAATCAAAAGGGTAAATATAGGTATGTTCATTGAACAGGAAGCCCCCAAGTGGCCTTAAACAAGCCATCAAGGCAGGTTACCTATGTTTGAACAGTTCATTCTAACAAGTTCTATTTGGTAACCTTATAACTTGGGCAGAAAAGAAGTCATTTGTAACAAGGGGTATAAGCCGAATCAAAGGGTAGTCATAGCTATGATCTGTGAGCAGGAAGCCCCCATGTTATTTGTAACAAGGCGTGCAAGCCGGATCAAGAGGGTAGTCATAGCTATGCCCAGTGAGCAGGAAGGCCCCAAGTGATCTTATGAATTGACAATAAAGACTCAAATACTCATAAATGAAACAACAGAGGCCCTGAATTATCAGAGATGTCGGCTTTATTATACTAATCATAATATATACATTGGTAGAAATATGTACAGCACAAGAGCCGATGGCTCAGGTGTAATAAGGTCGAAGATGAGCAATGTTCCACAGCCGGCGTGTCTCCTCTTTCGACGTGCGTGAGTCCTTGTGGTCTCAAACATCGATGAGGTGGTATGACCCGTTGTTTAGATTTTTGCTGACCACAAAAGGCCCTTCCCAAGGTGGGGATAACTTATGCGTATCTGTTTGATCCTGCATGAGCCGGAGCACCAAGTCACCTTCTTGAAAGGTCCGGGTTTTAACCCGGCGGCTATGATATCGACGCAGATCTTGTTGGTAGATTGCTGAACGAGCCGCCGCAAGGTCACGCTCCTCATCCAAGAGGTCAAGAGCATCCTGACGTGCCTTTTCATTACCAGCTTCAACATAAGCCGCCACGCAGGGCGAGTCATGACGGATGTCACTGGGAAGAACCGCCTCCGCTCCGTAAACCATGAAGAAAGGCGTATAACCCATGGACCTATTGGGGTAGTATTGATACTCCAAAGCACTAAAGGTAACTCCTCAATCCAACAACCCGGCGTCCTCTGCAAAGGGACCATAAAAAAGCCGGGGTTTTATACCCCTCAAGTTTTCTTGATTGGCTCTTTTAGCTTGACCATTGGACTGGGGGTGAGCCACAGATGAAACATCAAGATGAATATGTTCATGTTGACAAAATTCTTTCATAACACCTTTAGACAGATTAGTGCCATTATCAGTTATGATGCTGTGAGGGTAACCAAAACGGAAAATCACTTTTTTGATGAATTGAACCGCCGTCGCCGCGTCACACTTGCTGACTGACTTTGCCTCAACCCACTTTATAAACTAGATGATTCCCTGCACATTTTTGCGGAAATTATTGCCTAAAATTGATGTTTTACTTTGCAAACTGACTTTCCTAAAAATATTTGGAATGACAATGTTACATATGTAAGTAAGATTGATCCTTTACTTATTCGATTCAAAGTTTGGACAATAGACTAACAATCAGATCACGCATGGAAGCAACTGGTTTAGAGCTTCACCATAAGTTACCAAGTCCACTCCTCCGCAAGGGAAAAATATTTCAAGCTACAACTAAAAAGTCACAGCTATAACATATAAACCCAAGTCCTGACTCTATGTAATCTCCATTAGAGCTCCAATGTACATTTAAATTTATCCATCTCACATGAGGAGGTAAAAAATGTGATACAATTGTCATTAGTCCTGATAGAGTCATAAGGCTTCACCTTCTAAACATATCTGCATAGCATAACTCTACAGAAAAAACTAACAAAGTAATCCACTCTGAAGGTTCATCCATTCTTCCATGCATATGCAAGATAATTTGTAGTTGAGATTTGAGACTGAGTGAGAAATAGATTAGAATTAAAATACTGCACTTGTCTACAATTTTAAATTTTCTCTGTATAACCATTTCCATCTACATTCCCACTCACCAATATATCAAGTGCAAATTAAACATTTCATATTCAATTCGATATGCTATTCCTCAATGCATAAATAGGCATGTGTGTAATAAATAAGTGATATTAAACTGTTCAAGTGATTTTATTACCTTGAAAAAGATAAACCACTTAGAGAAATAAGGATACATGGAAATACCATCTGAAACCATGTATATAGCCATGGTAGGGGAAAATATCTTTACCTTCCTTCATTATCCTCATATTTGACAACAGTATAAGTAGGAGAGTTAGTAGCGGCATGCATATTAACAAGTGAAAATCACAGAAAGGAAATTGCAGAATACAGAAATAGTGACCTCTAACATCAAGATAATCCTGTTATTCATAAAAGATGCATCCATAAATAGGCTGCACGAATACCTTCAGATTGTTGCGTGATTGGGAAGTTATATTCTGCAAGAAAATGAAAATTAATAGAAAGTTTAGAGTTAGACAACTAATACATCATTTCTAAACTGATCGAGTTATTTTTGTTTATCAGCTAAAATTAGAAGAAAGAAGATGGTGACTTCAGTGCCCCTTTACAAGAAGAATCAAGATCATTTACAATGCCATGTGCATACATAAAGATATTTAGCAGAATACAGATGGAGCATCTAGAGGGCAAACTGAAGCTCAAAATTAAGGGGATCATCTTTCTTATTAACTTGAGCCATTGAACAACAGATATATGCACATAAATGAATTCCCGTGGACTTACTCGAATCATTCCATTTAGTAGCTGCATAAGGTTTTAGCACATCAAAACATGATGTATGATACTGCAAAACACCTTTTTATCAATCATTACATCTATATAAGAAGTAGGAGTACTAATGGAAATTGTGATGGGGAAGGGAGAGTCCACGGAGACGATCAGGAGTCATAACCTAGACCTCATGCTGGCAGTGGTAACGATACTTTGCATGGGGACGTAGCTGTGGAAGCCAGGAGGAACCCCCTGCTAGTACGGAAGGAATGTGTGCAGCCATCAATCCTCTACTGGTCTTGCATCGTTGAGCCACTCGTGCGTCTTCTACTTCCTCCAGCGCCTTGCCGCCACCGGCGAGGGTTTATTCTTGGGCCAATTCCAGTTCTGCCCCTAACTCGAACCCACTACTCAGTTTTGCCCCTAGTTTTCGGGTATGCTCAGTTTTGCCCCTCTGCCGTCAGTGCCACTTATAGAAATGCCCCTCCGCTCTGTTTCCGTCCAGTCAAGGTTGTTTGACCGCTAACTTGCCGTCAGTTTGACATATTTGCCCCTCTTTCTTACATGTGGGCCCTCTCTTACCTCTTCGCTTCACTCTCTCTCTCTCTCTGTTCTTCTTCAACCTCTCGATGGCTCGATTTGGAGAGGGGAGAGAGCGACCATAGCAGGATTCATAGGCCGACGGTGGGTCGATTTGGAGGGCGGCGGCATGTCCACGTTGAGCTCGTCGGTGGCTTGCGAGGTAAGTGTGGCTCATCGGTGGATCGATCTGGGGGTATTTCTGTCCCAATTAGGGTTCATCAGATTGGGGATTTCGTGTGTTTAGGTCGATGGTGTTGGGATTGTTCAGTTTCAATCCGAGTTCTACCTCCCCCATCCGTCATTCTCTGGGCTGGAGATGAGCACGACGTGACGGTGCGCAGGGCACGGTCTCATCCCCGCTCGTCGCGTCGCCTGGGGAGGTGCAAGCACGGGAAGAAGATTCTTAGGCTGCCCCCTAGATGTAATATTAACTCTCATTCCCACTCTGTCTGTCCTCTCATTTTGCTGTCATTATTTGCCAATTTTTTGTTGTATAATGTAAGATTAATTCTGCAGCTCCCTGACGAATGCGACTGGGTAGTTTGGATTGATCCCCCTCCCACAGATTGTGTTGCTCGTGCATTTGAGGAACTTCATGCTGGATTGGAGAAAAGCTGGCTAAAGTCCCATCATTTGGAGAGGAGGTTGATGTACTTAATAGAGAAGAACAAGAAACTCAAGTTGAAGATCAAGAAGAGAAATGAACTTATGCAAACATGGGGATTTCTCATAGTAATTTGCATTAGCATTTTGGCATCAGTTTTTTCTGAGTGGTTTAAGAATCCATACTAGCTGGATTATGGTATGTAATGAAATGTAATGTATTGCTGTGTGAGCTATCTTAATTATTTGTATTTGTTCCAAAGCACATTGGAAATGAGTTTCATCTGGTGTAATGTGACAAGTTTTAACTGGAAATGAGTTTGCTATTTTGAGTATATTGTGTTCCATTTTGTAGCAATGTAGTAATCTGACAGTGCAGTAGTAATGTGACAAAAATGACAGTTAAATGGGCACACTAGCAACTGGACCAAACATAGGACATGATCACACTGAGACATAAGAGAGTTCACAGCATTGTGCCACAACAAACTTCAAATCTAGTACATGACCTTACAGTTTTCACACCCACAACAAATTTTCACAGCATTACAAGTACTACCACATCTACTTGTTCTTCTTGCTCCTAGTATTGCAAGCTGGGTTTGAAGAGAGGCTAGTACTCCTCCTGGTGCTCACAGTTTTGCTCACAACCTTGTTTGGAGTAGAAGAGCTGGTAGGATTATTGCTTCCAGTGACAGAACCTATAATCTCCTCTTCTGCAATTTTGAACTTCTTCTTATGTGGTGATTGTCCCCTCTCGGCTGGTCTTTTGTAGTTCTTTCTTGGGCTGCAAAGTCACAAATAAATGGGAGAGGCCAGTTAGCAAACATTGAAGAATTTAGGAAATAACTTCAAAAATAAACCAAAAAAGTACCTGACTGCACTACTGACTGTTGTTGCATCTGTAGAAGTTGCATTTGCATTAGCAGCATCTCCAGCACCTGCATTTTTTTCACTTACATCATCTCCAGCACTTGCATCTGCATTTGCATCATCTCCAACACTTGCATTTGCATTTACATCATCAGTAGCAGCATCTGCCACAGTTTCATTAGTAGCAGTTGTTGCATTAGTAGCAACATCAGTTGCTTCATCATTTTTAGCCAGAGGTTCATCATTGGCATTATCAGCACCCCAATGTTCTTCCTCTCCAAATGCAGGGTCAATGGACTCTTTGCAGTGGCTGCCTTTGTGCCCAAGCTTCCCACATCTTGAACACTTATTATTTCTTCCTCCAAGTCCTTTTCCCTCTGATTTAGCCCTAATTCTTGTCTTCCTAGGTCTACCAGGTGGCCTATTTTGCAATAGAGCACTCAGTTTAAATCCTGGGTCTACAACATCCCATTGTTGCTTGCCCTCCAGAAGTGGCAGATTATCAGCATAAGTAGCCTTGAATTTTTCCACAGAGAAATACTCATGAACATACTGATCAATCTCACTAACTGGACCTCTCATTGAAGTGATAAAGTACAATGCATGTATGCATGGTTGTCCTGTTATTTGCCACTTTCTACAACTACAAGTATGTGTTTGCAAATTAACAGGATATCTCCACTCTCTTTTTTCCTTGTCAATTGCAGTAATCTCTGCCTCTAATGTGCTTCTTTTCACTATGGACATATCAAGGTCTTTTGATTTTGCATGAAGCATAATCATGATTTTTGGGATTATGATGTGCCCATTGTATGTCTCAGCTGCAATCTGCTGTCTCAAGTCAAACTTTTCCATTATGAAGTGCCTAATTTTGTCAAGCAAGTCCACAATGTGTATCCCCTTCCACTTCTTAATTTTGGAATTGAATGACTCAGCTAAATTGTTATTGACATAATCAACTTTGCATATTTCATTGAATAAGGCCCTGGCCCATAGTTTGCTATGATGCTCTTCTAGGTACTCTTTCACACCAGGTTTGCTGTATAGCTGTCTAAGATGATAATTGTGTTTTTTCATGCTATATGTCAATGAACAAGGCCACAAATTATCATCAAAAAACTTTCCTCTAATTTTTTTGGAGAAATTAGCTGCCAAATGCCTCATGCATTCCCTGTGCTCAACTCCTGTGAATACATCTTCAACAGCAGTCTCTAGTCCTTTGCATGCATCTGTGTGGATGACAAGACCTGGTGGATGTCCTATTAGTTCTTTTAAATTCTGGAAAAACCATGTCCAACTATCTGTATTTTCAGACTCAACAACTCCAACTGCTGCTGGGAAGATCCAATTGCAAGCATCCACTGCACATGCACTCACAAGTTGGCCTTTATATCTGCCATTCAGTGTTGTGCCATCTACTGCAAGATAGGGCCTACATCCATCTAAAAAACCTTGCCAGCATGCTTTGAAAGAAACAAACACTCTTCTAAAGCACTCTTTTTGTCTAGTTTTTCCAGCTATTTTGTACTCTACAGTGTGCTTGTCAATGTTAACTACACTTCCAGGAGATGCTTTCTCAACTTCTGCCTTGTAAGTGTACAATAATTGAAATGAGTCAGTCCACTTACCATAAATGTTGTCCAGTGCCATCTGCTTTCCATAGAACACTCTCATGTATGGGACTTGCAGGCCATATTTTTCTTTCAGTTCTTTTCAACTCTGTAACTCCAACCTCTGAATCCTCTAAAACCCAATGCTTCACTGCATCAGCAACCCATCTACACTTAGCTGACTTTAGTCTTTGCCTTCTGCTTACACTTGGACAAGTATGTGCAGACTGGTTCACTTTGACCTGCAATATTGAAAGTTCAATTACATGTCAGACATACTTGCTGCAACAAATAACTGAAAAATATTTGCAATGTAACTACATATGCACCTACTGTTTGTACCTGAAACAATGAGCTATTTCTCATTAAGGAGGCATGCATCCTCCATCTACACCTCTTATAAGCACAATGAACAGTCAACCTGGTAGGATCACTCTTGTCTACTACATACTCACTTTGAGTTTTAATTGAAAATGTAGCTAGTGCATTCCTACAGTCTAAAGCACTGGAAAATATAGTTCCTTCTTTTAAAGAAGGATCATCTCTGTTGTACTGCACATCTGGCCTTCCATCATCAGAATCCTCACTATATCCCATGTCCTGGTCCTCCTCCAACTCATCTTCACCTGGCTCATCAAACATTCCTTCTGGTGGTGGCATATAATCTTCATCCCCTTCATCATCTGTCTTCTTGGCCTTCTGTTTTGTAACAAACTGAGGGAAAAGCCTTTCATCCTCATCATCTGTAGGCCAATCATCAGGAAGTGCCTCCTCAATATTTGGATCAATAGAATCTCTGCTCTGAGTAGGACCTGCATAAATAGGCACTTGCTCTGATGGTGTTCCTGGAACCTGCATAGAGCTCTCTCCTGCATCTGAATCAGACCGTATGTCACACCCTGATTTGTCACTGGTGGCCGCGCCGAGTTAGGGGCACCAGTGACGAATCGGGGTGTGACATACGGTCTGATTTTGAGTAATTATGACCGAAGGGAACACCATAGACACCAATCGCAAGAGTCACTGAAAGGAATTAGGATTCAAGGTTCACCTGTTAAATTGGAACTCGATTGTGAAGGCAAAAATAGAAAATCCAAACCTGACTTCCCACTTTTTGGAGCCCAGGGCTACTTCCATCTTCCACGCGAGCAATGGAGAGAGGATGACACAAAAAGTGACTGCTCCAGACAGGGCGCGGCCGCGCGCTCGGGATCCACTCTGCAACCATCGGTGGAAAGCATGATTCGGCGGTAGATCATAGGAAACCACTAACCCGGCGGCTAGGCACCGGCGGCATGAGGTGAGGGTGGAGGCGCATAGCGCCACATGGTAGCCGTCAATGAGATCAGAGGAGACAAAGATGGAAGGATCGAGAGAGAGGGGAATGAAGACAGATTTAGGCTGGTGCTGGTGAACTTTTATGGTTCGTCGCGGCGGGCCCAATGGGCTCAGGCTGATATTGGTGGTCTTTTATGGTTCACGAGTAATTACAGTGTACGTCTTTGATGCGTCTCCAACGTATCTATAATTTTTTATCGTTCCATGCTATTATATTATCTGTTTTGGATGTTTAATGGGCTTTAATATGCTTTTTAATATTATTTTTGGGACTAACCTATTAACCAGAGGCCTAGTGCCAGTTGTTGTTTTTTGCCTATTCCAGTGTTTCGTAGAAAAGGAATATCAAATGGAACGAAACCTTCGCGAGGATCTTTCTTGGAACAAACGCAATCTAGGAGACTTGGAGTGGAAGTCAGAGACGCAACAAGACGAACACGAGGTAGGAGGGCACGCCCAGGGGGTAGGCGAGCCCCCCACCCTCGTGGGCCCCTTGTAGCTCCACTGACGTACTTCTTTCGCCTATATATACTTTCATACCCTAAAAACATCCAGGGGAGCCACGAAACCACTTTTCCACCGCCGCAACCTTCCGTACCCGTGAGATCCCATCTGGGGCCTTTTCCGGCCATCTGCCGGAGGGGGATTCGATCACGGAGGACTTCTACATCAACACCATAGCCTCTCTGATGACGCGTGAGTAGTTTACCTCAGACCTTCGGGTCCATAGTTATTAGCTAGATGGCTTCTTCTCTCTCTTTGGTTCTCAATGCAAAGTTCTCCTCGATGTTCTTGGAGATCTATTTGATGTAATGTTATTTTGCGATGTGTTTGCCGAGATCCGATGAATTGTGGGTTTATGATCAAGATTATCTATGAAGAATATTTGGTTCTTCTCTATGCATGATTTGATATCTTTGCAAGTCTCTTCGAATTATCGGTTTAGTTTGGCCTACTAGATTGATCTTTCTTGCAATGGGAGAAGTGCTTAGCTTTGGGTTCAATCTTGTGGTGTCCTTTCCCAGTGACAGTAGGGGCAGCAAGGCACGTATTGTATTGTTGCCATCGAGGATAAAAAGATGGGGTTTATATCATATTGCTTGATTTTATCCCTCTACATCATGTCATCTTGCCTCATGCGTTACTCTGTTCTTATGAACTTAATACTCTAGATGCATGCTGGATAGCGGTTGATGTGTGGAGTAATAGTAGAAGATGCAGAATCATTTCAGTCTACTTGACACGGACGTGATGCCTATATTCATGATCATGCCTAGATATTCTCATAACTATGCGCTTTTCTATCAATTGCTCGGCGGTAATTTGTTCACCCACCGTAATAGATGCTATCATGAGAGAAGCCACTAGTGAAACCTATGGCCCCCGGGTCTACTTTACATCATATAAGTTTCTGATCTACAATTCTAGTTTACTATCTATTTTATTTTGCAATCTTTACTTTTCAATCTATACAACAAAAATACCAAAAATATTATCTTATTGTCTTTATCAGACCTCACTTTTGCAAGTGGCCGTGAAGGGATTGACAACCCCTTTATCGCGTTGGTTGCAAGGTTCTTGATTGTTTGTGCAGGTACTATGTGACTTGCATGTAGTCTCCTACTGGATTGATACCTTGGTTCTCAAAAACTGAGGGAAATACTTACGCTACTTTGCTGCATCACCCTTTCCTCTTCAAGGGAAAACCAACACATGCTCAAGAGGTAGCAGTCTTCCGTGGTAGTGGAAGGCGAAAGGAAGCGATAGATCGCTTCGGTGACCAATGGATGGGTACTCATCATGAAAGAAGGAAAAAAATGAGTCAATTATTCATTGATTCATAAGTGGATAGCTGAAGTGGCTAGATTTCTTAGGTGGATAACTTGCATGTGTAGATAAATCAGATAGTGGGGGTGAATCTCTTAGGTATATAGGACTTGTCAACTGCCACCAAGAGGTGAGTCTTTTTGTCCTTGGATCTTTTAAAAGGCCCAACCATATCCAGCCCCCAAAATGCAAATGACCAAGTAATTGGAATCATCATCAACTCTTGAGCCGGCACATGAGCTCGTCTAGAAAATTTCTGACAGACATCACATTTGCTAACCAGATCCTCTGCATCAGCATGAGCCGTCAGCCAATAAAACCCATGACAAAAAGCTTTAGCCACGAGAGACTTAGAACCGACATGATGGCCACAATCTCCTTCATGAATCTCTCATAGAATCTCACGGCCCTCCTCAGGAGATATACAACGCTGAAACACCCCTGTGACACTGCATCGGTGCAACTCGCCCTTGACAATAGTCATTGACTTAGACCGTCGGGTTATCTGTCTAGCCAAAGTTTCATCTTCAGGTAACTCACCCCGGGTCATATAAGCCAAATACGGGACTTTCCAATCAGGAATAACATGGAGAGCCGCCACCAACTGCGCCTCCGGGTCAGGGATAGCAAGATCCTCCTCCGTAGGCAATTTAACTGAAGGGTTCTTCAAAATATCAAGGAAAACATTATGTGGTACCGGCTTACGCTGGGATCCCAGCCGGCTCAAAGCATCATCCGCCTCATTTTTCCTGCGATCAACATGTTCCACTTGATAACCTTTGAAATGACCAGCAATAGCCTCAACCTCTCGGCGATAAGCCGCCATGCTTAAACTTGCTAAGCCACCAAATCTGAGTCGCCAAAGCACCTTACCCGGCTTAGATTCATCTGTTTAGCCATCCGAAGACCATGGAGCAAGGCCTCATACTCAGCTACATTGTTAATACAAGGGAACATCAACCTTAAAATATAACAAAATTTATCACCTCGTGGGGAAGTCAAAATAACTCCAGCCCCCGAACCTTCCAACTGCCTAGACCCATCAAAATGAATAGTCCAATATGTGTTATGAGGCTTTTCCTCAGGCATCTGCAGATCTTTCCAGTCATTGATAAAGTCCACCAGCGCTTGAGATTTGATAGATGTCTGAGGCATGTATTTCAAACCATGGGGTCCAAGCTCAATAGCCCACTTGGCCACCCGGCCTCTGGCTTCTCTGTTTTAAATGATATCCCCTAAGGGAGCAGAACTAACCACAGTGATGGGATGACCAAGAAAATACTGCTTCGGCTTAAGACTAGCCATGAACACTCCATAAACCAGCTTCCGCCAATGTGGATATCTCTGCTTGGATTCAGTGAGTACCTCACTGACGTAGTAAAGTGGCCTCTGAATCAGATATTCTTTGCCTGACTCCTTTCTTTCCACAACAACCGCTACACTGACGGCTCTACTGTTAGCAGCCACATATAATAGCAAGGGCTCCTTATCAATAGGAGCTGCAAGGATTGGCGGCTGAGCCAACTGCTTTTTCAGTGCCTCAAAAGCTTGATTAGCAGCATCACTCCATATAAAGTGATATGTTTTCTTCATCATCTGGTATAAAGGAATAGCCTTCTCTCCCAGACGGCTTATAAACCGGCTCAAAGCCGCGATACGACCCGCCAATCGCTGGACCTCATTGATACACGCCGGCTTAGCCAAAGAAGTGATAGCCTTGATTTTCTCCGGGTTAGCCTCAATGCCTCTCTCCGAAACCAAAAGGCCCAACAACTTCCCAGCTGGGACACCGAAAACACACTTGGTCGGGTTAAGCATCATTTTGTAGACCTGGAGATTGTCAAAGGTCTCCTTCAAATCATCTAGCAAGGTCTCTTTCCTCCTTGATTTCACAACTATGTCATCCACATAAGCATGAACATTGCATCCAATTTGGTTGTGGAGGCAATTCTGAACACAATGCTGATAAGTCGCCTGGGCACTCTTGAGCCCAAAAGGCATAGACACATAGCAGAAGGCTCCAAAGGGAGTGATGAAGGTTGTCTTCTCCTGGTCCTTAACTGCCATTTTGATCTGATGATAACCAGAATAAGCATCTAGAGAACTCAAATGCTCACAACCCGTC
The DNA here is from genome assembly GCA_021605205.1 of Aegilops longissima. Lineage (NCBI taxonomy): Eukaryota > Viridiplantae > Streptophyta > Magnoliopsida > Poales > Poaceae > Aegilops > Aegilops longissima. The sequence goes on from CM038679.1 coordinate 50,216,383, forward strand.
GTAGTATCAATGATCTGATCAATACGAGGGAGAGCAAAAGGATCAGCTGGACATGCCTTGTTAAGGTATGTATAATCCACACACATATGCCAAGTGTCGTTCTTCTTAAGTGCCAACACCGGGTTAGCCAACCACTCAGGATGAAAAACTTCAATAATAAACCCAGCCGCCAAGAGCCGGGCTACTTCTTCGCCAATGGCCTTGCACCTCTCTTCATTGAAACGACAAAGGAATTGCTTGACCGGATCCACATTGAGAGTGTGCTCAGCGAGTTCCCTCAATACACCTGGCATGTCTAAAGGCTTCCATGCAAAGATGTCCCGGTTCTCACGGATGAACTCGATGAGCGCGGTTTCCTATTTCAGATCCATATTGGCGCTGATGCTGAACTGTTTGGATGAGTTGCCAGGAACAAAGTCAACCTGCTTAGTATCATCATTTGACTTAAACTTCAACAAAGGATCATGCTCTGTGGTTGGCTTTTTCAAGGGTGACATATATGTTGGGTCAACATTATCTTTGTAGAACTTCAACTCCTTTTTTGCACAAACAGACTCAGCGTAGGGAGCATCACCCTCTTCACACTCCAAAGATATCTTCCTGTTGCCATGTATCGTGATGGTACCCTTACGACCCGGCATTTTAAGTTGTAGGTAAACATAACAAGGTTGTGCCATAAATTAAGCATAAGTCGTCCGTCCAAACAAGGCGTGATAAGGGCTCTTGATCTTGACCACCTCAAAGGTCGATGTTTCGGCTCTGTAATCATGATCATCACCAAAGGCCACTTCCAAGGCTATCTTACCTACAGGATACGCCGACTTACCAGGCACCACCCCATGAAAAACAGTAGAAGACGGCTTAAGATCTTTGTCAGTCAAGTTCATTCGTCGAAAAGTGTCATAGTAAAGGATATTGATACTACTGCCTCCATCCATGAGCACCTTTGTAAACTTGTATCCTCCAACCTGAGGGGCAACCACCAAAGCTGCCCGGGGCGGGTGATCTTCACGGCTCCATACAATAGGCTGCCCGGACCATCGTAAGTATTAAGGGACTGTCGGCCCAACCGTGTTCACTGCCCGTTTATGAATCTTCTGGTCTCGTTTGCATAAGCTTGTGGTAAACACATGGTATTGACCACTATTCAGCTGCTTCGGATTACTCTGATAACCGGACTGCTGCTGCTGATTTCCTTGACTAGATTGCCGATTAAAACCACCTTGGTTACCTTGTCCCTGAAAACCAGAGCTTGAGTCGCCACCTCCAAAGCCATGTCCGTGAGAGCCAGATCCTGACCCGCCATGCGGGCCATGATTGTTTTGGAAAAAACTGGAATTTCTATACTCCCTCATGATGAAGCAATCCTTCCACAGATGACTGGCTGGCTTCTCTTGCGTACCGTGATTTGGGCAAGGCTGATTCATCATGGCCTCAAGGTTGAACTTTGGCCCGCCAAACCGGGGCACTAATGACTTCCCCTTACGATGCTGATTATTATTCTGCGTATTGGTGTTAGCCACAAAATCTGAACCGTCATTGGCTTTGCGCTTACCATTACCTTGACCCGCCGTATTGTGCTGCTGCCCCTAGGCATTGTCGTTCTTCTTTCCCTTGCCAGCCTTCTCCTCATCATACTCAGGGTCCTTAGTATTATCAGTGTCGGCATACTTGACAAGAGCCGCCATGAGCTCTCCCATATCATTGCAGTGGCGCTTAAGCTACCCCAGCTTCTGCTTAAGGGGAAGGAACCGACAATTCTTTTCCAACATCAGGACGGCTGAACCGGCGTTGATACTGTCCGATGAGTGGATAACGGCCGAGATCCGGCGCACCCAATTGGTTGTTGATTCACCTCACCCTGGACACAAGAATCTAAATCGAGAATCGACATAGGCTGCTTGCACGTGTCTTTGATATTTTGTATAAAATGCGTCTTCAATTCAGCCCATGACCTGATGGAGTTAGGGGGCAATCCTTTCAGCCAAGTGTGTGCCGGCCCATCCAACATCATGGTGAAATATTTAGCGCACGCAGCATCACTAACATCCAACATCTCCATGGCCATCTCATAGCTCTCAATCCAGGCCTCTAGGGGCTGATCTGCCGTGTAATTAGGCACCTTGCGGGGGCCTTTAAAATCCTTGGGCAAGCACTCGTTACGTAGAGCCAGCACTAAACATGGCACACCAAGGGTTCTAGAGGTCACTCCTGCCTCCACAGACACCAATGGGTAAGCCGGAGATTGTTCATGAGCCGCCAACTGAGCCGCCAGCTCAGCCTCCCGACGCGCTCTGCCCTGATCCACCAAAGCCTGAGCATCGTTATCAGCACGCGGTGGGTCATGTCTACGGGGTGGATTACGGTGCCGCTTGCTGCTTGATACCACTGGCGACTCAATATGCCTGCTATAACTCCGGCTCTGACGAGGGGTTGAATGAATCCGACCACGACTGTATGAATAAGCCGCCTATTGAGCCACCTCTCTCTGAAGAAGCTCTTCAGCCCTCCATATCTCCATCACGGCCGGGGACTCGCCTTCAACACGGAGAGCCGCCAATCGCATAGCTGCGGCAATCATATTATCCGGAGGGTTAGAATAATGACCCGGCGGTGTTGGAACTTGTTGAGGCAGAGACATATTCAAACGAGGCGGGTCTACAACACGTGGTTGAACCGGCGTCCCGGTCACGGGTGCCTCGACAACCCGGTTTACCACGGGAGGGTCACTGGTTCCTGCCCCAGGTGTATTGAAGAGGTCCCTATCCTCAAACTCTGTGGGTAGACGGGTCTGGTGCCTCCTCCTCATAATGGTGTTTGAAGCGTTCTGATCCAAGGTAAGCCGGAACGACTCTGCCTGAATCCGTTGTGTCTCAGCGTCCAAAGTAGCTCATTCCGTTGCCATCCTAGCATTCTCAGCATTAAATTCCTCCTTGGCTTGAGCTACCTCATCTCACAATTTCGCAACATCCACCTTATGTTGTGCTTGATTCTCCGGTGTCACCTCTGCGGCCAATAAGGTTGCCAAAGCCTCCAAAAGCTCGGATAACACTTGAGCCGGCGGGCGCGCAGAGCCGCTCACTGCAGCCGTTGAACTGGAGGTCATAGCCATAGCAGTTGTTGAATTGAGCACTGGTTGTGTGTCGGCCATGAAGATCGCAACTCTGTTCGGCGGCTCGTAGGGGTCCGGAATACTGTCGCCATCGGAACAGCCCCCAAGCCAACCATCTTGCAATTGATATATGGAATCGGTCTCGCCGGTTGAGGACTCATCACCAGAATAGATGGCCACCTCTCCATCGGACACAGATCCTTCCTCAAGATCCACTCCTTGAGTAAAACCCACAAAAATGTGCTTTACGGTGGCTTGAACCTTGGTGGGTCGTGCACGCTGAGCCGTCTCGACGATGTCGATGTAGATGTCTGGCTCAGGCTTGGACTCGCCGATCTTGCCGATGAAGACGTGTATTCCGCCGAAGGGGACCCTGTACCCGTACTCGATTGAGCCGGCCTCGGGGCCCCAGCCAGCGTCATCGATGTAGAGCTTACCGCGGTGGCTTTTAGTCATCCGGCAGACGGCATGTCCCTTGATCCCCGCGAAGCTGCCCTTCAAGAACTTGAAACCACCGTGCGCTGGCCCCACGGTGGGCGCCAACTGTCGTGGACTTAACATGGCAGATGCCCTAGCAAAAGGACTTAGGTGTGGAGCCATCGCAGCTAGGTTAGCTTGAAGGGGTTAGACGGGACAAAGGACACAGAGAGTTTACCCAGGTTCGGCCCCTCTCAACAAGGTAAAAGCTTACTCCTGCTTTAGGTTGTATTGCTTGGGTTTCGATTACCAGGGAGCGAATACGCTTGACCTAGTTCTCGATCAGTTATTTCTTGAGTTAACCCGCCGCCGGGTCACCCCTTTATATACAGGTTGATGCCCGGCGGCTTACAGAGTCCCGTCCGCTCATACAAAACGTGTCCGGCTCGATATCTAACTAAGCTTGCCTTATAATACAAGTTAAACATATGGCGGCTCACACCCGTGGGCCTCAAGTCGTCCCCAGGTCTTGGGCCTTCAATAAGCTTGCTCTATGAACCGCCATCTTCATATCTTTTTGGGCCTCTTCATCTTAAGCCTCCAGTGGCATGACCCGGGCCCTCCTGGGTGGGTCGTTCCCAATAGTTATATCCCCAACAAGATGCCTTTGGTGGGTTCAGTTGGGTGGCGTTTTTTTGTTTTGGTGGTGTCCACCCTGATGTTTAGGGGGGGTGAAGTCGGGGTCGATTGTAGATGCTCTAAATGCGCTACAGGTGCACTATCTTTTCGAGAGCCTAAAAGCTAATGGCATCTCCAGCACCGACCCTCAAAATTGACACACTATTTGTCCGCGGACTGGTCGGGACTCGTCCGTGGAAACGGATATGGGAGCCGACCATCCAACGCTGCCCCCTAAACGTCCTCTCTCCTGTTTTTTAAGTCTGTAGTACTCAAAATAATGGCATATCAAATCTTTGATCAATGAAAATATTCAAATGCAACACTGTTCAAATGTAAATATTACAATCCAACTAAGTTTTGAAACAAACTAGTTCAAACTTGAATTCAATTTGCACATATGTTCTAGTTGTCCCCTTTAAGCGCCCACATATGCTCAATCAGATCTTCCTTGAGCTATTCATGACTTTCTCGATGCCGAATTTGTTGATGCATTTGGACAAACTTATCAAACGTGGCACGATTCTGATTTTGAAGTTGGATAGGATCACCCATGTTCTCAAATTCCCGACCTTCGGCAACATCTTCAACCTCATCCTCCACGATCATGTTGTGCATGATCACACAACATGTTATCACCTCCCACAAGGTTTCTGGATCCCATATTTTTGCATGTCCTTGAACAACTGTAAAACGGGCTTGGAGCACTCCAAATGCCCTCTCCACATCCTTTCAAACTCCTTGTCTTTGATCAAAGAAAGCTCTTTTCTGACCAACTGGCTCAGAGATGGTATTGGCGAAGCATGCCAAATCCAGAGGTCATGTGATGCGAATGCTTCAAGAATGATGGTGGGATTCTTAACATGGCGTTGATATTCCCCTTGTAGAGCACATGGGTAATTCTTACATCTGTAGTGCATGCAATCAACAGATTCTAGTGTACCTGACCATCCTCTTGCTTCCAAGAGTGCCATGAGTCTTTCAGTGTTTGCGACAATTGGTTCTCTCGTATTGACGTCCAAACACCTCAACCACCGCAATAGCAAATCTGACATAGCGTCGGCCCATGTGCTCTCAAACATCCGGAGGTACTCATCCCACGAATCTACAGACCTGCCATACGCAAGCATCCGCAATGCAACTGTGCACTTCTAGTAACGAGAGAATCCAATTCTTCCTACGACATACTTCTTCAAGATGAAGTAGTCCTCGAAAGCCCGGACACCATTATAGAGGCGATCGAACAAATTTCTCCGCATCAGAAAGCTGGCCAAAATTGTCCGCGAATAGGGCATCGGGGGCAAAGTGGTCGTCCATCAGCATCAAATGCCCCCATGCCCTATTCCGATTCAACACTCGATGACCCTCGATCGATCCCTTAAAATTGAGAACATGCTCTTCCGCATGCTCCTCATATGCAAAGGACTGCCTGCATCATCGTCACTTCATCCACATAATCCTCCTCGTCGGATGACTCAATGTAGTGATCATACAAGTACTCCATGTTCTAATCTATTGCTTCAAAGAAGGGAGAAAAAATATCAAAAATTTAGCACGAGCATTTCATCAAACACTTGTCGGGCTTGGTGACCCCCATGGACAGCATCCGTAGGGCAGATGGTACCTATGCAGTGGACAAACAAGAGGTGGAACGGTAGCGTAGGCAAAGCGGCGTGGCAACCGGGTGGAGCGGCGCAGGTCGCAGAGGTCCGGCAAAGGCTTGACGGACGACTGGGGTGATATAGCGACGTAATTGGATAGGGAGGAAGTGGATGCAGAGTGAGGGGATGGAGACGCGGGCTCCGGGTGTGGTTTTGGGTGAGCCGAGGGTGTCGGAGTCCTAGGTGGCAGAGGTCTGGACTCTAGCAAAGCCCCCTTGGTTTGTGGGAAACAGACAAGCGAACGCGTCCCCGAAACGATGCAGGACGATGTTGGATGGCTTGTAGCGTCCGAACAGCTTGGCCCAGACGTTTGCGGGTGATTTAAGGGTCTGCTTTAAAGATACGTAAGATATAAACTTTTGTACGATGTCTAAGCTCCACCCCTATATCGTCATATACCTAAGCTATTTAGCATAGCTCACCGTAAAGCTATTATCCTTTTTTGTTTGCGAAGATAAAGCAATTATCTTGTAAATGTACATGTGCAAAAGTAGTATGTAACCAATTACACACGTGTGGCACTTTCATTAACCCAAATGAAAGTGCCACACGTGTGGCACGAAGCACTCCGTTCTTAACGTTTTTACAGCTAAAGTTGTCATCTAAAAAGAAAAAATAGACAAAAATAACTAGATCTTGCCATAAAATAAGTTGCCATACTTGACAACTAAAGTTACCATCCTCGCGTCATTAAATTTGTCATAAAAACCGTTTGAAGTTGACATGTGCTCGTGCCACACATGTAACACTTATTAGGGTCCTTCATTAAAAGTGCATGCTCTTTCCCTCTTGCGGATTCTAGTTATTCTATCTGGGCTATCCGAAATATAAAAATATGTGCTTCAGTTTTGTCTTGATTGTGAGTTTTTCTTAAGTCGTTTTATTACTTTAGAAACGACATTATAAATAGTATCCGTGATAGCTAACATAGCTATAGCTCAGACCTCATCGCTAAGCTACAAAAAATGCAATTTAAAACCTTGATAACCACACAGCTAACCGGCCGCTCAAGTTCCTTCGTTCAATTTATGCACAAGGCCGGCATTTATTGACAAATAAATTATATTAGCAGAACATATGTCTCTTACAGTGAATACACAAGCCAGGCAAAGATGAGAAGGTTCCAAGATCGCAAACAGCATGTGCCGCGGTTAAAAAGTTCATAAATTACAACATTTTCTCTTGTACTTTTTTCCGCGGCAGAAAAAGTTGGCCTACAATGGCCTACAGTGGATGTTTACATTTGGACATAATAAAATGAAAAATTGAAAGCTCTCGCTGGAATTGTCCTATCCTCAGTATCTTCACGACGCGTTGGCCTGTGTTGGATTCGGGAGCTTCATTCAACTTGTTTTGGTTGCGGCACAGTTGACAATCTAAGCCTTAAACAGATCAAAAAGAAATGTTATTATCAGCATAACATCGCACATCAAGCAGGAAAACCAACAAACAAGATGAACTGCCAACATACTGTGAATATCCATCCGACAAGTGGAGACACGCACATTGGCAGAGTCTCCCAACATAAAACAGGTTTTTGACCGTTATTACTTTGCAAATGAATATGTTAGTAATACATTTAAAATAGTACTTGTCATGACAAATCATACTTCCAAGGAAATGTTACTTTTCCTTGAACAATCTATAATAGTACTCCCTCCGTTCCTAAATATAAGTCTTTGTAGAGATTTCACTATGGACCACATACGGATGTATCTAGATGCTTTTTAGAGTATAGATTCACTCATTTTGCTCCGTATGTGGTCCATAGTGAAATCTCTCCAAAGACATATATTTAGGAACGGAGGGAGTACATCATATATTTGTAAGTCAAAGCTAGAGAAGTTTTACTGCATGCTTTCTAGGACGTCATATATTTCCAAATACAGGCAGTTAGTAGTAGGTAGCACAAGAGTACCTGAGGGGCTTTCTTTGAACGGTTGATGTTGATGCACGAGTAGCGCCAACTGGCGGGCCAGCAAGCTCAAGTGGCTTTTTAGAAATAAAAACAGAATCACAGTTAATATCAAAATACAAGCAAATAATAGTGGAAGAAGCTAAATCTAAAAGGAAAAAAAAATACCTCCAGCTCTTCCTCAGCCTTGCGCTTCAGATGATTATTACCATGAGAACTCAAATTACATGTTTGCCCCACGGTCCTTCCAGAACATCTTTCCAAAGATGATTCATGAACAGGAAGCACATGTTTATTGTCAGGCTTAGCTTGATACGATGCCAGCTCATCAAGCTCATCAACCACAGCCGGAGAGAAATTCACAGGATTATTTGCAGGAATCCCCTCAGCTTCCCTATGTAAACTATTGAAACAAATGTCCAACCCATTTGTTGGAGCACCATTACTTGAAGTAGATGGCATACTGTTAGGTTGTGTAACTACATCCAACACAGCAATGTTCTCAGGAGCAGATGTACTTCCAAGAAAGTGCCCTGGATGTTCATGCTCAAGGGATTCTGTGTGAAGATTTGAATGCCCATTCAAAATACTTTGGGTTTCTTTACTTGATACACTGGGGACCAACAAAGTACTTTGATAGCCACCAGAATGATCTAGAGCAGATTGAGGATCACTCCAACTTTCAGCGCCCAATGGATTTCCAGCTTGCCCATCAGCTGTAACAGCGTTCCTAGAAACAGTGCGACTGCTCCTAGCTACTGTTCTGGAAGAACGAGGAGGGCGCACTCCACCAGGAAAAACAAACAAAGGGATATCTTTTCTTTTTACATGGGACACTTCAATATCCATTCCTTCTCTGCGATGTGCATAAGCAAGAACTGCACTCTTAAACTCATTTACGATTCCTCTGATGTCAAATTGCTCAGCTTCTTGAGGTTGGGCAGTTTGTTTTCTCCAAAGACCCATGAAGTAAAAACTATGCAACGGCCTGGATCCATCTGAGAAATCTCTAGGATGCGGATGTGCAAGGAGCATCTCATGAGTATATCGTTCAAACTACATCAGAAGCCAAAATCACATTAAAACACAGGCGGCACATATAGAAGAATGAAAGGTTTTTTTTTTCAGCTATTCACCTTTAATACAAGCGTCCGAAGGCGAGACTCTACCCAACCTTTCCAATTCCTGAGGTCATCTTCATTTCTCGCTGTGATACCAACCTCCAAATAATTTTTATATAATTCAAAAAATGGATATGGCTCAAATAAATCATCCCAGGTTGCTCTATTTTCATCTATTGCCTGCAGTTAATCATCAAGGGGAAATCAAGTCTGATGTAAGACAAATAGGTTCCATACATGTGAATTCAAAATAGAAGTTCTAAACATAAATTCAAAAAAGTTGCTACGGTATAAGTTAACAGCAAAAACACAAGCATTACATACATACATTACAGTATGTTTTAGTCAGATATAATTAAAGTAAGATAACTCTACAATAACATGAATTTGCATAACTCTAAACACCAATATAACAAATACATATCCTGCATTAATAATTATTATTTAGACAGCAGAAATGGGGTGCTTCCATTAGCATTACAGATGCATTGAGATAAATGTTTTCTGAGGATAAAGTTCACACTTCTAAGATCAATATGAATATATTACTACTAGACAGTAGATATCAGTAACATCACACCATTTGAATGCATGTTATGATTTTAATACTGAATTCCTGTTAAATTATAAACAAATTATTCTGAAATAGTAAGTACCTGGCAGATCTCGTATCCTCGTGTGAATTCTTGGACCATCACATACCTAGTACTAGTAGATACATTATAACTAGAATTCATACAAGGATAGGCAGGTGTAATTATAGGCATCTGATGGCCCCTGTCTCTAAAGTTTCTTCTTGGATCCCAAACAGGGAGGCCAAGAGGACCCTCCTCAATATGGCAAAGTGTAACAGGGTTGGGCCACTTCCACTGGCTGTAGACTCTGAAAAAACGAGATATCAACATGCTGGGTGATGCATTTGGGTACAATTGACATATACGAGCAACAAGAATTGCCCAATTTATGCCACCCAAGAATCCCATAACCTGGACATACAAGAAAATTTTGAGTATCAATTTCACATTCATAGACCATAATACTGATATAATGATATGTATATGCACCGTAATGTAAACATGCAATCATGCACTGGACATAGCTAGCAGGGTGCTAAGTGTCTCCACATGCTGCAATTTGTTTTATTTACCCAACTATATTTTATGTGCAACGGTATTTTAGAAATATCAGTAAACAGCTTAATAAAATGCTAACTTTTTTTGGTTCTCTTGTTTTCTTTACTTGTATTCTGTGTCCCATACTACCACAGTACTACTTAAATAGTTGACCCCTAAACAATATGAAAGCTATTTTCATAGATCTATTAAGGCAGATAAATGGCAGACAATCAGACACATATTGTTACATTTGGTGTCAACTCTTGATTGAAACCAAATGGAACTAATGTCTTCTTTTAGAATGAAGCGAAATATTCTCTTGTTCTGTTGGCCTCCTCTTGTAAAGTTTCCGGTCTTTCCCTAAAAATGCATGTGCGTTCATACTTTAAAGCATACTCTTGCAGCAAGAAGAAACATACGTTTGAGTACACCCCACGGCGCTTCCCCCAGTATCGCATGAACCTTAAGGTTGTGCGAAAACTCTGGATTTGAGAAAACAAATGGGTTTTAGTCCATAGAATAATATTGACATGTTTACTTGAGAAACAGGCGACACATACCGGAATGTTTGGGACCAATCGTAAGATTTGATCAGTAACTCGACACCCATTTAAACTACGAACAGCCTGTTCATCAACATTGTGCAGTATGGAGTCCTGAGAAAGATCAAGATCCTGAAATGGAATCATGTAACATGATCAGGAATTCATATCAAACATCATCAGAACATGTTATGAAATGATTCACGAGCCAAACAAAACTAGGGAATAAAATGCTAAGCTCCATTTTACGGTCTTCCATTTTTTGGGGATGCAAATGCTTCCATTTCCTACTCATTTACTACAATGAGTACAATATAAATATAGCATACAGTACAGATATATTGTTTAAATAACAAAGCTGTAAAACAAAACTTACATCAGGAATAACCACATGTGCAAGGTTTGCATATAAAAGGTCAATAGACACCCCACAAAGTTTGAACCCCAGAACAGGCACATGAGCATCTGGTACTGGGTGTAATTCAGAAACTTCTGGCATCTCGGCTAGCATATCGTGAAGACACCTGAAGAAGTAGTCCTGCGAAAAATAAAATGCACATTGGACACAATTAAGACTGTGATACCTTTGGAATTTTAGTAATAGATCCTCTTACATTTCGAGTCGCATGTCTTGGACCGACACATAGCGTGTCAATATCTGCGCCAGGACCGTGCACCTGTGAAATAAGCAACAGAATAGGTAGAATCAAAACAGTTAATTTAGGTGACAAAGATAGAAAACCTCATAAAACAGCGACAGTACATATCTCTAGCAGTAAACGTAACTAAAACCACCAGACTCTGCATAGATATACACATAATGACTAATGCACTTGCATCATTTGATAAAAAACATACAAAATAGGCAAAAAGGCATGAAAACACTGTAACAAGTGACAAGTAAGTATTTCTTTAGAAATAGGACTAGACAAGAAACGGCGCAACGAGTACCCCAAGGCGGTATGAACCAAATGTGAAGATCTTAGCATTTGCTTCTTGCACAAACTGCTCGCCATAACCGCTCACCCTAGTGGCCTTCTTAATCCAGGTTTTCACAGTCTGCCAGGATAAACAACAAGTCATCTTGAAACCGGTGTACCCAAATTACAATCCAAAATATAAGCACATCGGCAGAGTATGCTCAAACCTGGTCAAGTTTGCCTAAGACCTCTTCTCGCGAGACAGCCTCCTCTTGACTCTCATACAAGCCCGCATCAGCAAGGAACTGATCGACACCAATAACAACATATGAGCAGAACGCATTAAACAGGAGAGCAGCGGAGAATTCAAAAATTCGTGGTCTATCTGACACCCATATCACACACACACGCACCTTTTCGACCTCGGCTGTCTGCACGACATCCTTCTCAGTTGGCCCGCCTAATGAGATTGGCTCGGAGACGCCAAGATAACCAGTATTGCTCTTCACCATCAAGGCTCCCAAATTATTATTCATTTTATTTTTCAACGAAAGGTCGATCGTACAAGCTTTATATAAAGCAAAAGGGGAATGCTGGGGATACCAGCTTTACAAGGTAGAGTTCAATACAACACCAAAAATGTATATTACAGCAGTAGAATCAAACTGAGCCTACACGTCGCACTACCCTAGGACAGCAGAAGCAGATCGACTCCTTGTCTTCACCGGCGCCTGGCTGCTGGAGGGCCAAGCTCCACGATTCAATCCTCGGAAACCCCCCCTGAGCGGCGGATCTAGACGGCGTGCCGGCCGAAATTGGTGGAGGGTCAGTGAGTTTAACCGACGACGACGCGATGGGGCCGGACAGAGACGGCGATGGCCGCGACGCGTGGAATTGGGGGGTGGGCGTCGGCGGCGACGCAGAGCTACGGCGGCGCGGCGGCAGGTCTAGGGCACGGCGGTCAGATTGGAGGCTGCGCGGGTCAGGAGAGGGGGAGAGGCAATAAATATAGGTGGGGGCGGCGGAGCGGAACGAAACCGTCGAGGAGATGGATTCCGATTCCGTTTCTAGCACGGAGGGCGCATAATAACTGATTTCAATTCAATCGAAAAACAAAGCAAATGGAAGGTGTGTTAGGGAGCGGATTGACTCCCCGGGAACGCGGCGGCGGCGGCGGCGGCGGCGGTACAGGTCCGGTACGGCGGCGCAGGCGGAATCCGGGAAGCTGCGGCGCGGAGGAGGATGGTGGACGGGGCGGGCGCCCGAGATGCGGACGATTGTCGCCGGAGATGGCTCGAGGCGAGGGGCCTAGGGGCTATGGCTTGCGGCTCTGCTCCAATGGGGAGAGGCGAGGAGAGGAGGAGAGTGGGGTGGGGGAGGAGTCGGGAAAGGACAGGGGTGGGGGTGGCCGGTAGACGGAACAGAAGGGGTGTGGGCAAAAGGTTCGAGCTGGACGAGTTTTTTTCTTTTCTTTACTTTTTTTTTCGGGGAATTCAGGAGCTTTTTATTCATACGATGGTCCACTGGCCACATCAGCCATAAGGCTGGTGACCAGGAACACCGGGGGAGTCCATTCAACACTCTGTCACCTCCAATGTGCATGCATGTTTTGCACAAAGGTGGGTAGGGACATTGCCATGTCTCCTTACATGAAGAATATCAAAATAAGTAAACTGAGCAACAAGCTCCTCAATGTCTAAAAGTAACGACGCTATTACAGAGCGCGAATTCCGGCGCGATTTCCAGAGGTTGACCACTTCCAAATAGTTTGTTTCAATTTCGACCCGCGCAAAACCACGAAGCATTGCCACCACCACACCCTCACGCACCGCAGTTGCCTCTGCAACAAGAGGATCTGTGATGCCTGGGCACGGTTTGCACCAAGCTGTGATAAAAGTCGAAGATGATCGGGCCACACCCCCAATACCTCCTCTATGCTCGAGCATAGCAACACCAGCATCTGTGTTAATTTTGATGCACTCGCCATCCGGCGGTCTCCACCCGTGTCCTGGCAGCACAATTGCATGCTTGATCGGTATCTCCAGCACTGCCAAAACATCTCTGATCATCTTTAGTGACTGGACAGGTTCCATACTAGCTTTGTCATGCGTGATATTGTTTCTAGATGTCCATATTGCCCACATCACAGTGATGATCTTAGCCTGTCGACCCATCAAATCGATCATCACAGGAACATCTCTAGACCATGTCATTGTATGCGATTCCGTGACTTTACGTCCAACCACCTAGGGCTTCTCTCCGAAGTTTTGTGCATGGTGCATTTTATCAAAGCATGCTACATATCTTCCTCTACCGCAAGGCAAACCTTGCACCTTGTCGTTGTCGTAATGTGTCTCAGAGTGTAGCGTGCCTCCACAGGAAGAATCCCATGTGAGACTCGCCACCAAAACACACGAACCTTTGGCAACACTTTCAACTTCCAAAGCCTCGTCCATAGCTGTTTATTTGTCTCGGAAGATTCGGTGACCGACCCTTCTTCTAGAGCGCGATGCTCGTTGCGAATCATAAGAGTGCGAGACGCTGACTTGACAAGATAGACTCGCCTTTTCGCCGACCATGCCCATATATCATCTCCTCCAAACCGCCTCAAGGGTATATTAAGAATAGCTTCTGCTTCAGACGGAATGAAATTTGCATGTACCTCATGACGTTTCCATGACCCCGAATCCGCATCGATCAGATCTGAGACCCTGACAAGATCGGCGTCCCCAATCTACAGAAGGCTTCATGGAAATAAGACCTGGGATCCAAGGATCATTCCATATCGACATCGTAGTCCCATCCCCGATCCGCTTGATCATCCCAACCTCCAAAGCTTCCCTTCCCGCCAAGATTGCACGCCAAGTGGAAGACGCGTGTGATGGCGAAGTAGCTTCGAGGAAATTTGTCGTCGGGAAATACTTCCCTTTGAGCACCCGTGCACAGAGCGACTCCGGGCTCGTGACGAGTCTCCATCCATGTTTTCCCAAAAGGGCAAGGTTGAATAGTTAAGATCTCTGAAACCCATCCCTCCTTTCACTTTCGGAGAAGCAAGCGTGTCCCAATCCGTCCAATGTAATGACCGACGATCAAGGGAGCTACTCCACCAGTAGCGGACCATGCATGATCTGAGACCCTTACAAACGTTCTTTGGTAGCTTAAAACAGCCCATCGAAAAAGCTGGGATAGCTTGCGCCACAGATTTCAGGCGAACCTCGCGCCCCGCACATGAAATCATGCGTTCCATCCCACCCTGCAGTTTGCTTCGAAGTCTCTCCGTCAGATGCTCGAAGGTACCGCTGGTGATACGCCCCGTCGCAGTGGGTAATCCGAGGTACCTCTAGTTGAATGCTTCAACTGTTATACCAAGGAGATTCTTCAAATTTTGTCTAACTGGTTCCGGCGTGTTCGGGCTGAAATATATGGAGCTTTTCTCTCTGTTCACACACTGTCCGGAACTGTCGCTGTATATCCTCAGAACTTGGTTCAACCTTCGGGCGCTTGATTCCTTGGCATTCATGAATATCAAGCTATCGTCTGCAAAGAGGAGATGATTTACCCAAGGTGAATTGATACTCACTCTAATCCCCTTGTCCACCTGTGCACCACCAAGATTTTTCAAGAGTGTAGTGAAACCCTCGGCACATAGTAGGAAAAGATAAGGCGAATAAGGATCCCCTTGCCGTAGACCCGAGAAGGGGTAAAGTAGGGCAGCTCCCCATTCACCGGACAAGAAACCCGATGAAAGTAACGCACTTCATTGTCGGTCTAACAAAACTCGAGCTGAACCCCATTTTTAGCATGACAGCTTCCAAATAGTGCCATTCAACTCTGTCGTACGCTTTCATCATGTCAAGTTTGACGGCACAGACATGATTTTTCCCTTTCTTCCGACGCCGCATCGCATGGATGCTCTCATAGGCGATAAGGACGTTGTCAGTGATAAGGCGCCTCGGAATAAAAGCACTCTGTTCTTCACTAATGATTTCATCCATAAACTCTCTTGCCCTATTCGTGATACACTTGGAAGCAGTCTTATATAGAACAGGACATAAAGAAATTGGCCTATATTGTGATATGAGTTGCGGGTATCTTACTTTAGGTATGAGAGTTATTGAAGTATCATTCATTCCCACCGGCAACTCACCACCATTTAGGAAATCCAAAACAACCAGCACAATGTCCTCCTGAAGGAGATCCCAATGCCGCTGAAAAAACCCCGCTGTAAAACCATCAACACCAGGAGCTTTGGATGGGGCCATTTGAAATAAAGCTTCCTTGACCTCCTGGGCTGTGAATGGTTTATCAAGATGCTCGTTCATAAGCGGGGTCACCTTTTGCGGGATAAGGTTGAGTAGTTCGTCCATAGGCCTGAATCCCTGGGAAGTATATAACGCTTCATAAAAACCTTGGACTTCTGCATGATTCTCATCCATAGTCTGACATGTTGAGCCATCTGCTCTTGTGAGCAACTCAATTTTATTTATACGTTTCCGTTGAACTGCCTGGGCATGAAAATATTCCGTATTCCGGTCACCCCTACGCAGCCAAAGAACTCTGGATCTTTGACACATCCAGATTTCTTCTTGTCGGAGGGCTTCACGTAGTTCCTTTCCGACTGCACGCTCTTCGTCAGTTGGGCCCCGCCCCGTAGAGCGGCCTCGAAGGCGTTCAAGTTTAGTGCGCAGCTTCCGGACCTTGCATGCTAAGTCTCCAAACTCCTTGGCTACCCAACTTGCAAGTTTCTGCTGCATATTGTTGAGAGCACCAACCACACCAGCCAGCCCATGCCTGCCCGCACCTTTTTGCCATTGCTGAAGTACTAGCTGGTCGTAATCGACGTGAGTCTGCCAAACGTCCTCGTAGCGAAACTGTCTAGCCGATCGAGTTCTTGTTCCTGACAAGCTTTCCCGTGGGTCAACCGGTACAAAACAATGATCCGACTCCACGGTTGCAATATGTCGAACATGCGTATCAGGGAACATATGGATATACTGGGGGTTTCAAAACCTCGGTCCAGCCTGGCCTTTACGTTTGCGCCTCCTTGCTGTCCATTGTCCCAAGTATACTCTGTCACAGACCAACCAAGGTCCTGGAAAGAGTAATCATCAATTGCCTCTCTGAACGCCCTCATTTGATATTCAGGTCGAGCCGCTCTCGAGAAGTGTTCGGAGGCAGTAAGTGTCTCGCTGAAATCACCGACACACAACCACGCTTCATGGTGTGTTGCATGAAGTGTACGTAGGAACCTCCAACTATGTGGCTGGTCTTCCACTTTCGGAGCTCCATAAAAACCGGTGACCCTCCACTCCTTCGAGCCTTGGGTCTTCTTCCTCACTAGAACATCGATGTGGCAAGAACTATAATTTTTCAGCTCCACTTCAACCACATCCGTCCAGAACAGGCCAATACCGCCACTAAGGCCGGTATTGTCCATGGCATAACATCCTGAAAAACCAAACAAACTCTTCAAGCTCTCCACCCTTTTGGCTGAGATTTTAGTTCCCATCACAAAAAGGAGAGCGGACCCTTCCTGCTTCACCACACAGCGAAGCTCTCGAACTGTCGATGGGTTCCCAAGCCCTCGGCAGTTCCAAACCAAGCAACTTATTGGCTCGGGCAGGGCTGCATCGCAGCCTCTGCCGAGTTTCTCGAATTGCCCGGGGTAGGTTTCTTCTTCTTAGGTTCTCTTTCAGAACCAGAATCCTCAACGGCGTCACTTTGAACAACATTCTCAGTAGCTCTCTCTCCCTCATTCTGGTGAGGAGAATTCATAAGAAGGGGTCGATCCACCTTCCTATACACTTGGTTCTAATTATGAGGTCCCCCCTTTCTCTTGTGCTGAAACCTTATGTTCTTTGCAGGGGATGTCACCTCATTTGCACCCTTGGCCGCAGTACTCGAGTTTTTGGTGTCAGCCTTGCTCTTTGGAGGGGCCGAGCCCTCCCTTGTCGAACTCTCGCTTGAAGCAGCCTTCCTCCAATCATCTTGCGCTCTCAGACCTTTGCCGAAGGGGAGATCACCGTTCTCATCCCTCGTTCCAGGTGTCATACAAACCAGATCCGAGTGGCCCAACTTGCCACATGAGAAACAGAAGTGTGGCACGTTCTCATAGACAATCTCATAAGGATCCATGCACTTTCTCCTCTTAGATTCAATCAGTATCCAACTTCTCAAAGGCTTATTAACATCCACAGTTACTCTCGCCCTTAGATACCCTGCATTATGATCAAACTGCACTGAAGATGCCTCTTTATCAATCTGTTGAGCAATCGTCGTACTCCATGGTTCCGCCCGGAGGTTGAACGGGAGGTTTAGCACTCTAGCCCAGATCTACAGTTTATCAAACTTCAACTCGGAAGGCCGCATGCACTCATCAAACGTCGAGAGGATCACCGCGTTCTTGCTGACGTGCCATGGTGAACCCTCCCACACGCGATCACGATCTCGCTAGCACGCGAATTCTGCCACAAACGTATTCTCCCCCGCCGGCCTGAAGTGATGTCCTTTAGGGTTTCCCCATGCCGGCCGGAGCGCGCTGGATATCGTCTGGATGTGAAGGATATGTCGATTCAGAACTTTTCCAGCCAGCATCCACTTATCCTGCGCCTCATCTTCTAGGTCATCAAGCACCAAAGGAGTCACTTCTTCATCAGTTATGTCCATCTTCCCCAGCGCCTCCGCTAGCTTCTCCCTCACCGCCCTGGGCGAGAGCGTCTCCTTCGCCTTCCCCTGATCAGCAGATGAAGCCATCGCCGATCAGGATATCAGAAACCAGCCGTGCGCCCCGTCGATCAGATCGAGCGGGCGCCGCCACAGGTCCTCCCGAAAACCCTAGTCGCCTCCCGAGGGGCTCCTGTTCTTTTCTTTACTTTCGGAAGCATCTTGAACAGCAGTCCATGTGTACAGAAAAAAGCTCAGAGTAAATTTTAGGTATCAAACAGTGATTTTTTTTATTATCTCTACTTCCAATAAAGCAGTTGGTAGCCTGGTATGGTTTATTTTCGTCCGGTTTTTCTTTGTCCCACCACCGACCACCCTTACCACGCTGGTTTTTTTATCTATCGATTTATTTTCTCTCCACTCTTTTATTGCAAATCAGCACTTTCCTAACATACAAAAGATCACGGATCTAACTTTCCTAGTTTATCCAAATCAACCGATCCTTCCATTAATGCAATTTGTTTTAGGAAACAAATAACACATTTTTAGGAAACAAATAATGGGTGTTAAGGAGAGAGAGTGCGTAAGTCATTCATTCGTTACCCTATGTTCGACCGATCGACTGATTTTCTCTCCTTCACAATTTCAGAAGAAAAAAGATTTTCTCTCCTTCACTTTCCTCTTATATCACGCTACAAAGGAAAAATACCAAGAGTCGATCTCTCTTAACTTCTCTTTGTTGAAAAAAATAGGAAGGCAATCAAATTGAGGAGAGGGCAACGCTGCCTTACTTTCTCCCATGAGAGCACACCATACCTCTGATGTGCCTCCCCTCACACGGCCGCCTCTCCTCCACACCTCCCCGCGGTGCCGACGACGGCCGTCCATGGTGCTCCTCTGCTTCGCCACCATCCCATGCACCTTGTCTCCTGCTACGTCTTGAGCTTGCATTGGTTTTCCTCGAAGAGGAGAGGGTGATGCAGCAAGTGTAGCGTAAGTATTTCCCTCAGTTTTGAGAACTAAGGTATCAATCCAGTAGGAGGCTTATCAAAAGTCCCACGCACCTACACAAACAAACTAAGAACTCGCAACCAACGCAATAAAGGGGTTGTCAATCCCTTCACGGCCACTTGCGAAAGTGAGATCCAATAAAGAAGTATGATAAGATAAATATATTTTTGGTATTTTATAGTATAGATGCAAAAAGTAAAGATGCAAATAAAAGTAGATTGGAAGCAAATATGATAAGAGATAGACCCAGGGGCCATAGGTTTCACTAGTGGCTTCTCTCAAGATAGCATAATTATTACGGTGGGTGAACAAATTACTATCGAGCAATTGATAGAAAAGCGCATAGTTATGAGATTATCTAGGCATGATCATGTATATAGGCATCACGTCCATAACAAGTAGACCGACTCCTGCCTGCATCTACTACTATTACTCCACACATCGACCGCTATCCAGCATGCATCTAGAGTATTAAGTTCATAAGAACAGAGTAACACATTAAGCAAGATGACATGATGTAGAGGGATAAACTCATGCAATATGATATAAACCCCATCTTGTTATCCTTGATGGCAACAATACAATACGTACCTTGCAACCCTTTCTGTCACTAGGTAAGGACACCGCAAGATTGAACCCAAAGCTAAGCACTTCTCCCATGGCAAGAAAGATCAATCTAGTAGGCCAAACCAAACTGATAATTTGAAGAGACTTGCAAAGATAACTCAATCATACATAAAAGAATTCAGAGAAGATTCAAATATTATTCATAGATAAACTTGATCATAAACCCACAATTCATCGGATCTCGACAAACACACCGCAAAAAGAGTTTACATCGAATAGATCTCCACAAGAGAGGGGGAGAACATTGTATTGAGATCCAAAAAGAGAGAAGAAGCCATCTAGCTAATAACTATGGACCCGTAGGTCTGTGGTAAACTACTCACAACTCATTGGAGGGGCAAGGATGTTGATGTAGATGCCCTCCGTGGTTGATTCCCCCTCAGAGAGTCTTGACGAAGGCCCCAAGATGGGATCTCGGATCTGAAGGTTCTGATGGTGGAAATTATGTTTTGTGGTGCCCCGGATGTTTTCGGGTATGTAGGTATATATAGGAGGAAGAAGTGCGTCGGTGGCGCTGAGGGGCCCACGAGACAGGGGGGCGCGCCCTATAGGGGGGGGGGGGCGCCCTCCTATCTCGTGGAGGCCTCGGCTGCTTCTTGACTTGCACTCCAAGTCCTCTAGATCACGTTCGTTCCAAAAATCACGCTCCCAAAGGTTTCATTCCGTTTGGACTCCGTTTGATATTCCTTTTCTTCGAAATACTGAAATAGGCAAAAAAAAAACAGCAATATGGTTGGGCCTCCGGTTAGTAGGTTAGTCCCAAAAATGATATAAATGTGTAAAATAAAGCCCATAAACATCCAAAAGGGGTAATATAATAGCATGGAACAATCAAAAATTATAGATACGTTGGAGACGTATCAAGCATCCCCAAGCTTAATTCCTGCTCGTCCTCGAGTAGGTAAATGATAAAAGAGAATTTTTGATGTGGAATGCTACCTAGCATAATTCATAATGTAATTTTCTTTATTGTGGCATTAATGTTCAGATCCAAATGAATACAAAATAAAAGTTCATATTGATAAAAGAAATAGTAATACTTCAAGCATACTAATCAAAGTAATCATGTCTTCTCAAAATAGCATGGCAAAAGAAAGTTCATCCCTACATAATCATAGAGTTAGGCTATGCTTCATTTTCGTCACACAAAGATGTTCCCAACTTCTATACCCCTGATGACAAGCCAAGCAATTGTTTCATACTTAAATAATCTCAAACTTTTTCAACCTTCACCAATACATGAGCGTGAGCCATAGATATAGCGCTATGGGTGGAATAGAATATGATGATGGGGATTGTGTGGAGAAGACAAAAAAGGAGAAAGTCTCACATTGACGAGGATAATCAACGGGCTTATGGAGATGCCCATCAATTGATGTCAACATGAGGAGTAGGGATTGCCATGCAACGGATGAACTAGAGCTATAAATGAATGCTCAACAAAAGAAAACTAGTGGGTGTGCATTCAACTTGCTTGCTCACGAAGACCTAGGGCATTTGAGGAAGCCCATCATAGGAATATACAAGCCAAGTTCTATAATGAAAAATTCCCACTAGTATGAAAAGACAACTTATGAGACTCACTATATGAAAAACATGGTGCTACTTTGAAGCACAATATATGAGACTCACTACATGAAGAACAAGGTGCTACTTTGAAGCACAAGTGTGGAAAGAGGATAGTAGCATTGTCCCTTCTCTCTTTTTCTCTCATTTTTTTTATTTGGGCATTTTCTCTTTTTTTATGGCCTCTTTTTTTTCGTCCGGAGTCTCATCCCGACTTGTGGGGAAATCATGGTCTCCATCATCCTTTCTTCACTTGGGAAAATGCTCTAAAAATGATGATCATCACACTTTGATTTTCTTACAACTCAACAATTACAACTCGATACTTAGAACAAAATATGACTCTATATGAATGCCTCCGGCGGTGTACCGGGATGGTGCAATGAATCAAAAGTGACATGTATGAAAAATAATGCATGGTGGCTTTGCCACAAATACGATGTCAACTACATGATCATGCAATGGTAATATGACAAAAGTAAAGTATGTCATGATGATGATGAATGGAACGGTGGAAAGTTGCATGGCAATATATTTCGGAATGGCTATGGAAATGCCATAATAGGTAGGCATGGTGGCTGTTTTGAGGAAGATATAGGGAGGTTTATGTGTGATAGAGTGTATCGTATCACGGGGTTTGGATGCGCCGGCGAAGTTTGCACCAACTCTCAAGGTGAGAAAGGGCAATGCACGGTACCGAAGAGGCTAGCAAAGGCGGAAAGGTAAAAGTGTGTATAATCCATGGACTCAACATTAGTCAAAAGAACACATATACTTATTGCAAAAATTTAGAAGTCATCAAAAATCAAGTACTACGCGCATGCTCCTAGGGGGATAGATTGGTAGGAAAAGACCATCGCTTGTCCCCGACCGCCACTCATAAGGATGCACAAGCCAGGTACACTTCATGTTTCAAATTTGTTACACAACTTTAACCATACGTGGATGCTACGGGACTTTCTAACTTCAACACAAGCATTCTTTAAATTCATAATCACCCAACTAGCATGACTTTAATATCACTACCTCCATATCTCAAAACGATTATCAAGTATCAAGTTGATCATAGCATCCAATTCACTTCCTATGATAGTTTTTATTATACCCAACTTGGATGTTCATCATTCTAGGACCAACTTTATGACCATAGCAAATACCATGCTGTTCTAAAAGACTCTCAAAATTAAAAAACAGTATAATACAACTAGCTACGAGCCTCCACGGCGCTTTGAGACTCTCAGCCATCAGATCCCTCGAGCGTCTGATCGAGATCAGCTCTCAGTCGCCCAGTCGCTCACGCGCTTCGCTCACCGTTTAGCGGGCGCTGCTCCATGGAACAAGCTACGTTTTTCGTCCATAATTGGGTCGTAAGGTAGTAGGCCCAGGTCGATCTATCGACCACCTAAAAATCCCCACATACAAATGCGTACTCCTTTTCCCGTTAATCTCCTTGACATCGAGAGAACCCTATGCGTCCCCCGCCGCCTCTGCCATGCCCTTCTCGCTATCTCTGCTCCTTCCCGTCACCGATGCCGCGACCATGCCTTTCCCGTAGCCCGCCTTCGATGCTCTTCTTGGCTGCATCCCGTACGATATGGCAGCAGCACGAGATCACAAGAGGAGGGAAGGATGTGGCAGCGGCACAAGAACGCAAGAGGAGAAATAGCTGTCTCTCTGGATCCATGGAAGATGGCGATACGATCTGCACCCATCCACTGTCGTGGCCATCTTGTCCTACCATTGCGCCCGCTGTGCAGCGGCATCCAGATTTGTAGGTGGCCTCTGTGGAGGCGCATCCACAACTTCTCAACTCCTTTCCCCTCACCTTCATGGCTGCATCAAACCTAGCACGTTTGGTGAAGAAGCCCTCTCTCTCTCTCTAACAGGGGGAGGTGGGAGTAGGGGAGTAGTGTTACAATATATCCCTGCTGCACTACCCCTTCTGCAGAACTATGTAAGTAACCTGATCAACAATTCCCATTGAACATATCAAAAAGTTGTAGTGTAGGACGAGCTCACTCTTGAACATATTTATCTGATGATTATGCTCAATTCTCTCAGGAATTTAATTCACCTGCTTAGTGATGCATGATTAATTTTCTCATGTACCTAGCTTTCTAGAAATGTACGATATATGCATATTCACCATGTGCAATCTTTTGGCACATAAGTATGTTTATGTTTAAGAAAATCTCAGCATCAAAACCATGGAATCTTTATATTATTGTTATTAGGAAAGAGAATATCAAAGCTAAGGGACAAAGAAGAAGGGAAGAATGCAAGTGTCGGTGAGCTGCGCCAGGATGAAGATGAATTATGCATGGAACAAATCTAGATCCATGGTCATGACACGTCATGTCAGGCGTCCGGCAAGATATGAGGTTTGCTAGCTTTGCTCTTTAATCTCTAATTATCAATGCATACATAATTTCACCAGACTAAGAGTACCATGGTTAACACACTTGTTTAACCTTGGCGGTACACACAAAGAAGAGATACTGATGCTCCAAGATTCTAGCTTTCTTTTCCTTTTTTTTCCGCATGGCCATGGTTCATGTTTGTCTCATCAGGAGTAATCAGAGTAGCTGGAAAGAGCATAGGGGTATATACTATCAACACTTGCACCGTGAGTGTGAGGCAGAGCGGCAGACACAACACACGAAGCATATTTTAGTTCTCCCATATTATTATTTTTGCTTTTCTTCTCAATGTGAAGTGGCCAAGGGTACTTAGGTAAAAAAACATGTCTTTCCTATAATGTGCGTAATCTATAGTTATGTGTTTAACAAAGTAATTTAGCGGATAACTGACAATCATTTCTATTTTCAGCAGAACAAATATTATGTTGCCACCAGCAAGGTAACACAGTCATCTTCATATGTTTCCTACATATCCGTACTATATTGAGTACTGAACTACTTATTGCATATCCCATGAACTCTCAGCATTCTTCGACATGCTGTTTTGGCAGACATGAACGTTCCCTTTATAGCCTGCAGGTAGGATGTATTTGTTAATATATCTATGCATATTACCCCGCAAAAAAAGATATCTATGCATATCTCTTTAGTCTTGTAAGTGCATCTAGTGCCCCTTAGTGATTTTGGTGTATTGAAGACTTATAGGTTAAGGGACTAATGTGTTTATGAGTGTACACAGGTCTATAAGTCTATGAGGAGTTTGATATTTACAGAGAAAGTCGACCCCTAAAAATGAAGTTCTTTGACTGAAGACTTTGATATTCCGAAGACTTTGAAAGTGAAGAAATTGGTGTGACCTTGAAGACTTGGTATTCATTTGAGGAACATGAAGCGTGAAGACTTTTGTTTTCGTAGTTTCGTTTTCTCTTTCTTGAGTCATAGGAAACACCGCATCGTTAAAGGGGTCGAGGAAATACTAAGGAAAAATTTCCATGTGATGCTCAACTCAAAATCCTACACCTACCAATCCCTTGAGTGAAGCCTTTGAAATCTCATACAGCTCTACCAATTTCTTGATGATAGAGACGAAGTTCTTCGGTATTTGAGGAATTTGTTCTGACCGAGGAGTTAGGAATTCGCCAAGGCGGATTGCCTACACAATGAGGAACATGATAGCCCCGAGGAATTTGAGAGTCAAATTTCCGACCGTTCTTTGTCATCTTCTTGCGCATGACTGTCCCAAAATATCTTATCCACCTAACGGTCATATCATTGAAGGGCATTTATGTCTTATCATGTCGGGCTGCTCCCTAGGCTATAAATAGCCGCCCCCTACAACCACTAGCTGGTTGGCTACTCCGAGAGAACTTGGCACTTGTCATTTGAGAGCAACCCATCCTCCGAGGACTTTGAGTGAAAATCATCGAGTGAGGAAAAACCCAAAAACCAAACCCCTACAAACCCAAAGTGATTGAGCATCACTGAAGAGATTGATCCTGCATGGATCCGACGCTTGTTACCTTTGAAGACCGTGCTTCTTCCAGACGGTTAGGCGTCATGGTATAGAGCATCCAAGAGGAATTGTGGATCGCCGAGTGACCAAGTCTGTGAAGGTTTGGAAGTCGCCTGAAGACTTACCATGAGTGATTGGACGAGGTCTGTGTGACCTTAGTTCAAGGAGAATACGGTGAGGACTTGGTGTCCCGAGCTGCGTGCTCGCCGATCGGGTGTCGGGGCTGTGTGTCCTCGAGTTTAAATACTCAACCGCTCCAACCAGACGTACAACCGAGACAACAGTTGGAACTGGTCTACCAAATCATTGTCTTCACCAACCTAACTGGTTCTATTTCCTCAACTCTTTCATTTCCTCATTCATTGTGTTGAGTGTTCGTTCATATCTGTGTTTGAAGACTTTGATCAAGACTTTCTCAATTTCCTCAGTTCAATTTCTTGACCTGTTTGTCTTCATCTTGTGTTATCCTGTGTTTACGCTTTTCATGCACTCTTTGATTGTCTTCATTTCATCATGATGATCATGCCCGCATTCTCTTATGCTTACTTCGAGTACTTATTCCGCTGCAAGTAGTTCTTCACTTAGGAATTTCCTCACCGCAAATTCCTCATTGAAGAATTCATAAAATCGCCTATTCACCCCTCTAGTCGATATAACGCACTTTCAATTGGTATCGAGCAAGGTACTCCCTTGTTACGTGTGATTTTGGTTTAACCACCGAGTTTTAGTTATGTCGACCGCTTGGTATGATCAAGGTCTCGGTGGGTGTCCTACCTTTGATGGGACGGACTACCCCTATTGGAAAAACAAGATGCGAATGCATCTTGAGGCAATTGACAACGATCTCTGGTATGTTGTGGAAAATGGTGTTCCCTCTGTCTCACCCTCCTTTGAACGCTACCGATGTGAAGAGATTCAAGCAACTCGATTCTCAAGCGAAGAATATCATATGTGGCCATCTGAGCAAAGGACAATATGGAAGAGTGAGTGCTTTGGAAACTGCTAAGCTCATCTGGGACAGGCTGTCCAAAGTAAATGAAGGAGTCTCAACTCAGCGTGACTCTCGAGTTGATGTTCTTCGAAATCTCTTCAACCGCTTTAAAAGACTCGACAATGAAAATGTTCAACAAACCTTCGATCGCCTCACTGACTTCTCAAATGAGCTTCAAGCGCTTGGTGCCACTGACATCACCGACCATGTGGGTGGTGAAGAAAAGGAACTAATCTCTTCTGCAGGGTCAGGCCTCCAGACGTGCTTTAACGTCTGAAGAATTTGCCGGGGGCCTGACAAAAATGCCTGAAAGGACGCAGGCTAATCATGAAGAAATGAACTTTCATTTCACACGTCCTCATACTGCTTATCTGTTATCCTGCCTGATGAAATTCATCTGATGAAATTTATATCATATTCTTCACTGATGAAGTGTATGAGATCGTAAGTTGCACTAATTCATCTGCAGGATGATCAACCCAAAGCCAATGAGTGGGTCCTCGATAGTGGATGTACAAATCACATGACTGGTGACAAGAATCTATTGATGGATGATCCCTTATCACCGTCACATCTGAAGCATATCATCTTTGCTGACAAAGGCAAAAGTCAGGTATTGGGTCTTGGTAAGGTTGCGATATCTAAGGACATACACATGGACAAAGTCATGCTTGTTGAGTCCTTATGATACAACCTCATGTCAGTCTCAATGCTTTGTGATCTTGATATGGTTGTTGTCTTTGGCAAGTATCGTTGTGTTGTGATCATGGAAGCTGACAATTCCAAAGTCTTCAAGGCTTTAGGAGAGGAGACTTGTATATTGTTGATTTCTCTCTGGGACCACAACCAGCCGTGTGTCTACTTGCAAAAGCTTCGAGAAGGCTGGCTATGGCATCGACGACTTGGTCACGCAGGCATGAGGAATTTGCACACGCATGAAGAAGAAGCATGTCATTGGCATTGAGAATGTCAAATTCCTCAAGGATCACTTGTGTGGAGCCCGTGAAGCTGGAAAAATGACCAAGGCCAAGCATCCAGTGAAGACTATCATGACCACTACTCGTCCATTCAATTGCTTCACATGGACCTCTTTGGTCCTAATCATTACTCAGCAAATCACTAATGATGCATCTCTATATGGCTTTGTTATTGTTGATGATTACTCTCGTTACACATGGGTACACATTGTTACTTACAAACATGAAGTGCGGGAAGTCTTCAAACGATTTTCCTCGAGGGCTTCAACCAACTTTGGTGTGAAGATCGGGCACATCAGAGTGACAATGGAACTGAGTTCAAGAATTCGGTCTTGATGACTATCTTGATGAACTTGGTATTACTCATGAGTTATCTGCTCCCTATACTCCTCAAAGCAAAATAGCGTCGTGGAGTGCAAGAACAGAACTCTTGTTGAGATGGCTCGCACTATGCTTGATGAATACAAAACGCCTCGTTGTTTTTGGATTGATGCAATTGATACCGCGTGCCACATCATCAACAAAGTATATCTTCACAAATTCTTCAAGAAGACTGCCTATGAACTCCTCACTGACAAGAAACCCAATGTGAGTTATTTCAAAGTCTTCGGTGCTAAATGCTGGATTAGAGATCCTCATCACAATGCTAAATTTGCACCGAAAGCACATGAAGGTTTTATGCTTGGTTACGGAAAGGACTCGCACACCTACAGAGTCTTCAACATCGCTCTTCACAAGATTGTTGAAACTGTAGATGTGCGGTTCAATGAGACTAATGGCTCGCAAAGAGAGCACCTATCTTCTGTGATAGATGAACCAGCACCTGAGGAATCTATCAAGTTCAAGGCTACCGAGGATGTAATTCCTCATCAAGAATCTCTTCAAGAATTCATTCCGAATGCAAAGAACGCCGAGTGATGCACTGAGGATAATGTCAAGAAAATGGTGTCAAGAAAATGCTGATCAAATTCCTCGACGACAACCAGCTCATCCTCGCGTTGCAAAAGAAGTGCAAGTTGACAAGATCATCGATGACATTGAAGCACCGTGTCCTCTCACACGCTCAAAAGCTTCACATTTATCTAACTTTTGTGGGCACTATGCTTTTGTCTCTATCACGAGCCCACTAAGGTAGATGAAGCATTTCGAGCCCGAGTGGATTCAGCAATGCAAGAAGAATTACATCGTTCGAGCTCAACAATGTCTGGAACTGGTCAAACGTCCAGATCCTCGCAAGCATAATATCATTGGCACAAAGTGGATCTACCGCAACAAGCAAGATGAAAATGGCCTTGTGGTGAGGAATAAGGCACGACTTGTAGCTCAAGGCTACACGAGTTGAAGGAATTGATTTCGATGAAACTTTTGCACTGTTGCTAGACTTGAGGCTATTAGATATTACTTGCTTATGCTAACCATCATAATATCACTTTATATCAAATGGATGTGAAAAGTGCATTCCTCAATGGTAAGCTTGAGGAAGAAGTATATGTTGCTCAACCCCTGTGTTTTGAAGATCCAAAGAATCCCGACAAAGTCTTCAGACTCAACAAGGCCCTCTATGGCCTCAAACAGTTCCCACAGGCGTGGTATGATACATTGAAGGAATTCTTCGTGAAGAATGGCTTCACACCCGTTCACTCGACCCTACTCTCTTTACTAAATCATATGATGGTGAACTGTTTGTGTGCCAAATATATGTTGATGATATTATCTTTGGTCAGATCGACCAACGTTATAGTGATGAATTTGCCTATATGATGAGTGAAGAATATCAAATGTCTATGATGGGAGAACTGAAATTCTTCTTAGGTCTTCAAATTAAATCAACAACACAATGGCATATTCATATCTCGGAGAAATACCTCAAAGATGTTTCAAGAAATTCGCATGCAAGATTGCAAAGGCGCTAAAATTCCTATGCCCACAAATGGCCATCTATGCAATCGATGAAAATGGTATTGACTTGATCACAAGGTATACCGCCCATGATTGGTTCTCTATTGTACTTATGTGCATCTAGGCCAGATATAATGCTTAGTGTTTGCATGTGTGCCCGATTTCAAGCTACACTTAAGGAATCACACCATAAGGTCTGTGAAGCATATTCTTCGATATCTAGCTCACACACCAACACTAGGATTATGGTACCCCAAGGGCTCTACATTTGATCTCATTGATATTCTCGACTCGACTATCTTTGGTGATCGTGTGGACCGCAAGTCAACATCTGGTACTTGTCATTTCTGACGATCTTTGGTCCGTTGGTCCTCGAAGAAACAGAATGCGATCACCGCTCATCGCGAAGCTGAGTACATTGCTGCTGGCTCTTGTTGTGCTCAATTGCTGTGGATGAAGCAAACTCTCAAGGACTACGGCATCAACGTGAAGAATGTGCCTCTCATCGTGACAATGAGAGTGCCATCAAGATTGCTCACAACCCGATTCAGCAGACTCAAGACAAAGCACATTCAGATTTGTCATCATTTTCTTTGTGATCATGTGTTGAACGGCGACATCTCCATCGAGCATGTGAAGACCAAGAACAACTAGCCGATATCTTCACAAAGCCCTTGGATGAGAAGAGATTTAGCAAGTTGCGGTGTGAGCTAAATATCTTAGAATCTTTGAATGTTCTTTGAAAAGGACACACATCCTGACACTTATGCAAAATTGATGACTTAGATGTGCAACACATGAAGAAACGTTTTTCTTCAATCAATGAAGAATAACACTCTAAGTGTGAAGAAATTAATGAAGAATTTGATTCTCAGAACCCTACGACAATTGTACGCGGTGTCTGAAATCATCATTCTTATACGGTGGGTCACGCCACCACCAAAATTGAAAATCTTCAATTTGAGTTTTTCCTTAGTTTTGAAATTCTTCAGTTTTTCAAATTCTTCAACTTTGCAAAATCTTCACTGCTTCCGTTGTCTTTCTTCATTGACTATATATATATATATGGGTTTATGTCCTCTACAACATTCACTTATGGCTATTTCTTCAAGTTGCTTTTTCTGCTAAGTGAATGTGATCGGACCCTTCCCCCTCTATGCTATACCCAACCCAAGCTATTCACAAATTCTTCATGTGCGTTCTATTTGAAACTCGCTCAAAATCTTCACTTTGTGTCCTTGTCACCAAGAAATTGTGAACGGAACTTTAACTTATCTTATCCAAATTTTCGCTTTGCCGCTTAAACTGTTCCGCATCCCACGATAAACTTATCTATTCACCCACGATCTAACACAATCTCCATTTTTCAGTACGTGGGTGACACATGTCAGTTTAATGAGAAGGGCGAGGCACGTTAGTCCAAAATCTTGAGCGAACGGTTTTTCACCGTGGCTATATATACCCCTCTCCCTTCCTCACTTCCTTTACTCGCCGACCGCCTCTCTCTCGCCGAGCTTCTCAAACCCTAGCGCCGCCGCTACTCCATCGTCGCCGGTGAGGAAGAGCTTCACCGCCTCGACCTCGTCGCCCGTCGTACTCGCGCCGATCAGCGGAAATCTTCACTCCGCTGCCGCCAGTAGCTGTCTTCCTCCGCCGAAGTTAGGGCGTGGGAGATCTGAATCGATTTAACTTCTAATCTACACTTCTCGGTTCGTCGTGTTCTTGAGTTCGGGTAATTAAAAGTTACTTTTATTACTCGCTTTGATTCTCAAACCTTCCTAAAAATCTTCAAAGGTGTTTATTCTTCAAATCTTCACACATATGAACACCTCAAACAAAATATGCTCTTGATTCATTTCTCTAAGCAATGATTTTTCTTCAAGATTCCTCAATTGTGTGGATCCTTGATCTATACAACTCTGGAACCTAAGACAAAGATCGCTTAGTGAAATTCTTCAAGGCTCATCGATCAAATTCCTCAAACTAGTTCTTTTAAAAAACCTTACGAGAACGATATGACCTCTCCAAATTCCTCGCAACTATACTTTGTTCACGGTACTCACGTCCGCCGCTGAATCACTAGGTTCTCATCAACTTAACTCATTTGCAGATTCCTCGAAGAAAAGTTGCATACTTCTTCGAGAATTCGATTGTTCAAATTCCTCACCAAGAATATGGCGTAGGAAAGAAGCCACGTAAAGGAGGAAAGAGGCCCGAGGTCATGACTGCTTTCGAGATACCGAGGACATATACCGACTATTGCACACTGATGAAGCCAAGTTTGGCAAGGAAAACAAAAATCAGCGCAAGGTGCGATTCAGAGGATTGAAAGGAGATGGGCAA
Organism: Aegilops longissima; assembly: GCA_021605205.1. Classification (NCBI taxonomy): domain Eukaryota; kingdom Viridiplantae; phylum Streptophyta; class Magnoliopsida; order Poales; family Poaceae; genus Aegilops; species Aegilops longissima. The sequence continues at coordinate 50,247,874 of CM038679.1, forward strand.
GGAATGGAGGAGTACAGATATGTTACTCCAAAGTACATGAAGAAATTCGACTGAATCCTCCATGCCCAAGAGCTCCATTGGCACTGCCAAGAAGTCGACCCCACCAAAGATCAAGCGTGGTTAGGACTTTCTGAAGAATGGGCCAAGCGCCAAGCCAAGTTGGCGAGACAAGCCAAAGAAGCGGTGAGGAAATTCAATGAAGACTCAACATCTGCTGCTGCCATCGAGGCCCCTGCTCAGCCTGAAGATCAATGGCAAAGAAGCCAGCAAGACAAGCCAAGTGCTTCACCAATAGTGCCCTCACGGCCAAAATCCTCAAGAATGCCCTCACCGCAGAATCTTCAAAGCCCTCACGACCAGTTCCTCATGCTGCTCCTGCTCCTCCCAAATCCTCGGCTCCTACAAAGTCCTCAGCAGCTCCTCCAAAGTCCTCAAGACTGTGCATCCGCCACGCCAAAGGGCTGCAGCATCTCTATTGCCTCTCGGTGTCTCAAAGAAGTTCTCACTGCACCAAATTCTTCATCAGCCCCACTCTGCTCAAGAAAAAGGCAATCGCTGGACGAGGTCCCGCCAAGTCCGAAGAAGAAACAGGTTGCCTTCCAAGTGCCATCGATGGTGAAGGCGATGATGATGAACTTGCGTAAATCATCGAGACCGACAAGAAAGGGCCGCTAGAGCCAAAGGCACACTGCGCCATCGCTTTTGGATCCAAGGGCGATCCTCGAGTACACTGATCTCTGGCACAAGAATCCAGAGACACCTATGCCTGATTTTCATCTGACACCTGGACAAAGTCACATGCTGACCCATTTCATCTCTGAAGAGAAATGGAAATTTTAGAAGGCAAGGCAGATCAAGAAGGCTCAATTCAGGAAAGAGAAGTTCCTGAGGAAAAACGTTGCCACAATGACAACTAAGGAACTCCTCAAGATCCAGTCTGAAATCAAAGCCCTAAGTGATAACTTTGATGCCTATTATGCTGATTGACAAGGAGCCAAAGTCAGATTTGTCAATCTGATAAAGAAGTTCACAAATGTTGCAGCCCCGACGCAACAAGAAATTCCTCAGGCTGGAGCCTCTGCTCAGCCTATTTGAAGAACATGCCAAGACACGATGATTTTCAGCCTCTTTGAAGACGATGCTAGTTCGAGGGCTGATGACTCCATTCCAGCCATCGAAGAAATTGCGTGGCATCCACTAGTGGTGCGCTCAAGAAATCGAAGAAGTCAGGCAAGCTGATCGATTCATACCGAGGAAATTCAACCAGATTCCTCGGCTCCTCCGCGCCTACACCAACTCCAATCCTTCCATCGCATCCGATGTGAAGAAGACCAAGGCTGCAGAGCGAGCCGCAGTGAAGAAAAGGAAAGCATCACCTGCTTCAAATTCTTCACCTCAAGAAAATGAAGCCTATGACAAGCTCTTTTAAAATCCAATCGATGTTGTTCCAATTTCTCCATTCCATCAAAGGACCTTGTTCCTTTTGGTGAAGAGTATGAGATCCCAAGCGGATCTGATGAAGAAAATCATTCTGCTGCTTCGTCAGAGCAGATTAATGAAGAAATTGAAGTGGATACAATCCCTTCAACACCAATCATTTCCTCGCCTATGCCTCAGTTCACAGCTGAAGAGGCTGGTGTTGAGGAAATTTAAGACGAAGACATGGATATTGGATGCACCACGCCTGTGATGAACGATGACTTTTGGGAAAGTCAGCATCCCGATTCTCCACTCTTCACCCCAATCCAACAAATTCTCAGTCCCCTGCACCAACGGTTCAAATGGGCTCAAGAAACTCATCCCAACTCATCCGTGCATGAAGAAATTCCAGCCACTAGTGTGAAGAACCCGCCGCCGCTGATCCTATGAACACGCAGATCGCATATGAAGAGGACGAGAAAATCCTCACTTGAAGAACCCGAGATTGCGATTCACGAGGTCGTGATGCAACTCATCGACACTCCATCGCCAAAGTCAAAGAATCCATTCTCAACGAAGCAAAAGTTCAAGGCTGAAGATTTCTTGGCGAGCATGTATTCTTCATCGACTACAACCCATATGACTCGCTCGCATAAGGAAGAGGCGTTTCGACTGCTAGTCAAGCCAACTTCTATTCCTCTCAGGTTTTCAACAAAGACAAAGTCTTCGATCATGCTCATATTCCTCATGTGGACATGGAATCTCCGCCATCTTCGAGCAGGTCCTCGGTGTTCTTCATGATGCAGGATTGCTAAATTTCTGCACTGACATCTGTGATTGGAATGAAGAACCCATTCTTCAATTCTATGCGATGTTGCACATCACCGGAGATTATAAAGATGTGAATTCATGGGTATTGGAATGGATGATGAAAATACTCACTACAAGGCACCAAAGAATCGAATTGCTTCGTGCCCTCCCACTCGATCCTCCCTTGATGGTGCTCGTTGCATCTACAACGAACCCGAGCTTTCAAATCACTACATGCAAGTGCCGATGAAGCCTTTGAAGCTGTGGATAGGCACCTCGAACCAAATTCTTCGTCAAGGAATTATCAGATGTGCCTTGGACTGTCTATCGATTCTGACGAAGACAATGAGTCCTATCAAAGGCCACGACTCAAATGATGAAGAAGTCGTTGGCATCATGAAGAATATGCTTTTCAATATCATTCATGGCGTTCCCCGTCAACTTCCATGATTTCTTCATGAGGACTCTGGCAAACATTGCTATGTCACCTTTTGAGCTGAAGCCTTATGCACCATGGATTATGAGGTTCATCAGGACAAGGTCTTCACTCAATTACAAGGCTGATACTCTGAATCACTGCAGCTACTTGCCTCCAATAGAAGTCCTCAAACGAACATTTTCCTCAGCTGATGACAAGGGCAAGGCAACTGCTGTGATAGATGAAGGCATTCGTCCATTGGATGGTAAATTTCGCAAAGCTGCATCCTACTCCACCAATGATGACTCTGCCACACATGACTCTGCCGCCAATACCTCAGCCAAGCAAAATCCTCAAGCCACAGCACCCAGGGTGATGAATGATCGTGAGTTACTCCTTAGTCTTCATCAGAAGGTTGATCGCAATCACAAATGGGTCAAGCGTCAGTTTGGTTCAATTCTTCACAACATGACCTCAACACACAATGCAGTGAAGAAAAACCAATACTACCTCCATGAAACCTTCAACCGCACCTGGGCTGTTCTTTCTATTGTCTACAACGCAGAAGAACTGAAGACAATGGGTCTCAAGGAAGAATTTGACTGGTATGTACCTCCACCGAAGAAATTCAAGAAGGTCAAGGTTCCTTCCCTGGTAGCCAGCTCCCATTCTTCATCGCGCGACACTGATGAAAATGAAGACTTGGTCGACATTGCGGCAGGCCCTACTACGACAACCGACCCCGACAACGCTGGCTCTCCTTCATCAACTTGAAATTCTTTAGGGGCGTTAGTCCTCAATTTCAATCCTTTTGGTCATTTGATGACAAAGGGGGAGAAATGTGAGTTAGTCTTCAAGCGGGCCTACTATATGGGCGTTTTTTTGCTAAGTTACAACTCTCGTTCTTCTGAAACTTTATTGGATCGAGTTGTAATCTTAAACCTGATAGTGCTCTGATACTTTTGATGTGTTCCTCTGCGTGCTTATTCCTCATTCTGTGTTAATACACGCATGCTGAACTACATCAGTCACCATATTTCATCATGCATTTCAAATTCTTCATATTATATGTCAAATGCGTGTATGAATTACAAGATATAGGGGGAGATCTCCATGATTCAACTCTTCAAATGTGCAATGCCTCAAAAGCAAAATTCCTCACTATGCACATCTTCAGGGGGAGTTCTTCTATATCTTGCAATCAAATTCCTCAATATCAGTATTTACACTTCATATCTTTATCCCCGTTGAAAACTTAACCTATATTGTCATCAATCACCAAAAAGGGGGAGATTGTAAGTGCATCTAGTGCCCCTTAGTGATTTTGGTGTATTGAAGACTTATAGGTTAAGGGACTAATGTGTTTATGAGTGTACAGTGTCTATAAGTCTATGAGGAGTTTGATATTTACAGAGAAAGTCTAACCCCTAAAAATGAAGTTCTTTGATCAAGACTTTGATATTCAAGACTTTGAAAGTGAAGAAATTGGTGTGACCTTGAAGACTTGGTATTCATTTGAGGAACATGAAGCGTGAAGACTTTTGTTTTCGTAGTTCCGTTTTTCTTTCTTGAGTCATAGGAAACACCGCATCGTTAAAGGGGTCGAGGAAAACTAAGGAAAAATTTCCATGTGATGCTCAACTCAAAATCCTACACCTACCAATCCCTTCGAGTGAAGCCTTTGAAATCTCATACAGCTCACCAATTTCTTGATGACAAGAGACGAAGTTCTTCCGTCACGAGAATTTGTTCGACCGAGGAGTTAGGAATTCGCCAAATGGATTGCCTACACAATGAAGAACATGATAGCCCCGAGGAATTTGAGAGTCAAATTTCCGACCATTCTTTGTCGCGCCGCCTATCCCAAAATATCTTATCCACCTAACGGTCATATCATTAAAGGGCATTTATGTCTTATCATGTCGGGCTGCTCCCTAGGCTATAAATAGCCGCCCCCTACAACCACTAGTTGGTTGGCTGCTCCGAGAGAACTTGACACTTGTCATTTTAGAGCAGCCCATCCTCCAAGGACTTTGAGTGAAAATCATCGAGTGAGGAAAAACCCAAAAACCAAACCCCTACAAACCCAAAGTGATTGAGCATCACTGAAAATATTGATCCTGCGTGGATCCGACGCTTGTTACCTTTGAAGACCGTGCTTCTTCCAGACGGTTAGGCGTCATGGTCTAGAGCATCCAAGAGGAATTGTGGATCGCCGAGTGACCAAGTCTATGAAGGTTTGGAAGTCGCCTCAAGACTTACCACGAGTGATTGGACGAGGCATGTGACCTTAGTTTAAGGAGAATACGGTGAGGACTTGGTGTCCCGAGCTGCGTGCTCAGCGATCGGGTGTCCGGACTGTGTGTCCTCGAGTTTAAATACTCAGCCGCTCCAACCAGACGCATAACCGAGACAGCAGTTTGAACTGGTCTACCAAATCATTGTCTTCACCAACCTAATCTGGTTCTATTTCCTCAACTCTTTCATTTCCTCATTCATCGTGTTGAGTGTTCGTTCATATCTGTGTTTGAAGACTTTGATCGAGACTTTCTCAATTTCCTCGTTCAATTTCTTCATCTGTTTGTCTTCATCTTGTGTTATCCTGTGTTTACGCTTTCTGTACTCTTTGATTGTCTTTATTTCATCATGATGACCATGCCCGCATTCTCTTATGCTTACTTCTGAGTACTTATTCCGCTGCAAGTAGTTCTTCACTTAGGAATTTCCTCACCGGCAAATTCCTCATTGAAGAATTCATAAAAATCGCCTATTCACCCCCCTCTAGTCGATATAACGCACTTTCAAGTCTCCTTTTAAAGAGAAGCAAAAAATGGTAAAAAATTAATTGTCCTTAATAGAAAAATATAGAAACAAGATGCTCCTATACATGTTTTATTATGGAGAAGAAATTTTAGGCCTTCCTACATCATATTCATCGTAAAATGAAATATTCAAGTCTCTGATCAAGTATATGGCTATCATCTTCAAGAGAAGGCATTCTTATTTGAAGGATATAGATCTATTTAGTCCAATCAAAATATGAACACGAACTGTTATAATAAGGGTTGATCTATTGCTTGCTGATCCCTTTAGCCAATCTTTACGACAGTGGCACAATGCCATTATTTTATTCAATTTTTAGATTCGAATGGTTAGATTTTTACAAGACTTTATTTGCCCATATTTTTTAATATCTAGCAATATATCCATATCCCTCCCTCTATTGCTGGCAATCATGCTCTCATGGAGAGACATAATATGCATCTTACAAGGAAAACAGGATTATAGTAATATGTTTGATTTCTCTCGAGTCCTTTCCTGTATGGATAATTTGTTATTTGTTCTTATGTGTTGCTATTAATGTAATTGTTCGTCTTCCATCGAAGGTTTCAAACAACATGGTCCAGCTAAGAAGTATTTTCATATTTCACATACTGTGATCAAGGCATGTAGCATCATGTGTGATGGATGTGAAGTATATAGACGGTTGTTTTTTGGCCTTCCGGCTATTTAAAACCATCTTTGCAGACAAAACTACCTGGAAGGTTGTAGTTGTTTTTGGTCTGAATAAGATTGAATTTAATCACCACAGCAAGTCGTCAGTGTTAGTCTGTGCTTTGCACATGGTGCTTGACATGTAATTTAATCATTAATATTTGTGACTGTTATCGAATAAAAACAAAAATGTAACAGTTGCTCTTAGTCTGTTTATTCAGCTCCTGATTTATTGTCCATAAAATTTCATCTGAAAGATATGGTTTAGCATAACCATTCAGACAAGTTTTTACACTGAAAATGCTTGTGCTTTAATATTTGTGACTATTATCGAATAAAAACAAAAATGTAACAGTTGCTCTTAGTCTGTTTATTCAGCTCCTGATTTATTGTCCATAAAATTTCGTCTGAAAGATATGGTTTAGCATAACCATTCAGACAAGTTTTTACACTAAAAATGCTTAATTCTTCAAAAACAAATATACTGCTAACGATAAACCTTACTAATTTGAACTGTTCAAATAGAATCATGTGTTCAACCATCTTGATTATATATCTTTATTTTCTCAAGATGGACGGGCGTGGTAACGCGCGCCTTCATGTTCTAGTAATATAAGTGAAGCATGAGAGACTAGCAATTTCTTCAAAATTAAGACACCACCGTGCTCTAAAAAATATAAGTGAAGCACTAGAGCAAAAACTATCAAGCTCAAAAGATATAAGTGAAGCACATAGAGTATTCTAGCAAATTCTAATCAAATAGGCTTCTCCCAAAAGGTGTGTACATCAAGGATGATTGTGGTAAACTAAAAATCAAATACTAATATAATACACGATGCTCCAAGCAAAACACTTATCATGTGGCGAATGAAAATATAGCTCCAAGTAAAGTTACCAATAAACGAAGACGAAAGAGGGGATGCCTTCCAGGGCATCCCCAATGTAACGCCCCCGATGCGGCTATATCTCCCACGTGTCGAGGCACGACTTAGAGGCATAACCGCATTGAAAGCAATGTCGCAAGTGAGGTAATCTTCACACAACCCATGTAATAATTAAGGGAGAAAGGTACATAGTTGGCTTACAATCGCCACTTCACACATTACATAATTAAACATACATCATTGAGTACACTCAAGGTCCGACTACGGAACCAAAATAAAGAAGATACCCCAAATGCTAACGCAGATCCCGAATCGTCCCAACCGGGCACCACTATCGATCATCTGGAAACGACACATAGTAACGACCACGTTCCTCGTCGAACTCCCACTTGAGCTCGGTGGAATCACCTGACCGCCTCATCGGAACCTGCAACTGTTTTGAAGTATCCGTGAGTCACGGGACTCAGCAATCTCACACCCACGAGATCAAGACTATTTAAGCTAATAGGAAGGACAGAGTAGTAAAGTGGAGCTGCAGCAAGCGACTAGCATATATGGTGGCTACTTCGCAAAAGAGAGCGAGAAGAGAAGCAAAGCACGGTCGTGAAACTAGTAGCGATCAAGAAGTGATCCTGCACTACTTACGCCGACATAACTCCAACACCGTGTTCACTTCCGGACCACGAGAAGAGACCATCACGGTTACACACGCGTTGATGTGTATTTTATTGAGGTCAACTTTGGGTTTTCTACAACCGACATTAACAAATTCCCATCTGCCTCATAACCATGGGCACGGCTTTGAAAGATATAACCTGCAGGGTGTCCCAACTTAGCCCATTATAAGCTCTCACGGTCAACGAAGGATTATTCCTTCTACGGGAAGACCCGATCAATCTCGAATCCCGGACTACAAGACATTTCGACAGAATAAAACAAGACCAGCAAAGCCGCCCGATTGTGCCGACAAATCCCGATAGGAGCTGCACATATCTCGTTCTCAGGGCACATCCGGATGAGCAGTCCATACAACTAAAACCAAACCTCAAGTTGCCTTGAGGGGGCGCTGCACAGCACTCTAGTTCGGGCCAGCACTCAAGGAGCACCGTCCGGGGTTAAAATAAAGATGACCCTCGGGCTCGCAAAAACCCGGGGGAAAAGGCTTAGGTGGCAAATGGTAAAACCAAAGTTGGGCCTTGCTGGACGAGTCTTATTCAAAGCGAACTGTCAAGGGGGTCCCATAAATCACCCAACCGTAAGGAACGCAAAATCAAGGAACATAACACCGTATGACGGAAACTAGGGTGGCAAGAGTGGAACAAAACACCTGCATAAGGCCGAGCCTTCCACCCTTAACCAAGTATATAGATGTATTAATTAGCAGGTAAATATTGTGATATCCCCAACAAGTAAACATGTTCCAAAAGGAACAACATTTCCATGTTCCAACAAGGAACAAACTTCACTTCACCGCAACTAGCAACGCTATAAGAGGGCTGAGCAAAGCGGTAACATGGCCAAACAACGGTTTGCTAGGAAAAGGATGGTTAGGGCTGACATGGCAATATGGGTGGCATGATATAGCAAGTGGTAGGCATCGCAGCATAGGCATAGCAAAAGAGCGAGCAACTAGCATAGCAAAGATAGAAGTGATTTCGAGGGTATGGTCATCTTGCTCGCAATGTTCTCGAGTTGTCGAAAGCTTGATCCTCAAAACGTTCTCAACAGGCTCCTCGCTCACGTACTCGTCTCCGACTCTACCCAAAGCAACAACACAAACAAAGGAACCACAATAAATCACGGTGCAATGCACAATCAACATGATGCAAAACATGGCATGATATGCATGATGAGATATGCAATGCTTATGTGCGCCGGAAGGAAAATGATGAACCAGGCATCAACTTGACAAACCAAGCATGCCACTGAAAGATGAGATGATTTCGTTGAAATCGATATAAAGATCACGGAATCGGATGCACGGTTTGCAAATGGCAAGCAAAACAAGAATGGCGCAAATCTGCCATTAACAGCATGATGCCACTTAGCAAGCAACAAATAATTAAGCTACTGCACCCAAACGTATCAACAAAGCACATGGCAGTGATCTACACATGATGCTCGACAAAAGATGAGCACTGAGCTACGGCTAGTTCACATCATAACATGTTCAAACAAGCATGGCAAAAATGCTCAAAGTAACAGGCTGGACATGGCAAAACAGTAACAGGTTGCAATGTTCAGAGCATCATAACTACATGCTACAGGAACTTAAAATAGCAAAACATGGCATGGCATGAATCTACTCAAAGCATATTTCAAAAGTCCCTTACTGACCATAAGCCAAAAAGGACTAGAAAATATAGTAACACCCATGTCAATATTGAAAGTCTTGTTAACAGATTCAGCAACTTGACATGTCAAAAACTGATAACGAGATGGCATGTTAACAAGCTCAATGCACTCACTACAGAGCCTCAAATGATAAACTAAGCATACCTACATCAAGAAGACATGACATAGAGGACATCCATGGCAAGAACACTAACATAGCATATATAGATCAATCACAACAAGCTAGGCAAAATTGAATAACACGTATACAATCTGCCAGGAAACATTTGATAGAAAAGTAGAGCTCGATTGACTCAAGCTATGGCATCCCATAATTGCAAACAAAGGCATGGATGGATAGAGCAAGTCGTGCTTTACAAAACACCCTTACTGAAGTATCTCAAAATATGCATAGATCTCTCGGTATCATCAAGCAAACATGGCATCAAAATCAGCTAAAACAGGGCTGAAATCAGCAACATTGGGACACCTACTTTGCATGCTTGTGCTAGTCACCACATAGATCACAAAAATACATGGCATATACCACTGGAAAGATGACATGGCATTTTACAAAACTCATGTAGGACTCAAATACATAGGGTGCACATATAAATCATAGCAAAAATAACAAAAGTGCAACTCCTGATAAAAATCAGAAACTATCAGCACATAGCACTCTTCCAACAGCATTTCGGGCATCAAGATGAGCTCAAATGAAAATGATGCAATGGAATGAAATGATCTACTCTTCGAGGCGAACATTTTGACATATTATACGCGAAAAATGGATCTACGGATGCGAAGATATAGCATGTTGAATATTGCCCAAAATTACCAAGATTTAGGACTTAGGGCGAAAAGAGAGGGAGAAGAGGTCAACGGCGCGAAGCCCGAGGTTGGATCGGGGCCGATCCGGGCCGGTGGCGGCGCGGCGGCTTCGGCGGGCGCGGGAGGAGGAAGGTCGCGGGGTGGCGGCGTGGCGTGGCGGGCGGCGAGCGAGCTGGCCCGGCCGGGCGCCGAGGGAGATCCCGTGGCGGCGAAGGCGTGAGGCGGGCGGATGGCGGAGGCGGAGGGCGGGGCGGGTCGGAGGTCGCCGGAGACGGCGCGTGGCGGCGGATTTGAGGTCGCCGCGAGGGGCCGGAGGAGGAGGCGAAGGGAAGGGCGGGCGTAGGCGGGCGGCGAGGCGAGGGCGGGCCGGGGGGGCGGCGGCTGTGGGCTCATGGGCTGGCTGTGTGGCGGGCGGCGGCCACGTGGCGCCCCCGATTGGCGCGGGGGCGCGCGACGTGTCCGGCTGGCGGCGGACACGTCCCGCGCGCGTCTTGAAGCGGTTTTCTAGGGTTTCGGAAGAGGATGATCCGGAATTTCGGGAGGTTTGCTTAAATAGGCATAGAGGGAGCTAGGAGAGTCCAAATGAGGTGTAGTTTTACCACACGATCGTGATCGAACGACGGAGAGCATGGAGGTGACTTAGATGGGTTATTGGGCTGTTTTGAAGGGTGTTGGGCTGCAACTTAAAATAGGCCTTCGCGAGAGTGCGGTTAACCGCTGGAGTACCAAACGAGCTCCAAATGACCAAACTTGACCGGTGGTCTCCGGGTGTTATACCAAGGCCACTAGACAAACCTCGGTCCATTTCGAGAAGGTTTAATACCCGCACACGGAAAAACGTAAAAGGGACCGCCGGGGGAGATAGGAGTGCCGGATTGCAAAACGGACAACGGGAAAAATGCTCGGAATCATGAGACGAACACGTATGCGAATGCGATGCACATGATAACATAATATAAAATGCATGACACGGACAAAAAGCAACAAGGAGAAAACCCAACCACGGAGGGAATATCATATAACAATGCCGAAAATGGCAAGAGTCGGAGTTACAAATATGGAAAGTTACTTCCGGGGTGTTACAACACTCCACCACTACAAGAGGATCTCGTCCCGAGATCTAGGACTGAAAGAACTCCGGATACTCGAACGGAGGTGATCCTCGCGCCCCGTGTAGCTTCTCGGTCGGAATGGTGTGACCATTTCACTTTCAGGAATTTGATTGACTTGTTGCGAGTCTTGCGCTCGGTTTCTTCAAGAATAGCAACGGGTGCTCATGATAAGAGAGATCTTCTTGAAGGTCAATCTCTTGAAGTTGATAGTGCGTTCAGAGTCTTGAAGCACTTGCGAAGGCTGTGACACGTGAAACACATCGTGCACGCTTGCAAAGTTGGATGGAAGCTCAAGTTGATAGGCGAGATCGCCTCTTTTCCCAATTATCTTGAAAGGACCCACGTATCTAGGTGCAAGCTTCCTTTGATACCGGGTTTACGAGTACCTTTCATTGAGAGACGCGGAGGTAGACATGGTCTCCGATTTCAAAAGTCACATCACGGTGCTTATCATCATAATAGCTCTCCGCGCGATTATGCGGCTTTGAGATTCTCACGAATGACTTGGCACATTTCTTCCGCTTCGTGATCAAGTCATTGCCAAGAAGTTGGCGTTCACCTGTCTCTGCACCAATTGAGAGGAGTACGGCACTTTCGCCATAGAGAATTTCGAATGGGGCCTTGCCCGAACTCGCTTGGAGGCTGTTGTTGTAAGAGAAGTCGGCATATGGAAGACAATCTTCCCACTTCATACCGAAAGAAATGACACAAGCCCTGAGCATATCTTCAAGAATTTGATTAACTCGCTCGACTTGGCCACTTGTTTGAGGATGGAAAGCTGTCTTTGAAACGAATGTTGGTGCCCATGGCCTTTCGAAAAGAATCCCAAAACTTGGAGGTAAAGATGCTGCCACGGTCAGAAGAGATCACTTGTGGAATGCCGCAAAGAGACAATCTCGAGGTGTATAGCTCGCCAACCGAGCTGCAGTGATGGATTCTTTGATAGGAAGAAAATGAGCCACTTTAGTAAGCTTGTCAATGACAACGAAGATAGCATCATTTCCACGCTTGGACTTTGGAAAGCCGACCACGAAGTCCATTTCAATATGATCAAACTTCCATTCAGGAATAGCAAGAGGTTGAAGGAGACCAGCTGGTCTTTGGTGTTCTCGCTTTCACTCTTCTGCAGACATCACATTCATTCACGAATTGAGCAATTTCTCGCTTCATTCGAGTCCACCAATATGATTTGCTTGAGGTCATGGTACATCTTCGTACTTCGGGGTGAATGGATAGAAGTGAATTGTGAGCCTCGCTCATAATGACTTTTCTCAGATCACCCTTAGGAACCACAATCCGTCCTCAAAGAACAGAGTGTCTTTGTCATCAACGCGAAGCACTTGTACTTGAAATGCCCTTATCGATACCACGCTTCACTTTCTTCACCATGGCATCCGAAGTTGAGCCTCACGAATCTGATCTTCCAAAGTAGGAGATATTATGAGGTTGGCAAGAAAGCCTTGAGGAACAACTTGAAGATTCAGCTTATGGAAAGATTCATAGAGATCCCGTGAAAGGGCTTGAGGATTAGGCTCATTGCGAGAAGCTTTCTGCTCAAAGCGTCTGCAATGACATTGGCTTTGCCGGAGTATACTCAATACTTGGGTTGTACTCTTGAATCATTTCGACCCATCGAGTCTGCTCGAGGTTGAGGTTAGGCTGAGTGAAGATGTACTTGAGACTCTTGTGATCGGTGAAAATGTCCACTTTCCTTCCCAACAAGAGATGTCTCCACGTAATCAATGCATGAACAATCGCCGCCAACTCAAGATCGTGAGTGGGGTAGTTCTTCTCGTTGGGCTTCAATCTGGCGAGAGGTATAAGCCACAACTCTCTTCTCTTGCATTAACACAAAGACCGAGACCTTGAAGAGAAGCATCACGAAGACTTCATATGGCTTGGATTCATCAGAGGAGTCGTAGCAGAGCTGTGACGAGTTTCTCTTTGAGGGTATTGAAAGCAACGCCACACTCGGGAGACCGGATATACTTCACCTGCTTCGAGAAGGTTGGAAAGAGGCTTTGCAATCTTGGAGAAGTTCTCAACGAATCTTCGCAATAACTTGCAAGACCAAGAAAGCTGCGGAGCTGCTTGACATTCGAGGAGGTTCCCAATTCACAATTGCGGACACCTTCTCGGGATCAACAAGCGATGCCCTTGGCAGAGATGATATGACCAAGATAAAGCACTTCATCAAGCCGAATTCACATTTGGAGAACTTAGCATAGAATTGGTACTCTCGAGCTTGTCTAGCACCAATCGCAAATGTTTGGCATGATCCTTCTTATTCTTGGAGAAGACCAAAATATCATCAAGATAGACCAAGACGAACTCATTGGTGTAGGGATTGAATATGAAGTTCATCATCCGAGAGAAAGTTGGAGGAGCATTGACGAGGCCGAAAGACATGACAGTATATTCATAAGAACCAAAGCTTGTTCTGAATGCTGTCTTGGGAATATCTTGTTCACGAATGCGAATCTGATGATACCCCATACGAAGGTCAAGCTTAGAGAACACCGTAGCACCTTTGAGTTGCTCGAAAAGCTCATTGATGTTGGGAAGTGGATACTTGTTCTTGATTGTCTTCTTATTCAATGGACGGTAATCGACGCAAAGTCGGTCCGTGCCATCCTTCTTCCGGACAAAAAGAACACCACAACCCCAAGGAGATGAACTCGGTCTGATCAAACCAGACGCTCTTGTTCATCGAGCTGCTTCTTCAATTCCTCAGCTCATCAGGTCCAAGCTTGTATGGACGCTTGCAAACGGGTTGATGCGGGCTCAAGATCGATACTTGAACTCAATCGCCGATGAGGAGGCATACCCGGAAGCTCTTCTGGAAAGACATCTTGGTACTCACAAACGACTGGAATCTGAGAGATGGCATTCAATTCGCCCTTCTCATTGAGAGAAAACAACCGAATAGTTTCATCACGAGAGGCATAGATGATCACATCATTAGAAGAATGAGTCAATTGAATTTCCCTGGCAGCACAATCAATTTGAGCTTTGTGCTGATAAAGCCAGTCCATTCCGAGAATAAGATCAATATCCGAGTCACCAAGGACAACTGGTTTAGCCAAAAACCTATAATCGCCCATCTTGATAGAAACATCCGGGACATAATTATTAGCTGTCATATGCTTACCCGGGGACACAATTGATAAGGAACTAGGCAACTCTTGATAACCGAATTCATGCTTAGATGCAAATGGTCTTGAGATGAAACAATGCGATGCACCAGTATCAAATAAGACTTTTGCAGGAATATCATTAACTGAGAGATTACCCATTATCACATCAGAAGATTCCTCTGCTTGAGCTGCATTCATCATATTGACCTTGGCATGATTTGGATTATGCTTGACCTTTGCATTCTTGGAAGATTTCACAGAGGAGGAGGCGGAAGACGCCTCTGGTTGAAGCACTTGTTCAAGATAGTGACCCTTCTCACGACACTTGTTGCAAGTGACCTCGAGAGCGGACGGTGGTAAGGAGCACTTGACCTTGGAGCTTGAGAATTAGACTTGTTACGATAGCTTGGGTTGGGTGGGTGGGAAGATCCACGGCCACTGAGTTCTTCCGCCGGTAAGGCTGTCGGAACGGAGGAGGGGCAGGTAAAACTTCGCTGCTTGGCTGCCACTTGAGAGGACGAGGAGGACTGAATCGCATCCTCGATTCTCTTCTTAGAAGCCTCGCATTTGAGTTGTGCCGCTTCTTGCTTGAGAGCCATGTTGTAGAAATCATCATACTTATCTGGCTCCAACAAAGACAAGAGGTAATTGCAGATCTTCTCTCGCACCACCTCTGAATCGATAGATCATACTCCTTTCATCGTGTACATCTTGCTTAGCAAAACGAGCGAGCTTCGAACTGGATATTGTATTGATAGACAGACATGGTGCCTTGCTTGAGATTGCGGAACTCCTCACGCTTGCTCTCAACAACACTCTTGAATGTGATGAGCTCGGAAATCACGGCGGAACTCATCCTGTAATGACACGACCTCCTCTCGAATCTTTGTATTCTTGGAACCACTCAGCAGCTTGATCCTTGAGTTGAAACGATGCAAACTTGACAAAGTCCTCGTGTCCGACATTGCTACTGATCAAAGTGCTTGCAGATATCCACTAACCAATCATCAGCGTCTGTTGCCTCAACACAGAAACTGAAAGACTTCGGCTGATTAGCGAGGAACTGACTGAGAGTAGCAAAGTGTGGCTGATTGTTGCCTTGACCTTGATTGCCTTGATTGCCTTGACCCTGAGTACGTTCTTGCAAGAGCTGCAAAATCATCTGAGCATTGGCATTGGTGGCTGCCATAATAGCTTGCCAGGCCTCTGGAGGCGGAGGTGGAGGTGGAGGTGGAGGATTGATCGATCCCCATCATTGCGATCCGGATTCGAGACGCGTTGGCGGAGCCATCTGTTGAGGGTGACATCCGTTAGTCCTTTGATAGACAAATGATAAGTAGAATCAACGGATAGAAATTGCAACATATAGTCTTCACAATAAACATTCGAACAAGAATGAACGAATGAATTCCAAAGTTAATCATCACACATCCATTAAGGTGAGAAGCCACTTAGATAAAGATATGGAAACAACATCATCTTAGAAACAAATCGAATATCACACTGAAAACAAAAGGTTGGCTTCTAGACTGAGCCGGAACAAACACATGATAGAGATTTCGCTCAAAGTGTTCGTGGTGGGGCCCACACGGACACGACGTATAGCGGACGTCACGAATGACTAACAAGACGCCCCGAATCAGCATAGCCAAGGATTCTTTAAGACGCCTCGCGACCATCAGAATCGACCGTGAATGGGCGGACCACTAGACGTTGAACCCCAATCTCAAATCATACATCCGTCGGAAAGAATATCCCGTAAGCTACTAGAATTCCCACCTATAAACTCCGAAACTTTCGGTTATGCAATCTGGTGTTGGGGATACAGGGACACAAAATATATCACCCAAACTAACAATACCTAGATCCAATTGTATCCATCCGTCAACACATAACCAAGAAATCCTCGAAATCGTGTACCTCGACCTTGAAAGACATCCGTTATGCAAGTCATGGCAATACTCCCTTTTCGCCACAAGATCGGGCTATCGGGGTTATCTCACCAACAATCGCACAAAAGAGATTTCGATGTCGGCAAAACTCGTATTCCGAATCAGAACGATAAAATTGTGACGACAACACCTCGGAGCTCAACTCCCGGACACCGCCACAACCCCTAAATGTCGAGGCACCAAGAACAATGTTCTCGTCACAAAACCATCGAACGATTCCAAGATACCCACGTGATCCTAAAAAATTTTTAGTGAAATTTGAGAAGAGGAGAGTCAAACTCACGTCGGGATACCTCACCGAGCGACGAAGGGACCGAGGAGTAAAAGAATCCTACTCTCCGATATATATAATCCTAAGACTCAAAACAATTTTCCATTCTAGACTCAACAACGCCAACAAACAATCAAGTAGGGGCTCCTAAGTCGGGAAGGCTCGATTACCAACTTGTAACGCCCCGATGCGGCTATATCTCCCACGTGTCGAGGCACGACTTAGAGGCATAACCGCATTGAAAGCAATGTCGCAAGTGAGGTAATCTTCACACAACCCATGTAATAATTAAGGAGAAAGGTACATAGTTGGCTTACAATGCCACTTCACACAGTACATAATTAAACATACATCATTGAGTACACTCAAGGTCCGACCACGGAACCAAAATAAAGAAGATACCCCAAATGCTAACGCAGATCCCGAATCGTCCCAACTGGGCACCACTCTCGATCATCTGGAAACGACACATAGTAACGACCACGTTCCTCGTCGAACTCCCACTTGAGCTCGGTGGAATCACCTGCACCGCCTCATCGGAACCTGCAACTGTTTTGAAGTATCGTGAGTCACGGGACTCAGCAATCTCACACCCGCGAGATCAAGACTATTTAAGCTAATAGGAAGGACAGAGTAGTAAAGTGGAGCTGCAGCAGCGACTAGCATATATGGTGGCTACTTCGCAAAAGAGAGCGAGAAGAGAAGCAAAGCACGGTCGTGAAACTAGTAGCGATCAAGAAGTGATCCTGCACTACTTACGCCGACATAACTCCAACACCGTGTTCACTTCCGGACCGCCGAGAAGAGACCATCACGGTTACACACGCGCGTTGATGTGTATTTTATTGAGGTCAACTTTGGGTTTTCTACAACCGGACATTAACAAATTCCCATCGCCTCATAACCGCGGGCACGGCTTTGAAAGATATAACCTGCAGGGTGTCCCAACTTAGCCCATTATAAGCTCTCACGGTCAACGAAGGATTATTCCTTCTACCGGAAGACCGATCAATCTCGGAATCCCGGACTACAAGACATTTCGACAAACAATAAAACAAGACCAGCAAAGCCGCCCGATTGTGCCGACAAATCCCGATAGGAGCTGCACATATCTCGTTCTCGTGGCACATCCGGATGAGCAGTCCATACAACTAAAACCAAACCTCAAGTTGCCTTGAGGCGCAGACTGACAGACTTAGTTCGGGCCAGCACTCAAGGAGCACTGGTCCGGGGTTAAAATAAAGATGACCCTCGGGCTCGCGAAAACCCGGGAAAAGGCTTAGGTGGCAAATGGTAAAACCAAAGTTGGGCCTTCTTTGGACGAGTCTTATTCAAAGCGAACTGTCAAGGGGGTCCCATAAATCACCCAACCGTGTAAGGAACGCAAAATCAAGGAACATAACACCGGTATGACGGAAACTAGGGTGGCAAGAGTGGAACAAAACACCAGGCATAAGGCCGAGCCTTCCACCCTTAACCAAGTATATAGATGTATTAATTAGCAGGTAAATATTGTGATATCCCCAACAAGTAAACATGTTCCAAAAAGGAACAACATTTCCATGTTCCAACAAGGAACAAACTTCACTTCACTCGCAACTAGCAACGCTATAAGAGGGCTGAGCAAAGCGGTAACATGGCCAAACAACGGTTTGCTAGGAAAAGGATGGTTAGGGGCTGACATGGCAATATGGGTGGCATGATATAGCAAGTGGTAGGCATCGCAGCATAGGCATAGCAAAAGAGCGAGCAACTAGCATAGCAAAGATAGAAGTGATTTCGAGGGTATGGTCATCTTGCTCGCAATGTTCTCGAGTTGTCGAAAGCTTGATCCTCGAAGCGTTCTCAACAGGCTCCTCGTTCACGCACTCGTCTCCGACTCTACCCAAAGCAACAACACAAACAAAGGAACCACAATAAATCATGGTGCAATGCACAATCAACATGATGCAAAACATGGCATGATATGCATGATGAGATATGCAATGCTATATGTGCGCCGGAAGGAAAATGATGAACCAGGCATCAACTTGACAAACCAAGCATGCCACTGGAAAGATGAGATGATTTGGTTGAAATCGATATAAAGATCACCGAATCGGATGCACGGTTTGCAAATGGCAAGCAAAACAAGAATGGCGCAAATCTGCCATTAACAGCATGATGCCACTTAGCAAGCAACAAATAATTAAGCTACTGCACCCAAACGTATCAACAAAGCACATGGCAGTGATCTACACATGATGCTCGACAAAAGATGAGCACTGAGCTACGGCTAGTTCACATCATAACATGTTCAAACAAGCATGGCAAAATGCTCAAAGTAACAGGCTGGACATGGCAAAACAGTAACAGGTTGCAATGTTCAGAGCATCATAACTACATGCTACAGGAACTTAAAATAGCAAAACATGGCATGGCATGAATCTACTCAAAGCATATTTCAAAAGTCCCTTACTGACCATAAGCCAAAAAGGACTAGAAAATATAGTAACACCCATGTCAATATTGAAAGTCTTGTTAACAGATTCAGCAACTTGACATGTCAAAAACTGATAACGAGATGGCATGTTAACAAGCTCAATGCACTCACTACAGAGCCTCAAATGATAAACTAAGCATACCTACATCAAGAAGACATGACATAGAGGACATCCATGGCAAGAACACTAACATAGCATATATAGATCAATCACAACAAGCTAGGCAAAATTGAATAACATGTATACAATCTGCCAGGAAACATTTGATAGAAAAAGTAGAGCTCGATTGACTCAAGCTATGGCATCCCATAATTGCAAACAAAGGCATGGATGGATAGAGCAAGTCGTGCTTTACAAAACACCCTTACTGAAGTATCTCAAAATATGCATAGATCTCTCGGTATCATCAAGCAAACATGGCATCAAAATCAGCTAAAACAGGGCTGAAATCAGCAACATTGGGACACCTACTTTGCATGCTTGTGCTAGTCACCACATAGATCACAAAAATACATGGCATATACCACTGGAAAGATGACATGGCATTTTACAAAACTCATGTAGGACTCAAATACATAGGGTGCACATATAAATCATAGCAAAAATAACAAAAGTGCAACTCCTGATAAAAATCAGAAACTATCAGCACATAGCACTCTTCCAACAGCATTTCGGGCATCAAGATGAGCTCAAATGAAAATGATGCAATGGAATGAAATGGTCTACTCTTCGAGACGAACATTTTGACATATTATACGCGAAAAATGGATCTACGGATGCGAAGATATAGCATGTTGAATATTGCCCAAAATTACCAAGATTTAGGACTTAGGGGGAAAAGAGAGGGAGAAGAGGTCAACGGCTGAAGCCCGAGGTTGGATCGGGCCGATCCGGGCGGGCGGTGGCGGCGGCGGGCTTCGGGCGCTGGAGGAGGAAGGTCGCCGGGGCGTGGCGGGGGTGGCGTGGCGGGCCGGGCGGGCAATGAGGGGAGATCCGGCATGCGGGCGCATGGCGGGCGGCGGCGGCGGAGGGCGGCGGCGGGCCGGGTCGGAGGTCGCTGGAGAGGCGCGCGCGGGGATTTGAGGTCGCGGCGAGGGGCCGAGGAGGAGCGGGCGAAGCGGGGCGAAGCGAAGGGCGGCGAGGAAGGAGCGGGCCGGGAGGGGAGGGTGGGCTCATGGGTTCATGGCTGGCATGGGTGGCGGCGGGCCACGTGGCGCCCCCGATTGGCGCGGGGCGGCGGCGCGACGTGTCCGGCTGGCGGCGGACACGTCCGGCGCGTGCGGGGGCGGTTTTCTAGGGTTTCGGGAAGAGGATGATCCGGAATTTCGGGGAGGTTTGCTTAAATAGGCATAGAGGGAGCTAGGAGAGTCCAAATGAGGTGTAGTTTTCGCCCACACGATCGTGATCGAACGACGGAGAGCATGGAGGTGACTTAGATGGGTTATTGGGCTGTTTTGAAGGGGTGTTGGGCTGCAACTTAAAATAGGCCTTCGCGAGAGTGCGGTTAACCGTTGGAGTACCAAACGAGCTCCAAATGACCCGAAACTTGACCGGTGGTCTCCGGGTGTTATACCAAGGCCACTAGACAAACCTCGGTCCATTTCGAGAAGGTTTAATACCCGCACACGGAAAAACGTAAAAGGACCGCGGGGAGATAGGAGTGCCGGATTGCAAAACGGACAACGGGAAAAATGCTCGGAATCATGAGACGAACACGTATGCGAATGCGATGCACATGATAACATAATATAAAATGCATGACACGGACAAAAAGCAACAAGGAGAAAACCCAACCACGGAGGGAATATCATATAACAATGCCGAAAATGGCAAGAGTCGGAGTTACAAATATGGAAAGTTACTTCCGGGGTGTTACACCCAAGCTTAGGCTTTTGGCTATTCTTGAATATCTTGGGGTGCCATGGGCATCCCCAAGCTTAGGCTCTTGCCGCTCTTTATTCCATAGTCCATAAAAGCTTTACCCAAAACTTGAAAACTTCACAACACAAAACTCAACAGGAAATCTTATAAGCTCCGTTAGTGAAAGAAAACAAAACCACCACATAAGGTACTGCAATGAACTCATTCTTTATTTAATTTGGTGTTAAAACTACTGTATTCCAACTTATCTATGGATTATAAGCTATTTTATTGGCCATAGATTCATCAAAATAAGCAAAACAACACACGAAAAACAGAATCTGTCAAAAACAGAACAGTCTGTAGTAATCTGTAACTAACGCAAACTTATGGAACTCAAAAAATTCAGAAAAAATAGGAAAACCTAGGGCATTTGTTTATTGATCATCAGCAATTGGAATCACTATTTTATCACGTTCTGGTGATTTTTAACAATTGTTTTCGTGAACCAAAAGTTTCTGGAAATTACAGCAAGATCAAATAACTATCATCCAAGAAGATCCTATAGGTTTAACTTGGCACAAACACTAATTAAAAGATAAAACCACATATAAACAGAAGGTAGATGGATTATTTATTCCTAAACAGAAGCAAAAACAAAAAACATAAAGAAAATTGGGTTGCCTCCCAACTAGCGCTATCGTTTAACGCCCCTAGCTAGGCATAAAAGCGAGGATAGATCTAACGAGTGCCATCTTTGGCACTAAACTCATAAGTAGCACGCATGATAGATTCATAAGGTAATTTTTCAATGAGGCATCTACCTACCTTAGAAATTTCTTTCTTTCTAGTAATTATCAAATTTTTAGGCAAAAGATCGAAAAAATCATTCGTAGCAAATGGTTCCTTAATGATAGCAAAATGATTGTGATGAATACTTATAGATTTAAGATCCGCGGTTTCCTTACTAGAGGATTCACCCTTATTCTTAGGAACATACATGAGCTTAGCACTTTTAGTAGGTGGACTTGGAGTATTTTTTTACGGAAGAAAAAGCGGTTCCCAAGTTGGTAATGATACCCTCAAGTTTATCAATTCTATAGGAATCTTGATTTATTTTCTCATTAACTATGGGTTCCTTCTCCTTAATATTTTTCAAAGTTGCTCCTACCTTAGATCCATATTGGGTAATTTGATTGTGGATATTTTTATCTAGATTTTCAATTAACTCAATGGTAGCAACCTTATTTTCAATAATTTCAAGTCTTTGCATTACATGCTCCAAAGTTAACATAGTCCCATTAACCAAAAGAGGTGGAGAGCCAAATAAATCTATCATAGCATTATAAGAATCAAAAGTATGACTACCCAAGAAATTCTCCCCGGCAACGGCGCCAGAAATCCTTCTTGCTACGTCTTGAGCTTGCGTTGGTTTTCCTCGAAGAGGAGAGGGTGATGCAGCAAGTGTAGCGTAAGTATTTCCCTCAGTTTTGAGAACCAAGGTATCAATCCAGTAGGAGGCTTCTCAAAAGTCCCACGCACCTACACAAACAAACTGAGAACTCGCAACCAATGCAATAAAGGGGTTGTCAATCCCTTCACGGGCACTTGCGAAAGTGAGATCTAATAAAGAAGTATGATAAGATAAATATATTTTTGGTATTTTATAGTATAGATGCAAAAAGTAAAGATGCAAATAAAAGTAGATTTGAAGCAAATATGATAAGAGATAGACCCGGGGGCCATAGGTTTCACTAGTAGCTTCTCTCAAGATAGCATAAGTATTACGGTGGGTGAACAAATTACTATCGAGCAATTGATAGAAAAGCGCATAGTTATGAGATTATCTAGGCATGATCATGTATATAGGCATCACGTCCCTAACAAGTAGACCGACTCCTGCCTGCATCTACTACTATTACTCCACACATCGACCGCTATCCAGCATGCATCTAGAGTATTAAGTTCATAAGAACAGAGTAACACATTAAGCAAGATGACATGATGTAGAGGGATAAACTCATGCAATATGATATAAACCCCATCTTGTTATCCTCGATGGCAACAATACAATACGTGCCTTGCAACCCTTTACATCCTTTGGTAAGGACACCGCAAGATTGAATCCAAAGCTAAGCACTTCTCCCATGGCAAGAAAGATCAATCTAGTAGGCCAAACCAAACTGATAATTCGAAGAGACTTGCAAAGATAACTCAATCATACATAAAATAATTCAGAGAAGATTCAAATATTATTCATAGATAAACTTGATCATAAACCCACAATTCATCGGATCTCGACAAACACACCGCAAAAAGAGTTTACATCGAATAGATCTCCACAAGAGAGGGGGAGAACATTGTATTGAGATCCAAAAAGAGAGAAGAAGGCATCTAGCTAATAACTATGGACCCGTAGGTCTGTGGTAAACTACTCACAACTCATCGGAGGGGCAAGGATGTTGATGTAGAGGCCCTCCGTGGTTGATTCCCCCTCCGGCAGAGTGCCGTCGAAGGCCCCAAGATGGGATCTCGCGGATACAGAAGGTTACAGCGGTGGAAATTATGTTTTGTGGTGCCCCCGGATGTTTTCGGGGTATGTAGGTATATATAGGAGGAAGAAGTACGTCGGTGGCCGCCCGAGGGGCCCACGAGACAGGGGGGCGCGCCCTATAGGGGGGAGGGGCGCCCTCCTATCTCGTGGAGGCCTCGGCTGCTTCTTGACTTGCACTCCAAGTCCTCTGGACCACGTTCGTTCCAAAAATCACGCTCCCGAAGGTTTCATTCCGTTTGGACTCCGTTTGATATTCCTTTTCTTCGAAATACTGAAATAGACAAAAAAACAGCAATATGGGCTGGGCCTCCGGTTAGTAGGTTAGTCCCAAAAATGATATAAATGTGTAAAATAAAGCCCATAAACATCCAAAAGGGGTAATATAATAGCATGGAACAATCAAAATAAATGTGTAAAATAAAGCCCATAAACATCCAAAAGGGGTAATATAATAGCATGGAACAATCAAAAATTATAGATACATTGGAGACGTATCATCGCCTCACTCCTTTGCTTTCCCCTCTATGCCTCTCCACGCTACACCATGGGGGTGCTAACTACCGAGGCCGAGGCCGTCTGCCGCCACTGCCCCCTCCCTTCAGCCCCCGCCTCCATTCTCTCTCTGCTCTAAATCTCCGCCCGCCCGCGCCTCTGACTCTAGCCGACGCTAGCGGATCTCGCGTCGGCCGCCACTCGCGCGGCTCCGCCTCATCGCCTCTATCGATCCCCAAGCACCTCCTGGTCGTTCCGCCTCTGCGTGCACCCCTGCAGCTAACCCTAGACACAGAGTTGTGATGTGGGTAGTGAGGATGGGAGCGGGGCGTACGTATCACTGAGTGGGTGGTGCGGCTGTGGTGTCCCAGTGTGGGTGGAGAAGCAAGGGCAATGGTGGCGCCGTGTTGTGGCGGAGGAGAAGGATGGCTTTGTGGTGGACCGAGCATGTGGGGTAGAAAGATTCTAGACATGCCAACTGCCTATAGAGAATATCTGTGAAGAATGCACTCATGTAGTCTCATGGAAACTTCTTTTATTTGTTTGAGAAATTTGGAAGAAGAAAGGTGTAGTGTTGTGAATAGAATATAAGGTTGGGATCAGTGGTAGACATGTGCATATTACATTTGTGTTTCTACAACAAATTTGTGTTTATGTATTTTCTCTACATATTTCCTTTTGTGCCATTTCCAGTAATTTTGTGCCTTGCTAGTGATCCAATAATATTCTTCTAATTCCGGTTTAGTTGTTTCCTCAGTTTCTGTCTGCCAAGGACGTGGTGGATCCAAGGAAGTTTCGATGAAGAGTTAGCTTTCGAAGGAACTTTTTTTTCTCACTGTGTTTACAAGTTTCGATCCAACAATATCCATTTCATATTTTTGTCCTGAACATAACTAAATATATTAACCAGAAGTATCAGGTACAAAACTATTCTAAAGTTATTTTTAGTACCACTAGCACCATCAACAATTGGCATGTGGGCTTGTTTTCCTTTGTAAAACGATGATGAAAAAATTATCTCCGGGTCTGAGTGCCTCAAGTTGAAGGAAATATGCCCTAGAGGCAATAATAAAGTTATTATTTATTTCCTTATTTCATGATAAATGTTTATTATTCATGCTAGAATTGTATTAACCGGAAACTTGATACATGTGTGAATACATAAACAAAACATAGTGTCCCTAGTATGCCTCTACTTGACTAGCTCGTTAAACAAAGATGGTTAAGTTTCCTAGCCATAGACATGTGTTGTCATTTGATGAACATGATTACATCATTAGAGAATGATGTGATGGACAAGACCCATTCATTAGCTTAGCATTATGATCGTTTCAGTTTCATTGCTACTGCTTCCTTCATGACTTATACATGTTCCTCTGACTATGAGATTATGCAACTCCCGAATACCGGAGGAACACTTTGTGTGCTATCAAACATCACAACGTAACTGGGTGATTATGATGCTCTACAGGTGTCTCCGAAGGTGTTTGTTGAGTTGGCATATCTCGAGATTAGGATTTGTCACTCCGTTTATCGGAGAGGTGTTTATAGGCCCTCTCGGTAATGCACATCACTATAGGCCTTGCAAGCATTGTGACTAATGAGTTAATTTCGGGATGATGCATTACGGAACGAGTAAAGAGACTTGCCGGTAACGAGATTGAACTAGGTATGAGGATACCGACGATCGAATCTCGGGCAAGTAACATACCGATGACAAAGGGAACAATGTATGTTGTTATGCGGTTTGACCGATAAAGATCTTCATAGAATATGTAGGAACCAATATGAGCATCCAAGTTCTGCTATTGGTTATTGACCGGAGATGTGTCTCGGTCATGTCTACATAGTTCTCGAACCCGTAGGGCCCGCACGCTTAACGTTCGATGACGATTTGTATGAATTATGTGATTTGATGTACCAAAGGTTGTTCGGAGTCCCGGATGAGATCACGGACATGACGAGGAGTCTCGAAATGCTCGAGATGTAAAGATCGATATATTGGAAGGCTATATTCGAACATCGGAAAGGTTCCGAGTGATTCGGGTATTTTTCGAGTACCGAAGAGTTACGGGAATTCGCCGGGAGAAGTAATGGGCCTTATTGGGCTTTAGTGGAGAGAGGGGAGAAGGGCCAAGAGGTGGCGCGCGCCTCCCCCTGCCCAAACCGAATTGGACAAGGGGTGGGGGCGCGGCCCCCCCTTTCCTTCTCCCTCTCCCTCTCTTTCCTTCTCTCCTACTCCGAATAGGAAAGAGGAGGGGAATCCTACTTGGACTGGGGAGTCCTAGTAAGATTCCCCACACCTGGCGCGCCCCCCTTGGGCTGGCCACCTCTTCCCTCCCCTCCTTTATATACGTGGCTAGGGGCACCCCAAAGGTCTCAAGATTTGTCTTAGCCGTGTGCGGTGCCCCCCTCCACAGTTACACACCTCGGTCATATTGTCGTAGTGCTTAGGCGAAGCCCTACACCGGTAACTTCATCATCACCATCACCACCCCGTCGTGCTGACAAAACTCTCCCTTGGCCTCAACTGGATCAAGAGTTCGAGGGACGTCACCGAGCTGAACGTGTGCAGATCACGGAGGTGCCATGCGTTCGGTACTTGGATCGGTTGGATCGCGAAGACGTTCGACTACATCAACCGCGTCACTAAACGCTTCCGCTTTTAGTCTACGAGGGTACGTGGAGACACTCTCCCCGCTCGTTGCTATGCTTCTCCTAGATAGATCTTGCGTGATCGTAGGAATTTTTTTGAAATACTAGGTTCCCCAACAGTGGCATCCGAGCCAGGTCAATGCATAGATGTTATATGCACGAGTAGAACACAAAGAGTTGTGGGCGATAATAGTCATACTGCTTACCAGCATGTCATACTTTGATTCAGCGGTATTGTTGGATGAAGCGGCCCAGACCGACATTACGCGTACGCTTACGCGAGACTGGTTCTACCGACGTGCTTTGCACACAGGTGGCTGGCGGGTGTCAGTTTCTCCAACTTTAGTTGAATCGAGTGTGACTATGCCCGGTCCTTGTTGAAGGTTACAACAGCACACTTGATGAAAAATCGTTGTAGTTTTGATGCATAGGTAAGAACGGTTCTTGCTCAGCCCGTAGCAGCCACGTAAAACTTGCAACAACAAAGTAGAGGACGTCTAACTTGTTTTTGCAGGGCATGCTGTGATGTGATATGGTTAAGACATGATGCTAATTTTTATTGTATGAAATGATCATGTTTTGTAACACGGTTATCGGCAACTGGCAGGAGCCATATGCTTATCGCTTTATTGTATGAAATGCAATCGCCATGTAATTGCTTTACTTTATCACTAAGCGGTAGCGATAGTCGTAGAAGCAATAGTTGGCGAGACGACAACGATGCTATGATGGAGATCAAGGTATCTCGCCGGTGACGATGGTGATCATGACGGTGCTTTGGAGATGGAGATCAAAGGCACACGATGATGATGGCCATATCATATCACTTATATTGATTGCATGTGATGTTTATCCTTTATGCATCTTATTTTGCTTAGTTCGGTGGTAGCATTATAAGATGATCTCTCATTAAATTTCAAGGTACAAGTGTTCTCCCTAAGTATGCACCATTGCGAAAGTTCGTCGTGCCGAGACACCACGTGATGATCGGGTGTGATAAGCTCTACGTTCACATACAATGGGTGCAAGCCAGTTTTGCACATGCAGAATACTCAGGTTAAACTTGACGAGCCTAGCATATGCAGATATGGCCTCGGAACACTGAGACCGAAAGGTCGAGCGTGAATCATATAGTAGATATGATCAACATAGTGATGTTCAGCATTGAAAACTACTCCATCTCACGTGATGATCGGACATGGTTTAGTTGATTTGGATCACGTGATCACTTAGATGATTAGAGGGATGTCTATCTAAGTGGGAATTCTTAAGTAATATGATTAACTGAAATTTAATTTATCATTAACTTAGTACCTGATAGTATTTTAAATGTCTATGTTGTTGTAGATCAATGACCTGTGCTACTGTTCCTTTGAATTTTAATGCGTTCCTAGAGAAAGCTAAGTTGAAAGATGATGGTAGCAACTACACGGACTAGGTCCGTAACTTGAGGATTATCCTCATTGCTGCACAGAAGAATTACGTCCTAGAAGCACCGCTAGGTGCAAGACCCGCTACAGGAGCAACGCTGGACGTTGTGAACGCTTGGCAGAGCAAAGCTGATGACTACTCAATAGTTCAGTGTGCCATGCTTTACGGCTTAGAACCGAGATTTCAACGACGTTTTGAACGTCATGGAGCATATGAGATGTTCCAGGAGTTGAAGTTAATATTTCAAGCAAATGCCCGGATTGAGAATATGAAGTCTACAATAAGTTCTATAGCTGCAAAATGGAGGACAATAGTTCTGTCAGTGAGCATATACTCAAAATTTCTGGGTATCATAATCACTTGACTCAGCTGGGAGTTAATCTTCCGATTAATAGTGTCATTGACAGAGTTCTTCTATCACTGCCACCAAGCTACAAAAGCTTCGTGATGAACTATAGCATGCAAGGGATGGATAAGACGATTCCCGAGCTCTTCGCAATGCTAAAGGCTGTGGAGGTAGAAATCAAGAAGGAGCATCAAGTGTTGATGTTCAACAAGACCACCGGTTTCAAGAAAAAGGGTAAAGGGTAGAAGGGGAACTTCAAGAAGAATGGCAAGCAAGTTGCTGCTCAAGTGAAGAAGCCCAAGTCTAGACCTAAGCACGAGGCCCGAGTGCTTCTACCGCAAAGGTATCGGTTTGGAATCGAACTGCCCCAAGTATTTGGCGGATAAGAAGGATGGCAAGGTGAACAAAGGTATATGTGATATACATGTTATTGATGTGTACCTTACTAATACTTGCAGTAGTACCTGGGTATTTGATACTAGAATTGTATTAACCGGAAACTTGATACATGTGTGAATACATAAACAAAACATAGTGTCCCTAGTATGCCTCTACTTGACTAGCTCGTTAATCAAAGATGGTTAAGTTTCCTAGCCATAGACATGTGTTGTCATTTGATGAATTTTATCACATCATTAGAGAATGGTGTGATGGACAAGACCCATTCGTTAGCTTAGCATTATGATCGTTTCAGTTTCATTGCTACTTCTTCATTCATGACTTATACATGTTCCTCTGACTATGAGATTATGCAACTCCCGAATACCGGAGGAACACTTTGTGTGCTATCAAACATCACAACGTAACTGGGTGATTATAAAGATGCTCTACAGGTGTCTCCGAAGGTGTTTGTTGAGTTGGCATATATCGAGATTAGGATTTGTCACTCCGTGTATCAGAGAGGTATCTATGGGCCCTCTCGGTAATGCACATCACTATAAGCCTTGCAAGCATTGTGACGAATGAGTTAGTTGCGGGATGATGCATTAAGGAACGAGTAAAGGGACTTGGCGGTAACGAGATTGAACTAGGTATGAGGATACCGATGATCGAATCTCGGGCAAGTAACATACCGTTGACAAAGGGAACAACGTATGTTGTTATGCGGTTTGACTGATAAAGATCTTCATAGATTATGTAGGAACCAATATGAGCATCCAGGTTCCGCTATTGGTTAATGACCGGAGATGTGTCTCGGTCATGTCTACATAGTTCTCGAACCCGTAGGGTCCGCACGCTTAACGTTCGATGACGATTTGTATTATGAGTTATGTGATTTGATGTACCAAAGGTTGTTCGGAGTCCTGGATGAGATCACGGACATGACGAGGAGTCTCAGAATGGTCGAGACGTAAATATCGATATATTGGAAGGCTATATTCGGACATCGGAAAGATTCCGAGTGATTCAGGTATTTTTCGGAGTACCAGAGAGTTATGGGAATTCGCCGGGAGAAGTAATGGGCCTTATTGGGATTTAGTGGAGAGAGGGGAGAAGGGCCAAGAGGTGGCGCGCGCCTCCCCCCTGCCCAAACCGAATTGGACATGGGGTGGGGGCGCGGCCCCCTTTCCTTCTCCCTCTCCCTCTCTTTCCTTCTCTCCTACTCCGAATAGGAAAGAGGAGGGGAATCCTACTTGGACTGGGGAGTCCTAGTAGGATTCCCCACACCTGGCGTGCCCCCTTGGGCCGGCCACCTCTTCCCTCCCCTCCTTTATATACGTGGCTAGGGGGCACCCCAAAGGTCTCAAGATTTGTCTTAGCCGTGTGCGGTGCCCCCCCTCCACAGTTACACACCTCGATCATATCGTCGTAGTGCTTAGGCGAAGCTCTGCGCCGGTAACTGAAGGAAATATGTCCTAGAGGCAATAATAAAGTTATTATTTATTTCCTTATATCATGATAAATGTTTATTATTCATGCTAGAATTGTATTAACCGGAAACATGATACATGTGCGAATACAGAGACAAACAGAGTGTCACTAGTATGCCTCTACTTGACTAGCTCGTTGATCAAAGATGGTTATGTTTCCTAGCCATAGACATGACCTGTCATTTGATTAACGGGATCACATCATTAGGAGAATGATGTGATAGACTTGACCCATTCCGTTAGCTTAGCACTTGATCGTTTAGTATGTTGCTATTGCTTTCTTCATGACTTATACATGTTCCTATGACTATGAGATTATGCAACTCCCGTTTACCGGAGGAACACTTTGTGTGCTACCAAACGTCACAACATAACTGGGTGATTATAAAGGTACTCTACAGGTGTCTCCAAAGGTACTTGTTGAGTTGGCGTATTTCGAGATTAGGATTTGTCACTCTGATTGTCGGAGAGGTATCTCTGGGCCCACTCAGTAATGCACATCACTATAAGCCTTGCAATCATTGTAACTAATGAGTTAGTTGCGGGATGATGTATTACGGAACGAGTAAAGAGACTTGCCGGTAACGAGATTGAACTAGGTATTGAGATACCGACGATCGAATCTCGGGCAAGTAACATACCGATGACAAAGGGAACAATGTATGTTGTTATGCGGTTTGACC
This sequence comes from Aegilops longissima, assembly GCA_021605205.1. Classification (NCBI taxonomy): domain Eukaryota; kingdom Viridiplantae; phylum Streptophyta; class Magnoliopsida; order Poales; family Poaceae; genus Aegilops; species Aegilops longissima. The sequence continues at coordinate 50,278,912 of CM038679.1, forward strand.
GATAAAGATCTTCGTAGAATATGTGGGAGCCAATATGAGCATCCAGGTTCCGCTATTGGTTATTGACCAGAGATGTGTCTCGGTCATGTCTACATAGTTCTCAAACCCGTAGGGTCCGCACGCTTAAAGTTCGGTGACGATTTGTATTATGAGTTATCTGATTTGATGTACCGAAGGTAGTTCGGAGTCCTGGATGAGATCTGGGACATGACGAGGAGTCTCGAAATGGTCGAGACGTAAAGATCGATATATTGGACGACTATATTCGGACATCGAAAAGGTTTCGAGTGATTCGGGTATTTTTTGGAGTACCGGAGAGTTACGGGAATTCGTATTGAGCCTTAATGGGCCATACGGTAAAGGAGAGAAAGGCCTCAAAAGGTGGCCGCACCCCTCCCAATGGTCTGGTCCGAATTGGACTAGGGAGGGGGGGCGCCCCCTTCCTTCCTTCTCCTTTTCCCTTCCTTTTTTCCTATTCCATGTGGGAGGAGGGATCCTACTAGGACTAGGGAGTCCTAGTAGGACTCCACACTTCTGGCACGCCCTAGGGGCTGGCCGGCCTCCCCTCCTCCATCCTTTATATACGGGGGCATGGGGCACCTCTAGACACACAAGTTGATCTATTGATCTATTCCAGCCGTGTGCGGTGCACCCCTCCACCATATTCCACCTCGGTCATATCGTAGTGGTGCTTAGGCGAAGCCCTGCGTCGGTAGCAACATCATCACCGTCATCACACCGTCGTGCTGAGGGAACTCTCCCGTGAAGCTCTGCCGGTTCGGAGTTCGCAGGACGTCATCGAGCTGAACGTGTGCTGAACTCGGAGGTACCGTACGTTCGGTACTTGGATCGGTCGGATCATGAAGACGTACGACTACATCAACCGCGTTGTGCTAACGCTTCCGCTTTCAGTCTACGAGGATACGTTGACAACACTCTTCCCTCTCGTTGCTATGCATCGCCATGATCCTGTGTGTGCGTAGGATTTTTTTTGAAATTACTACGTTCCCCAACAGTGGTATCAGAGCCTAGTTTTATGCGTAGATGTTATATGCACGAGTAAAACACAAGTGAGTTATGGGCGATACAAGTAATACTGCTTACCAGCATGTCGTACTTTTGTTCGGCGGTATTGTTGGATGAAGCGGCCCGGACCGACATTACGTGTATGCTTACGCGAGCCTGGTTCTACCGACATGCTTTGCACATACACTACAAAAAAAAGACACTTTCGTGATGATACATGTTTGTCACAATAGGTCACATTTTCTGTCATGCATGTACATCCATGACAAATTTATGACAGAATCAAGATAGTCATACCTGTGCTGTCGTAGAAGTGTTCCATGACATTATCAAAATTATCATCACGGAAGTGTCCACTTCCATGACGAGAAATCGCGCGTCACAGAAGTGCTTTCGTCAAGGGTGACCAACACGTGGCATCCACCGTAACGGAACACCGTTAAGCTATCAGATCCGATTTTGGATCCGATAACCCGTTAACAGCCCCGACCAATGGAGATTTTCCACGTGTAAAATCATCATTGGCTAGAGGAAACACGTGTCGGCTTACCGTTGGGACAGATGTCATCCACTCATTGGACCCAAAGCGCCTATGATACGTAGACATGTGGCACGACCCAACAGTGGCCCATAAAGTTTAAATGGGCCGGCCCAACTAAAGGCCCACAAGATTTTGCGGCCCATAATGGGACGACCCAGCTAAAGGCCCACAAGATTTTGCGGGCCATAATGGGCCGACCCAGGTAAAGGCCCACAAGATTTTTGCTCGCCATAATGGGCAGGCCCATGTGAAGGCCCACAAGATTTTTGTGGACCATAATGGACCGGCCCAGCTAAAGGCCCACGAGATTTCGCCGACATTAATGGGCCAGCCTAGCTGTAGGCCACAAGATTTTGAGGACCCTAGTAGGCCGGCCCATTAACTGTCTGCCATGTTTTGGGCCAAATGCCGGCCCATATTTGATCCGGTCCATTAATGGCCTGCCACGTTCCAGGCCTAATAATGGCCTATATGACATCCGGCCCGTTAAAAGCCTACCACGTTCTTGGCCAAATTACGGCCCAGATCAGGTCCGGCCCTTTAAGAGGCTTTGGGCTAAATTATGGCCCATATCAGATTCGGCCCGTCAACTGGACGCTACGCTTTTGGGCCCATTTGCTAAAGGCCCATTTAGTAATTCGGCCTGATATTAGTTTCGGCCTATTAAGGGCCCGTTTAACATTTCCGGCCTATATTAATTTCGGCCTGTTAAAAGCCCGTCATATAGTTGGGCCTAACTACGGCCCGGTTTGCATCCAGCCTGCTCGCAACCGATAATCTGATTGGGCCAAACAAGGACCGAGACAATTTTGGCCTGTTATAAGCCCATGATTTGATTGGCACATTCATGGGCCGGGGTCTATTTCGACCTGCTGCCGGCCCGTGAGCTGTTCGGCACATTTCAGGCCCAACCTGCTTTTCAGCCTCTGAGGGAGTCCTGGATTAGGGGGTCTCCGGACAGCCGGACTATATCCTTTGGCCGGACTATTGGACTATGAAGATACAAGATTGAAGACTTCGTCCCGTGTTCGGATGGGACTTTCCTTGGCATGGAAGGCAAGCTTGGCAATACGGATATGTAGATCTCCTCCCTTGTAACCGACTTTGTGTAACCCTAGCCCCCTCTGGTGTTTATATAAACCAAGGGTTTAGTCCGTAGGACAACAACAATCATACCATTGGCTAGCTTCTAGGGTTTAGCCTCTACGATCTCGTGGTAGATCAACTCTTGTAATACTCATATCATCAAGATCAATCAAGCAGGAAGTAGGGTATTACCTCCATCAAGAGGGACAGAACCTGGGTAAACATTGTGTCCCCTGCCTCCTGTTACCATCCGCCTTAGACGCATAGTTCGGGACCCCCTACCCGAGATCCGCCGGTTTTGACACCGACATTGGTGCTTTCATTGAGAGTTCCACTGTGTCGTCACCGTAAGGAAGGATGGCTCGTCTCGTTGCAGGGACAACATCACCTCTGGGGGAGCCCTGGCTGTAGGCCAAACTCTCCGACTAGGCGTCTTCGTCATGACCGCCAGTTCGGCTGCTGCACCGACAATGACTTCTCGGGTCATCGAAAACAACCTTCACATCGGCTCGGAGCTTACCGATCGGATGAACCCAATGGAGCTCTCCTCTTTGAATGAGCTCTTGAATCGCATCGCCGCTTTGGGAGTCGCTACGGACTGTAATCGTATTGGGCTTAAACCCGACCAAAGGGAGATTAACTCTCCGCCGGTCACCCATCAGATAGCGGTGGTGGAGGAGCAGTGCGGCAATTCTTCCTCTATCTTGAGGACAAACTATGTCCGGATTCCCGAGCTCTCCGAGCCGGATACCCGCTCACGGAGGACATCGTCCAAACCCTGAACCTAGAATCAGGCAGCGGGCCGGACCATTGGGCAACATCCCAGAGCCCGAACCTCCAAGATCAGAAACTCCTCCGCCCCTGGGTCCCAGATCGGGTCAAGATTCGGACTTAAATCCACCCACCCACCCAGATACAAACGATCTTTCCCACATTAGGCAAGAGCCCCAGGAGACAATGACTCAAAGAATAGAGCTATGCTCCCCGGCAACGGCGCCAGAAAAAGGTCTTGATAACCCACAAGTATAGGGGATCACAACAGTTTTCGAGGGTAGAGTATTTAACCCAAATTTATTGATTCGACACAAGGGGAGCCAAAGAATATTCTCAAGTATTAGCAGCTGAGTTGTCAATTCAACCACACCTGGAAACTTAGTATCTGCAGCAAAGTGTTTAGTAGAAAATTAATATGATAGTGGTGGTAACGGTAACAAAAGTAAAGACAACAAAAGTAATGTTTTTGGTATTTTGTAGTGATTGTAATAGTAGCAACGGAAAAGTAAATAAGCGTAAACCAGTATATGGAAAACTCGTAGGCACCGGATCAACGATGGATAATTGTGCTGGATGTGATTCATCATGTAACAGTCATAACATAGGGTGACACAGAACTAGCTCCAGTTCATCAATGTAATGTAGGCATGTATTCCGTAAATAGTCATACGTGCTTATGGAAAAGAACTTGCATGGCATCTTTTGTCCTACCCTCCCGTGGCAGCGGGGTCCTATTGGAAACTAAGGGATATTAAGGCCTCCTTTTAATAGAGAACCGGAACAAAGCATTAGCACATAGTGAATACATGAACTCCTCAAACTATGGTCATCACCGGAGTGGTCCCGATTATTGTCACTTGGGTTGCGGATCATAACACATAGTAGGTGACTATAGACTTGCAAGATAGGATCAAGAACACACATATATTCATGAAAACATAATAGGTTCAGATATGAAATCTTGTCACTCGGGCCCTAGTGACAAGCATTAAGCATAGCAAAGTCATAGCAACATCAATCTCAGAACATAATGGATACTAGGGATCAAACCCTAACAAAACTAACTCGATTACATGATAAATCTCATCCAACCCATCACCGTCCAGCAAGCCTACGATGCAATTACTCACGCACGGCGGTGAGCATCATGAAATTGGTGATGGAGGATGGTTGATGATGACGACGCGACGAATCCCCTCTCCGAGCCCCGAACGGACTCCAGATCATCCCTCCCGAGAGAGATCAGGGCTTGGCGGCTCTCGTGATCGTGAAACGCGATGAAACTTTCTCTGATTTTTTTCTCTGAAAGCCAATATATGGAGTTGGAGTTGGCGCCGGAGGGCATCCAGGGGCCCATGAGGTAGGGGCGCGCCTGGGGGGGCGCGCCCCCACCTCGTGAGCAGGTGTGGGCCCCTGGTCTTCATCTTTAGCGAGGATTTTTATTATTTATTCTAAGATATTCCGTGGAGTTTCAGGTCATTCCGAGAACTTTTGTTTTCTGCACATAAAACAACACCATGGCAATTCTGCTGAAAACAGCGTCAGTCCGGGTTAGTTCCATTCAAATCATACAAGTTAGAGTCCAAAACAAGGGCAAAAGTGTTTGGAAAAGTAGATACGACGGAGACGTATCAACTCCCCCAAGTTTAAACCCTTGCTTGTCCTCAAGCAATTCAGTTGACAAACTGAAGGAGAAAAATAAAAACTTTTACAAACTCTGTTTGCTCTTGTTGTTGTAAACATGAAAAGCCAGCATTCAAGTTTCAGCAATTATTATGAACTAACCATACTCACAATAACAAGTAGGTCTCACAATTATTCATATCAATAGTATAATCAGCTAGCGAGCCATAATAATAAAACTCGGATGACAACACTTTCTCAAAATAATCATAACATGATATAACAAAATGGTATCTCGCTAGGCCTTTCCAAGACCGCAAAACATAAATGCAGAGCACCTTTAAAGATCAAGGACTGACTAAACATTGTAATTCATGGAAAAAGAGATCCAGTCAAGTCATACCCAATATAAACCAATCATAATGAATGCAAACAACAAGTGTGCTCTCAATGGGTGCTTTTTAATAAGAAGGGTGATGACTCAACATAAAAGTAAATGGATAGGCCCTTCGCAGAGGGAAGCGAGGATTTGTAGAGGTGCGAGCTCGATTTTGAAATAGAGATAAATTATATTTTGAGCGGCATACTTTCACCGTCAACGCAACAACTATGAGATGGCTGTATCTTCCATACTACATGCATTATAGGCAGTTCCCAAACAAAATGGTAAAGGTTTATACTCCCTTCCTCCACAAGCATCAATCCATGGCTTGCTCGAAACAACGAGTGCCTCCAACATTCAACGGGTCCCAAGGGAGTTTTGTTTAATTATTTTGATTTGCTTTGATCTTTTGGATCATGGGACTGGGCATCCCTTCATGGCCCTTTCTCATGAATGAGGAGCGGAGTCCACTCCTCTTGAGAATAACCCACCTAGCATGGAAGATATAGGCAGCCCTAGTTGCACATGAGCTGCTCGAGCATACAAAACAGAATTTCATTTGAAGGTTTGGAGTTTGGCACATACAAATTTACTTGGAACAACGTGTAGATACCGCATATGGGAAGGTATAGTGGACTCATATGGAACAACTTTGGGATTTAAGGAGTTTGATGCACAAGCAGTATTCCGCTTAAGTATGTGAAGGCTAGCAAAATACCGAAGCGACCAAGCGAGAGAGCGACAACAATCGTAAACATGCATTAAAATTAATTTACACCGAATATAAGCATGAGTAGGATATAATCCACCATGAACATAAATATCATGAAGGCTATGTTGATTTGATTCAACTACATGCGTGAACATGTGCCAAATCGAGTCACTCAATTCATTTAAAGGAGGATACCATCCCATCATACCATATCATAATCATTCTAATAGCATGTTGGCACGCAAGGTAAACCATTATAGCTCATAGCTAATCAAGCATGGCACAAGCAACTATAATCTCTAAATGTCATTGCAAATATGTTTACTTCATAATAGCTGAATCAGGAACGATGAATCATCATATTTACAAAAACAAGAGAGGTCGAGTTCATACCAGCTTTTCTCATCCCAATAAGTCCATCATATATCATCATTATTGCCTTTCACTTGCACGACCGAACGGTGTGTATAATAATAAGAGTGCACGTGCATTGGACTAAGCTGGAATCTGCAAGCATTCAACTCAAGAGATAAGACAAGTAATATGGGCTCTAAGTTAAATAAACGATAATGCATATAAGAGCCACTAAGCATTTTCAGTATAGTCTTCTCGACCCCCAAAGAAAGGAAAATAAATAAAAACTATTTACACGGGAAAGCTCCCAACAAGCAAAAGAAGAACGGGAAATGTTTTTGGGTTTTCTTTTTAATTATTACTACAAGCAGGAAATAAACTACTACTAATTTTTTTTGTTTTTTCTAAGGTTTATTAAACACACAAGAAGAAAGCAGGAAAAAGAAATTTAGACTAACATGGATATTACAGTGAAAGAGTATGAGCACCGACATCTAGCAATGAGTGTGTGTGAACATAAATGTAATGTCGGTGGAAATACGTACTCCCCAAGCTTAGGCTTTTGGCCTGTTGGTCTATTGCCGTGATAGCCGGCCGATACCCGTAGGTGTAGCCGGGTCGATACTGTGATGCAAAGGGCTACCGCCACTTGAGCTGTATGTCGTGGCGCCGAGCTGCCTCCGCTCTCCTCTCGTACTCATCCGCCTCCTCTCTGGTAATAATATATTTTCCTCTCTTTGAAAATCAAAGAAGGTAGGAGCAGGAAGAGCAACACGGACCACATGCCGTTTGTTAAAGATTAGTCGATACTGGTAAGGTGGTCCAGTCCTCTCAATGAACTGGTGAGAAAACATAGAATCAAGATCTAAATAAGAAGGGGGTAACTCCATATCACCCTCACGAATGTCTACATCAAGAAAGTTAGCTAAGCGGGTTGCATAAATTCCTCCAAAGAAATCTCTGTTACATCTATTAAGATGCAACCTACGAGCTACAATGGCTCCCATATGATAAGCTTGGTCCCCAACACAGCGCTTCCGAGATTCTTTGAGATCGGGGCACACATGTGACATGCTTCATCCTTAGCATTTATGCATCTACCAATGAAGAGAGCAAAATAATGTATAGCAGGAAAGTGAATGCTCCCTATAGTGGCCTGCGCTATATCTCTAGATTCCCCCACAGTTATTCTAGCAAGAAAGTCTCTATATTCAGATTTAGGGGGATCCCTGATATTACCCCAAGATGGAAGTTTGCATGCAAGAGTGAAATCTTCAAAGTCCATGGTATAAGATTTGTCATAAAGGTCAAACATGGTGAAGGAGAATTACGCCAAGATGAAAATCAAACCTCCCACAAATGAACTTGTGAGGTAATGATATGGGGCATTTATCAGCTTCAAAGTCCTCAAGACCGGCATTACACAAATATCGTAGAATTCTTCTTTAATTCCCACTTGATTCACAAAATTTTCCAAGGCCATTCATGTGGCCTCACGGGAGCGTCTCTTGGTGGTTCCTCGTCAGCATCACGCATTGCAAGCCTGGGACCTTGCTTCCTTGAAGAACCACCTTGGAACATCCTCCTAAGCATATTGTTTCCTCTGAAAAATAATTCTGAAATTTTTAGTAACTTCAAATAAAAGTGAACCAACTTCAATAAAATTGATAGCAACAACTCCCACAAGTGCCTAGGGCCTATATCAAGCATTAGAACTACTTGGAACCATATAAATTTGACATGCAAGCTCAAGAACACGGTCACCTATGCAATACAAATTTGCAATGAATAAAGCACTAGAACAAAAACTAATTGGACCAATGGAGGAGTCACATACCAAGGAACAATCTCCCCAAGCAGTTTTGCGAGAGGTGCTTTGAGCAAGGAGATCGAAAATCACAACAAAAACGGTTGGAACACGAGCTTGAGTTGGTTTTCGGGTTTGTGTGAGGCAGAGGAAGAATATGGGTGCAGAGATAAGTGGAGGAGGGCCACTGTCAGTGTCAAAACCGGCGGATCTCGGGTAGGGGGTCCCGAACTGTGCGTCTAGGCGGATGGTAACAGGAGATAAGGGACATGATGTTTTTACCCAGGTTCGGGCCCTCTCGATGGAGGTAATACCCTACTCCTGCTTGATTAATATTGATGATATGGGTAGCACAAGAGTAGATCTACCACGAGATCAAGGAGGCTAAACCCTAGAAGCTAGCCTATGGTATGATTGTTGTTCGTCCCACGGACTAAAACCCTCCGGTTTATATAGACACCGGATAGGTTACTGGTTACGTAGTCGGTTACAATGGTTGGAGATCTACATATCCAGACGCCAAGCTTGCCTTCCACGCCAAGGAAAGTCCCATCCGGACACGGGACGAAGTCTTCAATCTTGTATCTTCATAGTCTTGGAGTCCGGCCGTGATGATAGTTCGCTATCCGACACCCCTAGTCCAGACTCCTCAAGAGCCCTTGAACCAGGCTTCAATGACGACGAGTCCGCACGCATATTGTCTTCGGCATTGCAAGGCGGTTTCCTCCTACGAATACTTCATAGAAGGTTTTGAACACAAGGATAGTGTCCGGCTCTGCAAAACAAGTTCCAGATACCACCGTAGAGAGAATAACTTTTGCATAGATCTGCTGACGTATCTCGCGGCGTGACATCACACCACGGCCATGCCTTTATATGAATCGGTTTTTTTACTGTCCCACCTCAGTAGCGTTTAGCGAGGCGGTTTCTTGGCACGCCTTTATCAAAGCGTAGATCGCGCCCTTATTCCGGATTCTCATCAAACACGGACGTGGGTAACCCAACCGTGTTCGTTGGCACGCCTCCTCTACCAAGGCGAGTCCTAATCGACCACGGGGAGGGCTCTTGGTATTCAACCTCTATATAATGAGACCAAGGCCCTCTTCTTTTTTACACCCTCCATCGAGTTCGCCTCGCGCTTCGAGTTCTAACACCCAAAGCTTCAGATTTAGGCGCTTCGGACCTTCGACGATGTCCGGCTCCGACCAGCACGGCCGGTGGATGTCTTCTTCCGTCACAGAAGAAGATGTGCTAAAGCTGCAAGACGCCAGGTATCTAACCGGCGAGATTTCGCATAGGCTGCCTGCTCCAGGGCAGGTCATTCCCACTCCCGAGCCCGGCGAGAGCGTGGTGTTCGTGTCTCACTTCCTTCGGGGTTTAGGCTTCCCGACGGATCCCTTTGTGCGGGGGCTCATGTTTTATTATGGGCTGGATTTCCACGACTTGAATCCGGAGTCCATCCTCCATATCTCGTCATTCATTGTCGTATGTGAGGCCTTCCTCCATATTACCCCTCACTTTGGATTGTGGCTCAAGACCTTCAAGGTGGAGCCGAAGATGATCGAGGGGCAACAAGCAGAGTGCGGAGGGGCGGTCATAAGCAAGTGTCCTGATGCTCCGTGGCCGAGGGCTCTTTTCAAGAGGAGCTTGGTTTGTGGCAACGGGAGTGGTTTTATATTACCGCCCTGTGGGCACCAAATTGGTGGCGCTTCCACCTTCCGCCAGTCCACCACCGCTGGCTGGCGTCATGGGTCAACAAGGGGCTCGACTGGGGCCGCCCAAGGACGCCTTTGTTGCAGGGCCGTATTCGAGACCTCCAAGAAAGAGAGATCAATCTGGTTGCGATGGCGCAGTTATGTTGATTCGGCGCCTTCGCCCTACAAACGCCGCCTCCGCTTGTGGGAATTTAATCCGAGGGACCACGAGCTCTCCAACATTTTATGGGTACGACGCCTGTGGAGATGTATAAACTGTTCTTGGATCACAAGGGAAGTGTCCGGACTTGGCGAGGACGCAGGACTGAGCTGCAATCGCCCAGATACTCAAGTAAGTAGTCCTGTACCCGGACAGGCTGTCCGTTCATTTATCGTAAACTTGCCCTTAAAGGAGCTGTTTCTTGAACAGGAGTGCATAGCGAAGGCAAAGTTGATAAGGTGTCCGGCTCCCCTCCCAGAGACCACGCCGGATCCCATCTTGACCAAGATGTTGAAGGCCGCGCCTTTTAAAGAAGGCGAAGGGGGAGCAGGGAAGCAATCGCCTCCACGAAGGAGGCTTCGAGGAAGGAGGGATCAAAGTCCCACCCTCCAAGGAGAGAAGAGGACCGCTTCGGAAGAACCGGAGGTCAAGGCCTCAAAGAGGGAAAGAAATCTTCGTCGGGAGTCCGCGCTGGGAAGTATCCCAGCCGCACTATTTCCCCAAGGGGATCAGCCCTCCAGCGAGCCGTAAGTAAAAAGAAGGGTCTTGTAAATAAGGAACATCCTGCATTTATTTCTAAAGATAACCGAAATTGTACCTTGTAGTTCGGATCTCAGTCCTTCTCAGCAGAGCTCGTCTTCGGGGGATCTTCTTCAGGAGATGATGGAGAGCGAAACGGCTCCACCTGTCGCACCCTCGTGCGAGGCGGACGACCCCGAGGTGTCGTCGCGAGGGTTTCCAAGTCCGGCGGGGCGGAAGGTCCGCGCCAAGCGGGCGGCGGTCGAGGAGCTGAAGGATCTGCTCGGGCGAGCGGCTATCTCAGAAGATCACCGTGTTTTAATGGGTACGGTGATTGAAAGAATTGCATCCGCTGAGAGCGGATTGCATGAAGCCGCCAGAAGTTTACTGACGGGGTTTGAGGTACGCAAAATGATGTACCTTCCGGCAGTTATGCATATAGAATGCGCTCAGATAGATAGTAGCCCCTGAGACTCGGTATGTTGTCAAAATTGACAGCGTGCCGAGGATCATAATCCCAGTTATAACATATCACCGCTCCTCAATAGGTGGCGGGGCGTCCGGTGGCCAGCCGGACTGATGAATATGCCGAACTAAAGCGGCAACTTGACAAGGCGGATGCGGACATCGCGCGGGTCAATAAACGGTTGGACGAGTCACAAGGTATGCGACTTCTATGCGGACACCTGGTAAGGGAGCTTGACGCCCATGCCTTACTACTTGTATGCTTAATGCAGGTGGTGCCGCTCTTTGTGGAGGAGCTGCGGCGGAACTCGCCGAGCTAAAGAGCAAGCCGAAATAGTAATGCGGCGCTTTAAGGGCGGCCAAGAGCTAAAAGCGAACGGGCTGCTCCACCGCCAAGCAAAGAGGAAATGGCCGATATGGCGGAAAGTTGAAGAATACCACCGACCACCGCGAGGTTCTTGAAAAGAACGCAAAGCGGAGCAAGAGGGCTGAAAAAGGCCACCGCCAATCCAAGGATGCCCGTGCCCGCTTTGAGAGCTGCCAAGGAGGAGTTGAGTCAGGCCGGGCTATTGCGGCTAGAAAACCGTTTCGCTGCGGAGGAAATATACGGATCCAAGTATACTCGGTTGGACAAGTTGTGGAGTTCGGAGGATGCTTATCTGGACTTAGTAGCGAAGCGCCGCGGACGCAATTGAGCACTTCCGAGGCCGGAAGGGGCACGAAGGAAGAGCTATATTGGTCGCAATTCCATAGTCCGGGCGTCCTCTTCCGCTGACCGATCGGTTGGCGAATGGGCCGAGCTGAATCGATTATCCGGACTTGCCATGAAGCATGTCATGACTCATTTGTGGCCAGCGGACCCGGCCAAGAGTTATTTTGGTTTAGTGCAGCGGTTCCTTGGTGCGGTATCGCGATTGACGCAATGAAGCGGTCGGCGTGTATTGAGGAGCGTGGATGGCTCGCCCGTGTCAAGACATACCGGGCGGAGATGAAGGCCACCGATGTTGCATCCCAAGATTCGGACGAAGTTTAGTACCGCCGAGCACTACTTTTAGGAAGTCTGCAGGCGCTGCTTAATAGAGACGCGATGCTCGAAGGATATTATGTTTAAATGACGTGTATGATTTGTGAAAACAATGTTTCAATATAATATAAGAGCTTTTTATACTTGTGCGTTCAAGTAGTAAACTACTCCCTGCGTGGCCGTTGATGTATATGTATATATAACTTGAAAGATGGCAGTCCTTGGCTTCAGCCCCCACGCACATAGTGCGGGGGTGTTCGCAAAGAAGGCGCTTTTTCACACTTAATCCAACGTCTTGGTCCTATTAAGGAGGTGGTAGCGTAGCAAACTAGGCAACCGGACTATAATGCTTTATCACTTTCACTTAGCCATAGGAGTTCGAGGGTGGGGCTACTATATAGCCCCTGGGGGCACCGCACTCTCCCGAATTTGGGGTGTGTATGTGCCTGACCGAAAAACGGTCCTTCGTTAATGCAGAGGAATTCTAAACATTCCAGTGAGTCATCGAGTGGTTGACCAGTCTCTCGCTATATCATGACGATCAGTTTTGGCTTTCATCGAGGTGCTCGCTTTGGCGAACCGGGCACAATCGTAGTAGTTCTCCGGTGCGCGTTAGCCGATAAAACGGAACGTAAGGCAGCAAAACACAGGAGCCGGGCAAACCCAACATTTGACCAAATACATGATTCGGAGCTGATGCATATAAGGCCTAACTCGAGATGCCGAACACTCCCTAAGGTATTCGGTCTTTATAAAAGCAGGCAGAATAATGCCCTAAGCCCCGTGTCCGTGCACGCGCAAAAATTCTGTGCGGCCAATGCCAAAACGCCAGCCTCCTCCTCGGTTATAGTAAGAAACCGGGGATGTATATCAACAAGAGACGATAAAAATGTTTACGCAGGTCTTAATCTGAAAAGAATCCTTGCAACGGGTCCCTATCGCACGTCTGCGCCAAGTGTCTCCGCAGCCGTATCCTGGACGGGTGTAGCATGTTGTTCATCTGTAAAAGAGAGGAACTTAGTTTAAAAGAAAAAAGATCATGCGAAAAATGTACTTTATATTAAATAAACAGAGTACGATTCTAGGAAGTGAGTAAGATTGAGCTTTATTGTCTCTTGTTGTATATGCGTGCAACCCCTTGTATGGGGGTATGCCGCTAGTAGGCGCCGGACTCGTCTAGCCGTGTCCGGGGTTTGAATGACCTATTCAGGTTCTTTGACTCGCGGAGCTGGATAGGTGTGGGGCTGTCAAGGAAGTCTCACGTTCTTCCGTGCTCGAGTAACACTTAATACTCCCTTTTAATGAGATGATGCCGCATGGACTGGGCATTTTAAGTGTAAGAGATGCATAATGCGGTATTGCATTAAAGCGGGCAAAAGGTTCACGCCCCAGTAGTGCTTGATAGCTACTGTCGAATGGGGCAATGTGGAAGGTTAACTTTTCGTGGCGGAAGTTGTCGGATGAGCGAACACAACTTCTAGTAGAAGGAGCCCGCATAATGGGTATACGGGCGGGCATTACCCTTTGAAGGAGGTGTTGCTATGGCGAATTTTGGTTGGGTCTATCCCCATGTCATGGATTGTGTCCTCGATATATCGTGGTTATGTCCTTGCCGCCATCCATGAGGACTTGTGTAAATTGGAGTCCATCAATTATAGGATCCGATATCAAGGCAGTCCATCCTGCGTTCCGGATACTTTCGGAATAGTCCTGATGGTCGAAGGTGATTGGTTTTGACAACCGGTGTTGGTACTCCGCTAGGGTAGTTTGTGCGGTGCGCATTTTAGTGGGCGCCGCTCTGTTTCCCTTTGATCACGTGAAGTGAGTTTACTGTTTTAACCTCTTGTGGGAAATTCTTTTGTTTTCCGGGCTCTGCTTGTGGTGCTCGTCATCATCTTCACTTGGTGTGTCGAGCCCCTTGTGTTCGGCGTTGAGTCTGCGGACTGTTTGAAGACCCAACAATCTCTGTGGGTATGGTTTGCGTGCCTCCCAGAGTCTTGTGGATTTGACATATCTTGTCCAAGATTTTGTTTAAGTTGGATAGCTCATCGCTATTGTCCTTAAGGGCAGTTTTTATTGTTACGCCGTGAGCTTTTGAATCCGGCGTTGATCGCCGCGCTCTTTGGACCGTTCCTTAATATGGCGCTGGTCCTTGTTGCGCCGTGGTTTCCATTTCCATCCCCGACTTGGATGTACTTGGGTCGCTGGTGCTGCATCTTGCTAGCCAGCTATCCTCTCCCGCAAAAGCGGGTCACGAGGCTTGTTAATGCGGCCATGGTTCTCGGCTTCTCTTGGCGAGGTGTCCGGTGAGCCATTAAATCTCGGACGTTGTGTTTGAAAGCTGCTAAGGCTTGGCGTCCGGACAATCGACTATTTGGTTCTTTTTGGTGAGGAATCTGTTCCAGAATTTGCGGGCTGACTCTCCGGGTTGTTGAGTCATATGACTTAAATCGTCTGCATCCGGAGGACGGACATAAGTCCCTTGAAAATTTGCCCGAAAAGCATCCTCGAGCTCTTCCCAACTTCCAATGGTATTTTCGGGGAGGCCTTTGAGCCAATGCCGAGCTGGCCCTTTGAGTTTGAGGGGTAAGTATTTTATGGCATGGAGATCATCTCCTCTAGCCATGTGTATGTGGAGGATGTAATCCTCAATCCAGACTCCAGGGTCTGTTGTTCCGTCGTATGCCTCTATGTTTACGGGTTTGAATCCCGCTAGAAATTCGTGATCCAGCACCTCATGGGTGAAACACAGGGGGTGTGCGACGCCCCTATATTTGGGTGTGCCGTGATGTTCGGATATTTAGCGTGTTGCATTGCTTTGAAGAGCTTGCTTTCTCGGCCCATAGATGGACCTAACTGGGCCATCCTTTTGATGTGAATCCTTATGCAGATCGCGTACCGGCTTGTGTGCGGCGCCATTTGCCGCTCTCTTTTTGCCGTGGGGTCGTCCATCCGACCAGGTGGCCTTCTTACTTTTTGGTTGTGGGGGCTCTATGGCCTCCTCATCAAATTCGGGCAGTAGTTTCTCTTTGGGTAGCTCTTTGTTCGGTGACTGTCACCGTATTTGTCTGCGGTGTTGCATACTTTGCTCCATCTGATTCTGAGTGCATCTTCCGCTGTTTTGAGCTTCCGCTTCTGCTTTTTCAAAGCTACGCCAGCGATGGCGGCGAGACTTTGTGGAGGTTATTCTGCTCCAACAATTTGTCCGGCGTGAGATCGTCCGGACTGTTATCTTCGCCGGGGACGGGTTGTTTATCCAAGTTGTCTTATTCGGACGATTGCTCGATATCATGTTCGTCGTCCACTGGTTCGCCCTGCTCTATGGCTGGGTATTTGTTGAGGCGGGACTTGGTTCAGCGTTTACGTTGCCGTTTTGACTGCTTTTCGAGGGATTTATCCTTCGTAGCATCCCGTTGTTCCTCGTCTTCATTTCCTTTAGGTGTATCCACCATGTATACATCATGGGATGAGGTGGTTGTCCAGCATCCTATAGGTGCTGGTTCATGGTTGTCTCCTACATCATCGTCCATACCGTCGATATCTTCGGAGTCGAAATCGAGCACGTCGTGTAAGCTTTCGACAGTGGCTACGAAGTGGGTGGTGGGTGGGCGTTGAGTTTCTTCGTCGTCCGCATCCCAACCTTCCGGACCGTAGTCCGGCCAGGGCTCTCCCGATAAAGAGAGAGACTTTAGTGAATTCAGGATGTCGCCAAAGGGCGAGTGCTGAAAGATGTCCGCGGCAGTGAACTCCATGACCGGCGCCCAATCGGATTCGATTAGCGGGGCGCTGGAGGGTTGAGTCCGGAGAGGAGTCCGCACTTGGGAGTCACGGTCTTCGCAAAGGACAGGGATTGTGTTCGGCTCGATCGCCGTAGAGATTTCAGCCCCCAAGGTGGTGTCCAACCAACCATCCTCGATCGGCGAGATCGGCTCCGAATCAATGTTCGGAGCGGACACTAATGCGGCCTCCGTGACCTTTGTTCGCGGCAGAGTTAGATCATGCCCATCGAGGCGGTGTGGCGTGCTTGGTTGTGGCTCGAATCCGTCGAAGATCAAGTCTCCGCGGATGTCGGCCGTATAATTCAAGCTTCCAAATCTAACCTGATGGCCAGGGGCGTAGCTTTCGATCTGCTCCAGATGGCCAAGTGAATTGGCCCGCAGTGCAAATCCGCGGAATACGAAGATCTGTCCGAGGAGAAAAGTCTCACCCTGGACCGCGTCGTAGTTGATGATCGAAGGAGCCATCGGGCCTATAGGTGACGACACAGGGGAACTCTCAATGAAAGCACCAATGTCGGTGTCAAAACCGGCGGATCTCGGGTAGGGGGTCCCGAACTGTGCGTCTAGGCGGATGGTAACAGGAGACAAGGGACACGATGTTTTTACCCAGGTTCGGGCCCTCTCGATGGAGGTAATACCCTACTCCTGCTTGATTAATATTGATGATATGGGTAGTACAAGAGTAGATCTACCACGAGATCAAGGAGGCTAAACCCTAGAAGCTAGCCTATGGTATGATTGTTGTTCGTCCTACGGACTAAAACCCTCCGGTTTATATAGACACCGGATAGGTTAGGGTTACACAGAGTCGGTTACAATGGTAGGAGATCTACATATCCGTATCACCAAGCTTGCCTTCCACGCCAAGGAAAGTCCCATCCGGACACGGGACAAAGTCTTCAATCTTGTATCTTCATAGTCTTGGAGTCCGGCCGTGATGATAGTTCGGCTATCCGGACACCCCCTAGTCCAGGACTCCCTCAGCCACCGTGGGCCCACGAGGCAGGGGGGCGCGCCCTCCACCCTCGTGGCCAGGTGGCAGCTCCCCATGTAATTTTTGCACTAAAATCCTCAAATATTCTAAAAAATCATATTAAATTGGCATGGCATTCTGAGGACTTCTATTTTCGGGATATTTTTATATTGCACGGATAAATCAGGAAACAGACAGAAAAATACTATTTTACTTTATTTCTACTAATTAACAGAATATATAAAGAGGGTACAGAAGGTTGTGCTTCTAGTTTCATCCATCTCATGCTCATCAAAAGGAATCCACTAACAAGGTTGATCAAGTCTTGTTAACAAACTCATTCCGATTAACATGAAACCGGAGAAATTTCGAATAACACTATGTTACCTCAACGGGGATATGGACATCCCCAATAATAAGTATATCATATTTCTTCTTGACAGTAGGGAGAGGAAATTCAAAACCTCCAAATATAATCGATGGAAATTTTCCAATTGAGTTGATACTATAAACTTGAGGTTGTTTCCTCGGAAAGTGTACCGTATGCTCATTACCATTAACATGAAAAGTGACATTGCCTTTGTTGCAATCAATAACAGCCCCTGCAGTATTAAGGAAAGGTCTTCCAAGAATAATAGACATACTATCATCCTCGGGAATATCAAGAATAACAAAGTCCGTTAAAATAGTAACATTTGCAACCACAACAGGCACATCCTCACAAATACCGACAGGTATAGCAGTTGATTTATCAGCCATTTGCAAAGATATTTCAGTAGGTGTCAACTTATTCAAGTCAAGCCTACGATATAAAGAGAGAGGCATAACACTAACACCGGCTCCAAGATCACATAAAGCAGTTTTAACATAATTTATTTTAATGGAGCATGGTATAGTAGGTACTCATGGATCTCCAAGTTTGTTTGGTATTCCACCCTTAAAAGTATAATTAGCAAGCATGGTGGAAATTTCAGCTTCAGGTATCCTTCTTTTATTTGTTATGATATCTTTCATATACTTGGCATAAGGATTTGTTTTGAGCACATCAGTTAATCGCATACGCAAAAAGATGGGTCTAATCATTTCAGCAAAGCGCTCAAAATCCTCATCATCCTTTTTCTTGGATGGTTTGGGAGGAAAAGGCATGGGTTTCTGAACCCATGGTTCTCTTTCTTTACCATGTTTCCTAGCAACGAAGTCTCTTTTATCATAACGTTGATTCTTTGATTGTGGGTTATCAAGATCAACAACAGGTTCAACTTCTACATCATTATCATTACTAGGTTGAGCATCATCATGAACATTATCATTAACATTTCTACTAGGTTCATGTTCATTACCAGATTGTGTTTCAGCATCAGATATAGAGATATCATTTGGATTATCAAGTGGTTCAGCAATAGGTTCACTAGAAGTTTGCACAGTTCTATCATTTTTCTTTTTCTTCCTTTTAGAAGAACTAGGTACATCAATATTATTTCTCTGAGAATCTTGCTCGATTCTCTTAGGGTGGCCTTCAGGATACAAAGGTTCCTGAGTCATTCTACCAGTTCTAGTAGCCACTCTAACAGCATAATCATTTTTCTTACTATTCATTTCATTAAGTATTTCTTTCTGAGCTTTAAGTACTTGTTCTACTTGAGTGGTAACCATGGAAGTGTTTGCTAACAAGTTTAAATTCACCTCTAATATCAGCCATATAATCACTCAAGCATTTAATCATGAAGGTATTCTGTTCTAATTGTCTACCAAAATAAGTATTAAAGTCATCTTGCTTAAACATAAAGTCATCAAACTCATCCAAGCACCGACTTGCAATTTTAGTAGGAGGGACTTCAGTTTTATCATATCTATAGAGATAATTTACCTTTACTACTTGTGTCGGGATATCGGGAGGTTCTTCAGTAAATAAGTAATTGAGATCATATACTTCTTCAACAGGCGGTAAATTTAGACCATGTATTTCTTCAATAGGAGGTAAATTCTTAACATCTTCAGCTTTAATACATTTTTCTTTCATAGATTTCTTTGCCTCTTGCATATCTTCGGGACTGAGAAATAGAACACCTCTCTTCTTCGGAGTTGGTTTAGGAATAGGCTCGAGAATTGGCTCAGGAGTTGGCTCAGGAGTTGGCCCAGGAGGTGCCCAATTATTTTCATTTGTCAACATATTATTCAATAAAATTTCAGCTTCATCCGTGTTCTTTCCCTAAAAGAGAACCAGCACAACTATCCGTAATCTCTGGAAGCATCGGTTAGTCCATTATAAAAGATATCAAGTATTTCAGGTTTCTTAAGAGGATGATCAGGCAAAGCATTAAGTAACTTGAGAAGCCTCCCCCAAGATTGTGGGAGGCTCTCTTCTTTAATTTGTACAAAATTATATATATCCCTCAAAGCAGCTTGTTTCTTATGAGCAGGGAAATATTTAGCAGAGAAGTAATAAACCATATCATGGGGACTTTGCACACAACCAGGATCAAGAGAATTAAACCATATCTTAGCATCACCCTTTAATGAGAACGGGAATATTTTGAGTAAATAAAGGTAGCGCGATCTATCATTATTAGTAAACAGGGCAGCTATATCATCTAACTTACGAAGATGTGCCACAACAGTTTCAGATTCATAGCCATAAAAAGGATCAGATTCAACCAAAGTAATTATATCTGGATCAACAGAAAAATCATAATAATCCTGATCAGGAACACAGATAGATGAAGTAGCAAAAGTAGGGTCGGGTCTCATCCTACCTCTAAAAGATTCTTTACTCCATTTAACTAGCAACCTATCACGTTCAAGACTATCCTGGCAAGCAAGAATAGCTTCAGTAGATTCAGCATTAAAAAGGTAACCCTCAGGAATAACAGGTCTATTTTCATCATCACTAACATCATCGTGTTCAGTTTCAATAATTTCTCTTTCTCTAGACCTAGAAATTTGCTCATCTAGAAATTCACCAAGAGGCACAGTAGTATCAAGCATAGAAGTAGTTTCATCATAAGTATCATGCATAGCAGAAGTGGCATCATCAATAACATGCGACATATCGGAACGAATAGCGAAGTAGGTTTAGGTGTCGCTAGATTACTCATAATGAAGGTGAATCAAGTGCGAGCTAGATGGCGTTCCTTACCCCCTCGTAGTTGAGGGATAAATTGTTGTCTTAGCGTCTTTCAAATTCTTCATAGTGTCCAGCAGATATAAATCCCAAGTGACTCAAAGAATAGAGCTATGCTCCCCGGCAACGGCGCCAGAAAAAGGTCTTGATAACCCACAAGTATAGGGGATCGCAACAGTTTTCGAGGGTAGAGTATTTAACCCAAATTTATCGATTCGACACAAGGGGAGCCAAAGAATATTCTCAAGTATTAGCAGCTGAGTTGTCAATTCAACCACACTTGGAAACTTAGTATCTGCAGCAAAGTGTTTAGTAGCAAAGTAATATGATAGTGGTGGTAACGGTAACAAAAGTAAAGACAGCAAAAGTAATGTTTTTGGTATTTTGTAGTGATTGTAACAGTAGCAACGGAAAAGTAAATAAGCGTAAACCAGTATATGGAAAACTCGTAGTCACCAGATCAGCGCTGGATAATTGTGCCGGATGTGGTTCATCATTTAACAGTCATAACATAGGGTGACATAGAACTAGCTCCAGTTCATCAATGTAATGTAGGCATGTATTCCGTAAATAGTCATACTTGCTTATGGAAAAGAACTTGCATGACATCTTTTGTCCTACCCTCCCGTGGCAGCGGGGTCCTATTGGAAACTAAGGGATATTAAGGCCTCCTTTTAATAGAGAACCGGAACAAAGCATTAGCACATAGTGAATACATGAACTCCTCAAACTATGGTCATCACCGGGAGTGGTCCCGATTATTGTCACTTGGGTTGCGGATCATAACACATAGTAGGTGACTATAGACTTGCAAGATAGGATCAAGAACACACATATATTCATGAAAACATAATAGGTTCAGATATGAAATCATGGCACTCGGCCCTAGTGACAAGCATTAAGCATAGCAAAGTCATAGCAACATCAATCTCGAACATAATGGATACTAGGATCAAACCCTAACAAAACTAACTCGATTACATGATAAATCTCATCCAACCCATCACCGTCCAGCAAGCCTACGATGCAATTACTCACGCACGACGGTGAGCATCATGAAATTGGTGATGGAGGATGGTTGATGATGACGATGGCGACGAACCCCCCTCTTGGAGCCCCGAACGGACTCAGATCAGCCTCCCGAGAGAGATTAGGCTTGGCAGCGGCTCAGATCGTAAAATGCGATGAAACTTTCTCTCTGATTTTTTCTCCCGAAAGCCAATATATGGAGTTGGAGTTGGCGTCGGAGGGCATCAAGGGGGCCCACGAGGTAGGGGCGCGCCTGGGGGAGGGGCGCGCCCACCCTCGTGAGCAGGTGTGGGCCCCTGGTCTTCATCTTTGGCGAGGATTTTTATTATTTATTCTAAGATATTCCGTGGAGTTTCAGGTCATTCCGAGAACTTTTGTTTTTCGCACATAAAACAACACCATGGCAATTCTCTTTGAAAACAGCGTCAGTCCGGGTTAGTTCCATTCAAATCATACAAGTTAGAGTCCAAAACAAGGGCAAAAGTGTTTGGAAAAGTAGATACAGCGGAGACGTATCAGTGCACTCCTATAAGTCGCCCGACTCAATTACAAAGAAACAAAAGCCCACTACAGGGCGTGGAACCGTATTGGAGGGATGGCTTAACGGGCCCTGCAAAATTCACAGTATAGCGGATACCATACCAACACATAGCCTTAGAGCATGTTGGGTACTCCGGCAGGTGGCCAAGAGCAGTGAGGATCTCCTCATTCAAAACGCCGCAGAGCACCATCCTGTGGATATCAATACAGTGTTGACAGTCTTCGAGACCTTCGCCTCAAATAATAGGCGTAAGCGAGCACTCCGCAGCCTCGCCGAAGTCTACCACGTGGCATCAATAAATCCATGGAGCGACACAACTATCACCTTCAATGCCAGTGACGAACCCAAATTCCGAACAGCCCGAGCACCAGCCGCTTTGGTCCTTAGTCCAATTGTGGACGACTTTCGGCTTAATAAAGTACTCATGGACGGCGGCAGCGGATTAAACCTCATCTATGAGGAGACTGTTCAAAAAATGGAAATAGACAGAAATCGCATTGAGCAAAGCAGCACGACCTTCAGAGGAATCATCCCTAGTCGGGAGGCACGGTGTGCTGGGAAAATCACACTAGATGTGGTATTCGGCACGCCGGAGAATTATAGGTCCGAAGAAATCACATTCCAAGTGGCCCCATTCAGTAGCGGATACCACGCCCTTCTAGGGCGGGAAGCATTCACGATCTTCCAAGCCATACCCCATTACAGGTACATGAAGCTCAAAATGCCCGGGCCCAATGGAATCATCACTCTAGCTAGTGATCCGGACATAGCACTCCGCACGAAAACAAAACAGCCGTGACCGCCCTCGAGGCATTATCCGGCGCGCCATGTCGAGGAATTAATCGCGCTGCGCTCCATAGTGGACGTGGACGACGTGATACTCGACAAAAGATCCAAGTCCACCTCTTTTAAACCAGCGGATGAAGTAGTCAAATTCCAAGTCCACCCAACGGACCCTACAGAAACATCTTCCATCGGGGCACAGTTAAAACCCGTTGTAGACGCCGCACTACGGGAGTTTCTGCGCGAGAATTGGGACATATTTTCCTGGCATCCCTCAGACATGCCAGGAATCCCACGCAGGCTGGCCGAGCATAGCCTTAACATCCTAAAGGGATTCAAGCCGGTCAAGCAGACTCTTCGACGTTTCTCTGAGCCTAAGCGACAAGCCATGGGAGAGGAGCTAGCCAAGTTATTGGAGGCTTGATTCATTAGAGAAATAAAACATCCGGACTGGCTAGCAAACCTGGTGATGGTACCAAAGAAGGACAAATCCTGGCGCCTATGTGTCGATTTCAAAGACCTGAACAAGGCCTGCCCCAAGGATCCCTTCCCCCTCCCCCGCATTGATCAAATTATCAACGCTACTGCAGGACACGACTGATTGTGTTTCCTCGATGCATACTACGGATACCATCAAATTAAGATGGCGGAGTCTGACCAAGCCGCAACGACATTTATCACCCCATACGGCCCCTTCTGTTTTAACACCATGCCTTTCGGGCTCAAAAACGCCGGCGCTACGTATCAACGCATGATTCAGACATGTCTGGAAAAGCAGATCAGCAAAACAGTGGAGGCATACGTAGACGATGTGGTCATTAAAACCAGACACGTCGACTCCTTGAAAAACAACTTGAGGCTCACGTTCGACAATCTCCGAACATACGACATTAAGCTCAATCTAGAAAAATGCGTTTTCGGCGTGCCCGCCGGAAAGCTCCTGGGCTTCATTGTCTCCAGAGAGGAATCAAGCAAACCGCTAAAATCCGAAGCTCTGTCACGGTTGGCTATCCTAACGACCTCAAGCAAATCCGAAATTAATCGATGCGTGGCGGCCTTAAGCCGCTTTATCTCCCGATTAGGAGAAAAGGCATTACCCCTTTATCGCCTTCCTCGGTGCATCGAACACTTCGAGTGGACGGACGCGGCCACAGCCGGATTGGAAGAAATAAAAACCATCTTGGCCACCAACCCAATCTTGGCCGCGCCAAATGCCGGCGAACCAATGTTGTTATATATAGCGGAAACTCATCAAGTTGTAAGCGCAGTGCTCGTCGTCGAACGAGAGACGGACAGACGTAAATTCCCACTTCAAAAGCCGGTATATTATGTATCCACCGTCCTCACTCCATGCAAATCCCGGTACCCACATTATCAAAAGATAGCGTACGCAGTATTTATGGCATCCCAGAAACTACGACACTACTTTCAAGAGTGTTCAATCACGGTGGCCTCGGAAGTACCACTCAACGACATAATAAACAACCGCGATGCCATGGGCCGGATTGCCAAATGGGCCATCGAGCTCCTCCCGTTCGACATAACATATAGACCTCGGCGAGCCATTAAGTCGCAAGTACTGGCCGATTTTGTCGCCGAATGGACAGAAGCCAAACTCCCTAAAGAGTACGGCGCATACTCCAATTGGATCATTCACTTCGACGTCTCTAAAATGCTGGCTGGTCTGGGGGATGGCGTCGTCCTGACGTCCCCCACCGGAGATACAGTCCAATATGTACTCCAAATACTGTACACAGACTCCAACAACGTAGCCGAATATGAGGCCCTGATACATGGTCTTCGGATGGCAGTTTCTATGGGCATTCGACGCCTGGAGGTGCGTGGGGACTCGAACCTCGCAATATCCCAAATAAATGGAGACTTCGACGACAAGGATCCAAAAATGGCAGCATATCGCAACGCCGTCCTCAAAATGTCAGCTCGGTTCGAGGGGCTTGAATTTCACCATGTGGCTCGGGAAAACAATCAGGCGGCGGATATCCTCGCCCGTATCGGCGCTAAGCGCGACACCGTCCCACCTAACATCTTCTCTGAAAGGCTTTTTAAGCCATCCGTGGTATGGGAAGGGGACACTGGTAACAATAGTCCGGACCCGGCCACAACACCACATACCGAACACTCTGACATAATCGGAGGTTCTGCCATCGAAATAATACCTTCAGCCCACGTGATAATGGCCGTCATTGCCCCATGGACAGAACCATTCCTGGCCTACCTAACTAGGCAGGAACTACCCGAGGAACAAAATGAGGCACACTGCATAGTGCGGCGATCTAAAGCCTACAAGGTCCACGAGGGAGAGCTTTATAAGAAAAGCACTACCGGAGTCCTTCAAAGGTGCATCTCCGAAGAGGAAGGGCCGAAGCTTTTGGCAGAAATCCATGCCTGGACTCGGGCGGCCATCACGCCGCAGCCCGGGCCCTTGTAAGCAAGGCCTTCAGACAGGTTTCTATTGGCCGACGGCCCGGCAGACGACAGATCTGGTCCAACGTTGCGTCGGATGCCGCTTTTGCAAACCAAAGCCATATGCCGCCACCGCCTCCAAACAATCCCCATCACTTGGCCCTTTGTGGTGCTGGGGCTTGATATGGTTGGACCCTCAAAGGGGAAACCATAAGAAAAAATACTTACTGGTCATGGTGGATAAATTCACCAAATGGATAGAAGCCAAACCCGTTAAAACGGCTGAATCCAGACCGGTGATAGACTTCATATCTGGGGTTGTACACCGTTATGGCGTCCCCCACAGCATCATCACTGACAACGGCACGAACTTTACAGCCGACGAGGTAAAACTTTGGTGCAGCAACATGTGCATCAAGCTCGATTATGCTTCTGTCTATCACCCGCAAACTAACGGTCAAGTCGAGCGAGCAAATGGTCTTATCATGAGCGACATCAAACCCAGATTAGTGCGGTCCTTAAAGGAGTCTAACACGCACTGGGTAGAGGAGCTCGACTCCGTACTATGGGGGCTGCGGACCACGCCGAATCGCACTACCGGATAAACACCGTTTTTTATGGTGTACGGCGCAGAGGCGGTTCTGCCCTGCGACATAATTAATGACTCACCTCGAGTGCGCATGTATGAAGAAAAAGAGGCCGATCTTGATCGGCATGACAGTTTGGACGCCCTGGAGGAGGAGCGCGATGTGGCAAAAGCCCGTTTCGCATTCTATCAGCAACAGGCTCGAAGGTACCAAAGCAGAGAAGTACGGGCCAAAGCTTATAACATTCGCGAACTAGTTCTACGTCTGCCGGAGAAGAAAAAGAACAAACTCAAGCCCAAATGAGAAGGTCCCTTCATTATTGACCAGGTTCTGACCGGTGGAGCATACCGTCTGCGGGATGCATCGGACAATCGACTCGAGCCAAACCCATGGAACGCAGCCAGACTCCTAAGATTCTACGCCTAGCGCCGGACTCTGTGTTCGTCTCCTTACCCCCATCCATTTTTTTGCACATTCGTTATCTGTCTTTTCTCTCTTTCTTTCTTATTTTTCTTTCTCCTCAAGGCCTCAAAAGGCTAACTTGTGTCTTGACTATTATTAGTATTGACGCGCTTAACCGCGCCATTATACCCGGGGCTTCTTACACTGAAGCTTAATATAACTATTTTTCTGGGCTTTATGCCCCATACATGTGTTTATTCTTCCACATGTACCTTTTTTCGCCATTATATGCATCGATATGACTTAAGTTTTGGCCAAGCTGGGTTGCATGGCTCTTGTATTTATGCCCTACGTTCCCGTTAATTCGGCTAGGGCATAAGGGGAGCACCTTTGCGATTGTTATCGCGGATCAGCGGATGTGTACCTCGGACCGGTGAAGCGAAAGCTAGCGTTCTTAAGGGAATATTCGGTCGGTGAACAAAATATGACTTTTATCTCTTTTTTATACATGCCCCCAGATGTTTATAACCTGCATCTCTTTTCGCAGTTCTGACATGCACATTAGGGCATGCGTACCCAGGGAAAGGAACCCTTAACGGAACTATTCTCCCTGGAAGATGTTTCTTACTATCCATGTAATATAACATAGCTAGTTGGGTACTTGTCTGTTCAAGCACTTATGACCCCTATGCCTGGTTTCCACGCATACCCTGGCTTTTACATAACCGAGCGGGTATTCGGATACACTCCGGACTATCGGGTCCGGAGGTCGAAGCGAAAAGGTCTGCCATGACAAATGATTTACAATCCGGCTAGGGACATTATATACGTCACTTAAATTACACAGTCACTTAGACTGACTAAATTCTTCTTCCATACCATCCAACAGGTTGTCTAGCCTACAATCCTGTTGGGAATACTTTGCGGCTAATTCTACTTGGTCATACACCAAACTGACGGGGATCTCTTTCCCATCGGGCCCCACAGGTCCGACCTCGGCCATGCGGTTTGGGTCAGCCTTGGTATACCGCGTCTTCACCATGGCCCAGGCTTCCCTTGCACCTTGTCAGCAGGCCGATATCTTCCATAATCGGAAACGCCGCCGCGCTCCCTGGAGCTTCTCTATAAGCTCCCCCATGCCTCCTGGCGGGGAGGCGGATGGCCACAAGGCTTGGGCAATGCCCTGCATCACATGCCGAACTTGCTCGTGTAGTCGTGAGAGCTCCGGTAGAAGATCACCCGCAGACCCGGGCATCTCCTCCACGACACGACCCGTCAACATACCTACAGACATAACTCTGTTAGCTGGCTTTTTCACCGAACTCTTTTAAAAGTTCGTTCAAGCACTTACTAAAAATGCCGCGTCGAAGCCGCTTATTCTCCTTCTCGGAGTCTGCAAGCTGGGCTCGAACATCTTTCGCCCACGCCCAGCTGAATATTGGCGCCTTGGAGATCATTTTCTCCGAATGACGCGCAGAAGCACGCGCCGCCAAAGATTTAGCTGTCGATTAGCACGTTGCGCATCCCCGGGCGCGGCCTCCGGATTCACTCCGGAGCCATCTGCAATATCTATTGTTAGATCTGCATGCATGCCGCATACTATATGGTACCCGTCATTCTTTGCAATAGAAACAAGTGTTACCAGAGGGAGCCTTCTCGGACTCCTTCAATGCGGCACCTGCGGCCCGTAGTTGGGCCTTGCACTCTTCCAGCTCTTGAGACAATTGGGTATTCTTCTCTGTAAGAACCTGCACAAATAATCATCCTTAAATTAGTTGTGTCAACTGTTTCAAGTCTCAGGGGCTACTGATATATATAATCATCAAATTTTCTTACCTGTATATCCTTTACATACTGGTCCATGGCTCTGGCAAGACCATTTTGAGCAGCACGGATGTACGCGTCTCCCGAGTTGAAGGCATCAAATGCCTCTTGGGAGAAACAAGCGTCACGGAGTACGGCCCGGCGACGCCTGTGATTCATGGCGCTCTCCACTTCAGAATTTGTAGCGGATATTTTATCTGCATCCTCTGTAGGAGGAGCATCGGCGTGTGCCTCGTGTTAGCTTCCGTCTCTGTGTCCGGCCCTGGCGCCCGGCTGGCGGAGGCGTGATCGGCAACCTCGCCGGACATAGTCCGGCGAGCGTTTTTCCTTCTAGGAAACGTGGGTGTTATTATATTTTAAGAGGCGACAACCACGGAGCGAGGTTTTGTATCATACCTCTGCGCCGGCGTCTCAGTCTGAACCGCCTTCCTTTTTAGCCTACCCGGCTTCGGTGCCCCTTGTTGGCAAGTCACTACGGGTTCGGCATGGCATCCCGAGGGCCTTCCCTGTAAAACACCATATGTGTACGGTTGGTGAAGCGCATAAAAGGGGATCCTTCTCGGAAGTTGGGACTCTGGTTTTACTTACATGCGATGCGGGGAGTAGCCCCGGATAGTCAGCTACAATGGCCACCATGGCATCATCACAGCTTAATTGATAGAATATCCTGTCGATCAGCTCCACAAATATGTCCGGATCCTCTTCGAGTCCGGGATCGAGGGCCCGGTCAGGGTCCTCCGGTTGTGGAGGCGGGCTGTTGACCTCCCTTACAGCTTTTCGCAGTTCCTGCCATGAAACGGCAAGGTAAATACCTATGACGATGAATGCGGGAAGGATAGGAGTAAAAAGTGACAACTCACCCAGCTTGGAGGGTTGTACATGGAGAATCCATCCCGTGGCTTAATGCGGATGAACTCCTCTTCCTCTCCCTTCTACAAATCAGACATAATTTTTGCTAGAGAAGCAACTGAGTCCGGTCCCTTACGCCCGCAGCGGGTGGCATCATCTTCCCCGTTAAAATGCCACATGGGGTGCCCTCGATATTGACGTGGCTGCACCCCCCGCATTATGCATATTGACATAACCTCGATTATTGTCAGTCCTGATTGAGCCAACACCTTTATCCGGCCCATCAGGTAAAGGACTTCTCTGTTATCTTCCTCCTGAGGGCTCCGTGGGCACCAGCTTCGGCGTTTCTTCAAAGGGGCATTGTCGAACTCGGGAAGACCAATCCGAATAGGATCCGGAAGGGGACGCCCATATAAAACCACTCCAAGGCCGTCTTGGACGTCTTCTTCGGGCACCGAACAGGTATCCGTCCCGCGATGCGCCATACTGCCCGCCCACTTGATATATTGACCCCTCCTCTGTACGGGGCACAGGGCAGAATAGCCTCTTCCACAGCTCGAAATGAGCTTCAGAGCCGTAAACAGCTCGCAAAGGGCCACATAACCAACGATGTGTAGTATGGAAGCAGGGGTGAAATTATGCAATTGGAGGCCATAAAACTCCAGGAGCCCGCGGAGGAACGGATGGATTGGAAATCCGAGTCCCCTTAATAAATAAGGGACAAGGCATACCTGCTCCCCCTTGGAGGGATTGGGAGAACTCTCCGCCTGCTCCCCGCCATTATAGGTGGCGAGCCCGGCTCGAACGGGGACCATATACGCTGGAGGGAGAAATCCGGTCTCAGAACTTTACTAATTGGCTGTGCGGGATGGAACACTTCTTCCAATCACCGGGCTTAGGGCTACGGGAGCGAGAGGAGGAGCTGCGATGGCCGGCCATGTTGGCATGGATTTTTCCGGGCGCGCTTCGATGGATACTCGCCGTGGGAGGATGGTGTGATCTGGATCTAAGAATCCCCGTCTCTTTAATAGATAGTTTACTCGCATGGCTAGGGTGGCAAATGTAAAAATGCACTGGATTCTCGCATTCGCTCGACACGCGGAAGATAGCCATTATTGGGCGTGGAAGCCAAGAAGTGCAACATTTATGGGGAGCCGGACACTACTCAACAAGTATTCAGAATTTGGAGAAGAACCCGCCTTGCAATGCCGAAGACAATCTGCGCGCCGGACTCATCGTCATTGAAGCATGGTTCGGGGGCTACTGAGGGAGTCCTAGATTAGGGGGTCTCCGGACAGCCGGACTATATCCTTTGGCCGGACTGTTGGACTATGAAGATACAAGATTGAAGACTTCGTCCCGTGTCCGGATGGGACTTTCCTTGGCTTGGAAGGCAAGCTTGACAATACGGATATGTAGATCTAATCCCTTGTAATTGACTCTGTGTAACCCTAGCCCCCCTCCAGTGTCTATATAAACCGGAGGGTTTAGTCCGTAGGACAACAACAATCATACCATAGGCTAGCTTCTAGGGTTTAGCCTCTACGATCTCGTGGTAGATCAACTCTTGTAATACTCATATCATCAAGATCAATCAAGCAGGAAGTAGGGTATTACCTCCATCGAGAGGGCCCGAACCTGGGTAAACATTGTGTCCCCCGCCTCCTGTTACCATCCGCCTTAGACGCACAGTTCGGGACCCCCTACCCGAGATCCGCTGGTTTTGACACCGACAGCCTCCTAAAGGCCCATTGAGTTTTCTTGGTGAAAGTGCAACTACCCCTAGGTGGTTTTGGTAATTCATAATAACATATAGCTCATTGAGCTAATGCTATTCCAAGACAAATATTTCAGTAAAGCTCGATGAATGGCATGGCATGGATGATGAAAGTGGATCCCTCAAAATATTAAGGACAAAGGATTGGCTCAAGCTCAAAAGCTCAAGACTCTACATTTTACATTTTAGTGATCCAAGATCACATTGAGTCTATAGGAAAAGCCAATACTATCAAGGAGGGACGAGGTGTTGCTTAATGAGCCTCTTGCTTCATGTGCTTAGTGATATGCTCCAAAACCCTCCACTACTTTCTCACATCCACATATGACCTAAACCTAAAGTCAAAATCGGTCCTAAAAATTCTTTCTATCCGGCGCCACCGAGTTCAAATGTCATAGCCACTGCCACAAACCCTAGGCAAATCGGTTTCACCGATAGGGATCTCGGTCTCACCGAGATGGGATTGTAATCTCTCTGTTTCCCTTCATAACGTTTCGGTCTAACCGAAGTGAGCGATCGGTCCCACCGAGATTGCAATGTAAACTCTCTGTTTCCCTTTCGTAACATTTCGGTCTCACCGAAAAGCGAATCAGTCCCACCGAGTTTACGACCAACTCTCGGTTAGCTAATTACCAAAATCGGTCTCACCGAAGTTTGTAATCGGTCTCACCGAGATTACGTGTCGGACCCGATTCCAAGTCACATCGATCTAGTGGTAACACCTCATATCACTTTGCGGCCTCACGCACGGTATTCCCACAGGTGTCGCCTTACCATGGCCCGGGACCGTTTAAGCCTTTTGGCTCACGATATGATAGTGTCGCTAGCATCCATATGACAGAGAACCGGGCCGACATGGCTAGTCGTGAACCCAAAGCGGCCCTAACCCATGGGGACAGCATACATGAATCACATCGAGCATGTCGGTCATCAACGTATGAATTCGGGCTGTAGCACCGGCTAACAGACTCCGGTATCCCGGGCTGTAGCAGCAAGGCAGAATCCGAATATCACCGCGTGACATTTCCCGAAGGGACAGACATAGGAACGAAGTGAAACACATGCCGCCGATCAAGTGTCCAAAGCAGTAGTCTTTGGGCTAGCAGGACTCCGGTGAACCGGGCTGAAGCGGACTACTATCGCCAGAAGCACTAGACTACATTTCCCCATATGAGAGGCTGCCAAGGATAAACAACTAGATTGTCGGATCCCACACATACCAAGCATTTCAAACATACACACAATATGCTCAATATGTGTAAATACAACATGGCATCACAACATAACTCTACGACTCATATATTTATTCATTAGGCTCGAGGAGCGAGATATTACAAACATGGGTCTCATGACCCAACACTCGAAGCATACAAGTCAAAGCACAAGCGAAGCTTAACATGTCCGAGTACGAGACATCTACAAATGAAAAAGGCTGAGAAGCTCGACTATCTACCAGATCCTGCCGAGGGCACAAGATCGTGGCTGAGGTAACAAGCTAAACGTCGAAGTCCAAGCGGAACCGAGACTGACGTCTCTCTGCAAAACATAAAATAAGCAAACGTGAGTACAAATGTACTCAGCAAGACTTACATCAGAACTAACTACATATGCATCATTATCAAAAGGGGGTGGTGGAGTTTGACTGCAGCAAGCCAGCTTTGACTCGGTGGCTAACCTGAACTACGACCGCAAGTAACTCTTTTGAGGTGGCGCACACGAGTCCACATATTCACCATATCAATACACCACTATGGATCCGCTCCCGTCTTCCTACGAGAACGCCATCCATAGCACTCACGCTTATCTTGCGAGTTTTAGAGTATCCACTTTCACTTGTCTATGAACTATGCAAGGGGTCCAAGTTTCCATATCCGAGGAATCCGGCTATTCGAATAGATAATGATAACCCTGCAGGGGTGTACTTCTTCACACACGCTCTCGCCACTTACCGCCATGTACACCTCGTGTATCTCGGCAACCTTCAAGCGGAAGCCTGGTGAGGGAGTCGGCCACGACCTGACTAACCACACAAGTCTCTCGTCCAGGTTTATCGCCTATTCGGTTCCATCCGCAAGGAGATCCGCCGGGTGTCGCCACGGCCCCAAACGATGTGAGCAGGGTTCCCAAGCCCACCAACCGGTGCCACTTGGTACACTGTACATTGTGCCTAGTCTGTCCCAAGCCCACCTGTACCGGGTGCCACTTGGTAGACTACTAACACTACCTACAAACACCAAAAACTAGTTGCAACTCCTGGACAGAGATCAAGTTGATTAATAAGTCGAGAGAGCTTGGAGCGCCCGGAGCCCAATGTGTGGTAGTAACTGTTCATGGATCACAAACACATAACTCAGTTCCTAAGGACGGCTTCAATGAGACAACCCACCATGTACTCCTACATGGCCTCTCACCGCTACCTTTACCAAATCGTGTTCACACACTTAGCTCACACACAGTAGGACATGTTCACACAACCATTCCAATTCATTCCCGATGAATCGACCTGACTCAACTCTAAGCGAGAGGGCATGACAAACAAGCATGAATGAGTAGGCACAACAGGCTCAAACAACTCCTACTCATGCTAGTGGGTTTCATCTAATTCTTGTGGAATGACAGTCATGCAGAGGATAAAGGGGTTCAGCTACCGCAGCAAGTAACACATGAGTCGTTGTTGTCCTAATGCAGTAAATTAGAGCAACAGCGAGAGAGTGGGATTATATCGGAATGAACAAGGGGGTTTTGCTTGCCTGGCACTTCTGAAGATAGTATAGTTCTTCATCGGTGTCATCGAACTCATCGTCGGAACGTCGTCTACTGAGAAGGGACAAATACCGACAACAGAGAAGGAAACACAATCAATGTAATGCCACAATATGATGCATGATCATGACATGGCAATATGCTGTGATTTGAGCTAATGCAACTAGCAGCAAGTTAAATGGAGTTGGTTTGAACCCTAGGTTCAAATTCAAACACCATATGTGATTTCTTAAATGCCATTTAGTTGAATTGTCCTAAACAGTAGTCATAAGTTGTTCTAACATGCATGAAAATGGTACAGATGGATAGATTGGATTTTTCTGATCATTTTTCATATATAAATTATTTGATTTGGAGTTACGCTTGATTTTCTATGAATTTTAGAAGTTTTAGCTATTTTCTGAAATCCCTGGATTTATCTCTAAATAAAAAAAATCCAGTTAACTGCATTATGACGTCATCACTACATCAACATGGCGTCAGCAGGTCAACCGAGTCAAATCTGACGTGTGGGTCCTACATGTCAGCGTAACAGTGGCAAACTGGGCTTAATTATTTCCTAACCAAAACATTAGTGGATGGGACCCACCGTCGGGCTCGCTGGTGCGGTTAGGGCTAATTAAGGACGCCACGTCGGCAAGGCCGGGGTTGACCGCCGGCGACCATTGACCACGGCGGAGGCTCGCCGGAAACACTACTCCGGCAGTATTTCGATGCACCGAGGGCACCGGAAGATGCCCCTTTCTCGCCCCCATCCAACGGACCAAGCTAGAGGGCGCGGGGTGGCCGGAATCTCGCCGGTGTTGAGGTTTGGCGGTGGCAGAGCCACGGGGTTGGCCTGGAGGGGCTGCAGTGCATGGTAGGAGGTGCAGGTGATGGATTTGGCTTGTCTGGGAGCTTCGAGCATGTTAATGTGCTCGGACGCGGCGACAGCAATTGTGGTCATGGCGGCGTCATGGCGGGCGGCGGCGAAGCCTCGGAGCTAACGGGAGCGGTAGCTACGGCATGTATCCGACGAGGAAAACAGAGGGGAAAGGTAGCACGGCTCACGGTGGTTCGACGGGGAGGCTCAGCAGGCTCGGGGTCGACCTGGAGGCGGCGAATTTGTCGATGGCGTCCGGCGGCCGTGCGGAGAAGACGAGCTCGACACGAGGCTTGAGGCGCCCGGGTCCTGGGTTTGGCGAGAGGTGCAGGGC
Organism: Aegilops longissima; assembly: GCA_021605205.1. Classification (NCBI taxonomy): domain Eukaryota; kingdom Viridiplantae; phylum Streptophyta; class Magnoliopsida; order Poales; family Poaceae; genus Aegilops; species Aegilops longissima. Next base: position 50,313,187 of record CM038679.1, read on the forward strand.
AGCGAGGCGGATCTCGTGGAATAGTTCGCTGGGCGTGGGGAGATCGGTGGACGCGGCGAGCGGCAACGGTGGCGATGGACCCGTTCGGTTTGCCGTGAGAGAGAGAGCAGAGGAGGGGAAAGGGGTCCAGGGGGAGAGGGGAGAGGACGAGGGGTTCGGGGGGGGGGGGGGGTGTGCGTGGCGTCGTCCAGAGCGTCCAGAGCGTCGAGGGGAGCGACAAGCAGGAGGTGGCCGGGGCGCGTGTGCGCGCACGGCGGCCACACGTCCGTCTTCCTGGCAAGGAGGAAGACGACAGGGGAAGGGCTGCTGGGCTGGGCCAGCAGGTGGGCTGCCAGCTGGGCCGGCCAGGTAAGTTCCAGGTGAGCTCTTTCTCTCTCTTTTCTATTTAGTTTCTGTTTTTCTATTTTGTTATAATGTTGGGCTTTATTAAAAATACTAAAACGTTTCCAAAAATCCTGCAAATAAATGTGGGCTTTGTGGGGATTATTCCTAATAGCCCACACTTAAATTCAGAAATAATTGAGCACTTAAAATAATATATAGCATTTAAATTCCCAATTGCAAATACTAAAAGATTTAATTCAGTGTCCAAATATTTCATGGAAAAATGTGCAACACCTCTGGTTATGGTTCTAGCATTTTCCAGAAATGATGAACATTTTTGAAAGCCATTTGGATTCACTAAAAATATTTTTAGGTTGAACCTATTTGAATTCCATTTGGTGCTAGGGTTTGAACATCCCCATTTCGAATTTCCATGAAAGTTAAACATGATGCTAGCAAGATACAAACACTAGGCAGCACCAAAGCTAGGGATGTGACATTACGTTATGCCCTAACCCTAACCATATCGGTCCTACTGAGTTGCATGTCAGTCCCACCGAAAACCCTAACGGTCACTAGGTTTACTGAATCGGTCCGACTGAGTTTGGTAAATTGTGTGTAACGGTTATATTTTGTGTGGAGGCTATATATACCCCTCCACCTCCTCTTCATTCATGGAGAGAGCCATCAGAACAAACCTACACTTCCAACTTACCAGTTCTGAGAGAGAACCACCTACTCATGTGTTGAGGCCAAGATATTCCATTCCAACCACATGAATCTTGATCTCTAGCCTTCCCCAAGTTGCTTTCCGCTCAAATCTTCTTTCCACCAAATCCAAATCCTGTGAGAGAGAGTTAAGTGTTGGGGAGACTATCATTTGAAGCACAAGAGCAAGGAGTTCATCATCAACACACCATTTGTTACTTCTTGGAGAGTGGTGTCTCCTAGATTGGCTAGGTGTCACTTGGGAGCCTCCGACAAGATTGTGGAGTTGAACCAAGGAGTTTGTAAGGGCAAGGAGATCGCCTACTTCGTGAAGATCTACCGCTAGTGAGGCAAGTCCTTCGTGGGCAACGGCCATGGTGGAATAGACAAGGTTGCTTCTTCGTGGACCCTTCGTGGGTGGAGCCCTCCGTGGACTCGCGCAACCGTGACCCTTCGTGGGTTGAAGTCTCCATCAACGTGGATGTACGATAGCACCACCTATCAGAACCTCGACAAAAACATCCGTGTTTCCAATTGCGTTTGAATCCTCAAAACCCTTCCCTTTACATTCTTACAAGTTGCATGCTTTAATTTCCGTTGCCTATATACTCTTTGCATGCTTGCTTGAATTGTGTGAAGATTGCTTGACTTGTGCAAACATAGCTAAAATCTGCCAAAGCCTAAAATTGGGAAAAGATTAAGTTTTTAATTGGTCAAGTAGTCTAATCACCCCCCCTCTAGACATACTTCAAGGTCCTACAAGTGGTATCAGATCTTTGGTCTCCATTTGCTTTGATTTCCATAGCTTTTGGTGGTCATAGCCTTGGTTTCACAACCTAGGAGAGTATGGCGTCTAGCGAGGGAAATTATCACCGTAGAGGTCCTTACTTTGATGGCACTAATTTTGCTAGTTGTAAGCATAAGATGAAAATGCATATTCTCGGACATAACCCCGCCGTTTGGGCTATTGTGTGTATTGGCTTGCAAGGTGAATTCTTTGATGGGAGAGAACCGAACCGTGAAGCTAGCGCGGAAGAGTTGAAGATGCTGCAATACAACGCTCAAGCTTGTGATATTCTCTTCAATGGCTTGTGCCCCGAAGAATTCAACAAAATCAGCCGTCTTGAGAATGCAAAGGAAATTTGGGATACTTTAATTGATATGCACGAAGGTACCGACTCCGTCAAGGAATCCAAGTTGGATGTGCTCCAAAGTCAGCTTGACAAGTTCAAAATGAAGGATGGTGAAGGTGTCGCTGAAATGTACTCTAGGCTTGCTCTTATCACAAATGAGATTGCCGGCTTAGGAAGTGAAGAGATGACCGACAGATTCATCATCAAGAAGATCCTAAGAGCATTGGATGGAAAATATGATACCGTGTGCACATTGATCCAAATGATGCCAAATTACAAAGATCTCAAGCCAACGGAAGTCATTGGAAGAATTGTTGCTCATGAGATGTCACTCAAGGATAAGGAGGAACTTCACAACAAGTCAAGTGGTGCTTACAAAGCCTCATGTGAAGCCCCTACATCATCAACTGAGAAACAAACCTTCAATGAAGAATTGAGCTTAATGGTGAAGAACTTCAACAAATTCTACAAGAGTAGAAGCAAAGAAAGAAGATCTAAGTCAAGGTCCTACAATGACAAAAGATCTTCTAGTCGAGAGCATAATTGCTACAATTGTGGGAGACCCGGACACTATTCCGATGAGTGTACGGCACCCTACAAAAGAAGAAAAAATTCTCCCAAGAGAAGAAGTAGAAGAGAAGAATCACCACCAAGAGAGAGAAGGAGTAGAGATGATCGTCATGAACGAAGACCCTCACGGAGAAGCAAGGATTCGGAAAGGAAGGACAAGTCATCAAAGAGCTACACAAAACGAAGACATCAAGCTCACGTTGGTGAATGGGTATCCGCTCCGACTCGAGCAAGTCACTCCGAGAGAAGCTATCACTCCGACTCCGAATACACTCAAGATGAAGGTGTTGCCGGTCTAGCACTTGTGTCAACCAACTCCTACGACATATTTGATTCTCCAAATGAAGGAATTGGAAGATGCTTCATGGCCAAAGGTCCTAAGGTAACACACCCCGAGTATGTTCATTTTAATAGTGATGAAGATGACTTGCTAGGTGATGATGATTTACTTGTTGACAACTCTAGTGATGAATACTATGATGAAACGTCATTTCATCATGCTAATCAAGATGAAACAAATGACAATGATAAGGAGAAGATTGAGCTTCTAACTAAAGAACTAAACAGTCTTAAGTTAGCTCATGAAACTATCTTCGAAGATCATCGAGAGCTTTTAAGGGCTCATGAGAAGTTACGCTTTGAAAAGCTCAATCTTGAGCAAGAGCATGAGTTCCTAAAAGCAATCAATGATGATCTCCGTAAGAAAAGTTCTTCTTACATTACCAAGCGTTTACTCTTATCTACTTACACGCCTCAAGTCAAGTCTAGTAACAAGAACAAGAAAGATTCTTTCTCTAGTAGTAACAATAACAATGCTAAATCCAATATTGTTGCTTCTAGTAGTTCTCTTGATTCCACTAATGATTCTCTTAGCCAAGTTACTCTTGAGCAAGAAAACAACTTATTGAAGGGAATTATAGAGAAAGGTGTATACAAGAGCCTTGCCGGGAGTAAGCAATTTGAGGAAATTGTACGCAAGCAAGGAAGGCACCGGAAGAATCAAGGTGTTGGTTTTGAATGAAAGTTCAATGCCAATGGAGTAGATTGGGAAGAAGATCAATACCCCAAGACGAAGTTTGTTCCTCAACAAGAGAAGTATGATCCTACTTCCTTCAAGGGAACACAAGCACAAGATGATCTTCCACCACAAGACCACAAGAACAAAGTCAAGGACAAGCTTCAAGAGGAGATTGATGCATTTGAAGAAGCACCTAAGGCCTTGGTCAAGTGGGTTCCCAAGACTACGTCAAGTTCTACTTCATCAAGTACAACTACAACACCAAGGATTCCCATCAAGATGATGTGGATCCTGAAGAAGAAGAACTAGAGAGTTCTTGAGGGTGACTCCGCCAACATTCTTCACTCATATCATTATGGCAAGGACAAGTGCAATCATCTTCTATATCTTGCACTAGTTTAAGGAGTCACAAACCCTCATGTTGGTAAGGCAAGGGACAAGGTAACCTAATGTTTTCATGGACATCATTTTGTGAATGCATCACTCTATGTCTATGGATATTCTTGTTTGTTCCTTGTGGTACTAACCCATGTAGGTATTGAAAGTGCAACTCACTCCAAAGGTTTGCTCCAAATGATCTACATCAACATAGAGCATCCACATCTTCAACACCTACATGAAGTCATCATCGACAAAACCCAAGGTTAGTTCATCCCTCTAAGGGGGGATCTCACATCTAGGGGGAGCTTAACTCTAAGAATTGAGTCAAAGCAACTCTAATGATGTGAACACATAAATGCTTTATGTAAAAGTGGTAACCCCACTTGAGCTTAAACGATGAGTATGACCTATGATCAAATGTTCTCATTTGACTCCTAAGTCAATATACTCATATATAGATGACCTAGTCATCGCCAATTGTTTGATAGATGCTAGAATTGGTTGTGCATGCTTTGCCACATATTTCATTTGTCATTTTATTGTGTGAGCATGTTGGTTGCATATTTTACTCATCCGAGGACATCCACTTGTTGTTTTGATTGATTGGTTTCTTCTTCTTTGTCCAAGTGGATGGACAAGAATGCCTAAGAACCTTCTCTAGCTATCCATGCTTTTCTCGTCTCAAACTCTATTCATGCTACATCACAAAATTTGATCAAGTCAGATTCGAACCACTCTGTGTGAGGAGCACTTGGAGTCCCCGATTCGTCATAGACTTAAAACTTCCAAAACTTCTTTGTGATTTTCGGTCTGACCGATTCACTCCTTTCGGTCATACCGAGATCACTAAGTCGATCTAGGTTTTCATCTCGGTGCAACCGATTTGAACTTTTCGGTCACACCGAGTTGCTGTAACTGTTAATAGTTATGCATCTCGGTGCCACCGAGTTGTTCCACTAGGTCACACCGACAGTGTCGGGCTATATATTCTCACGGGAAAATTTTGGAAAACTTTCTCCGAAACTCTTCGCCCGCACATAGCTCGCTCTGCCTACTAGGTCTTCGGATCGTCGACTTCGTCGCGAGCCGCCTCCTGTCGCTGGTCTCCACCGCCGTCAACAGATTTCTTCTCCGCCGTTGCCGCCGTAGCGAGTTCACCGCCGAACTAGGGTATGAACTCGATCACAGTGCTATCCTCGTCTGATTCTCAGCTGTGACACTCCAAAATTTTTTATTTGGTTTTTAACAAACCCTTTATTTTGATTTGAAGGAGGCTATTTAAAATCTTTCCAAAAGACCCTCCTTCTCAAAAAAAAAAAATTCTCCTATGACAAATATTTTATTTTTGTGTCTTCCTCAACCTTGGTGTTTGGTATTAAAAACTTTCCTTCTGATGTTAACTCATCACAATAAAATTTTGGAAATTATTTTTTTATTAAAAAGAAATCCTATGGGTTCTTGGGATTATTCCTTTTATTGCCATCACCCATTTCTTTCCATGCCTCATGTTAAACTTTCTCCCAAAACCCCTCCCTCCACTTTGGGTCAAGCCAAATATTCAATTCCAACAAGTTCAACCCATTTCTGATTTTTATTCCATTTATTTTAACCCCAAAACTATTTCTGCCATTATTTTTGGACCTAGGTGGTTTACAAAGGAAGTACCAAATTTACTTTGAGTTTTGATTCCAAACCAACTCCTCTGACTAGTCCTTAGCATCCCCAACCTAGATCCATCAAGATCCACTCCTCCACAGTTCAACTTTTTCAAGTTTTACTCACTGCAAGTTTGGACCAGATTTGTCAAATTTGGTGAAATTCATATTTTTCCTTTTCCAAAAATTCTGACAAAAATCAGGCAGTCCCCAGATGCATTGAGAGATCACCTCACCAAAGATCAGCTCCAGATAATTTCCCCACATGCCAAAAACATTTCATCGAGCACCGGCATGCCTTTATTCTATCCTGATTCGAGAAAAATTCAGGTTCGATGTTTGGATTGACGCACGTGTCGTTTTCTTCAGAGATTGACATCCAGCTCGCCAGTGCTCGCGCTGGCCTCTTGCGCACTGCTCCCCCTCCTTATCCAGAGTGCCGCAGGGTCGCTTGGCCGGGCGCGGGCGTCGGTGACGACGTGGCTCGCCAGCTCCGACAGCTTCTGCGATGGCAGAGCTACCCGTGGCGACCAACAGCAGCCGACCCGGCTTTCGGCGCCGACCAGCGCCGCCCGAGCCACCCGAGGCCTCCGCGTGGCCTTCTCCTCCTCTGTGCATGCTGCGGCACCGTCGCCGTGGCCTGGCAAGCACAGGGCGTGCTCTCTGCCGCCGACGGGCCCGCGAGGCGCCGTTCCGTCGAAACCACGACACATGCCAAACCCAGCCGAGGTTAGCGTTTGAGCGTAACTAGTGCACCACCACGTTGATGCCCAACCATCTAATCCACCCGTCCGGTCACCGCCTCGCCATAATCGCTGCCGGAGATTATCCCGTTCTCGGAACCGCCTCGGGCCGGCTATAAATAGCCACCCCGGGCTCGTCTTCGATCAGCACCACTCACCCCACCTCGCCAGAGCTATGCTCGACCCCTAGGAGGACCCCGAGGAGGTCTTCTCCTCCGTCTCCGGTCACCCCGATCCGCTTCAGGCTCCGGCGCGATCCGCTCCGGTGAGGGCACCCCCTCCTCCCAAACCCTACCCGTAGCCTCCTTGGCACCCAATCACCTAACCCGCGCCTCGATTTGGCATTTGCAGCCTTCCCCGACGAGATCCAACATCACCCGAGCCGCCGCCCGCCGGAGTAAGGGCCGCCGTCGACGTGGTGCTCGCCAACGACCACCTCCACCACCCACAGACGCGGGAGAGCACACTGAGTCCGTAGGTAACCTCCTCTCCTCCCAACTCGCCGTGGATCGTCGCCGGTGACCACCAGAAGCTTGAGGCGCCGGCCTTCTGTTCTCTCTCAAATTTTCAAACCTGACGAGTGGGACCCCCTCGTCAGCCTCTCTTTTCTATTCGAACTGTTTTTCTGGAAAGCGCATTCGGGCAAATACGCCATCTAACTGAAACGTTTTTCTGTCCTTTTCTGTTCTGCCCCCTGGAAACTTTCTGTTTCATTACAGACAAGTCCCTGGACTAAAACTCTAATAACTTTTAAACAGAAAATGATTTTTGATTGATTCTTTTTCTGTCCTCTTTATTTTTCTATCTAGTTTGTTATCATATTTATTTGAAAAATATTTGGAATACATTTTGTGCACCCACGGTATTCACGTTAGTACACGTTTTCTTTGTACCGTAGATCTGGGAAGAGGTGGTGAACCATGAACTTCACCGAGCTAGACTCCGACTACTCCGAACCAGGCAAGCATGTTTGAACCTTTGATATGATGAGTGTTTTGCGTGTTTGCTTAAGTAGTTACTTCATGGCATGATTACATGAACACCCGTGAATGTTATGTTGCATGCAAAGCTATTGCGAGTGAGCTTCGAAAATCGATGTGTGATTCGATGTGTGATCCGATGTGAGTTTACATGATCATGTGGTGACATGATGGGTGGTAAGATGGTATTGTCGTAGCATGCAAGTCTTATGCCAAACCATTTAACTCCAGTGTCAACGTGAGTCAAGTCACGTTACCATCCGTTCCTTTTCTTGTACTACCACATGTTTTCTTTATGGAATATGGTTTAGTAAGTTGCAAACCTCTTTCCTAGTACACACTAAACAGAGGGGCCGGGATGAGGGTTCCATGGCCCTGGATTAAAGCCCCTCATCCGGTCAGGGAGCATGGGTGTTTCCGGTTGGGACCGAGAGGGGCACCCTTAGAGCCTTGAGATAAATTTGATCCCATGCTATTCGAGGTTGTGACCTCCCCGTCTTAGAGTTTTTATTGAACGTTGCCTTGGGTGATTCCTGGCAGCAGAATGTAGAATTGGGTGTGTACTGGCTAGGTGTGTTTCTTCTAGAATACCGTAAACGGAACTAGTCCCTTGCGACTACTGAAATCCGTTGGCTGTGGTTTAATAGTACAAACTCTGCAGAGTCAAACTCATTCAAGTAACAATATCTATGGTCAAGGTCTGTGTTCAACTTGTCCTTGTCAGTCTCAGTGCCAGTCTCCTTGATAATCTCCGGTGAACAAACATGAGTGGTAAACTCGACTATATGATTACTCCTGTGGATGGACTAAACCGTTTATTGTTATTATGTGCTGAGTATTTTCCTTGGAATGGTCTATACTGCTTGAATACGACAATGAAATATAAACCCTTTATGTGATGTCGCTCAGACGTCCGACTGTGGCATTTATGCTGTTTACTTTTGATATAAGCCCTTTATGTGATGTCGCTCAGACGTCCGACTGTGGCATTCATGTTGTTTACTTTCGATATAAGCCCTTTATGTGATGTCGCTCAGACGTCCGACTGTGGCACTCTTGTTATTTACTTTCTGTATAAGCCCTTTATGTGATGTCGCTCAGACGTCCGACTGTGGCACTCTTGTTATTTACTTTCGATATAAGCCCTTTATGTGATGTCGCTTTGACGTCCGACTGTGGCACGCACTGTCATTTATTTTTCAATATAAGCCCTTTACGTGGTGTCGCTTAGACGCCCGACTGCGGCATGTTAATTTATTTGTTCACCATTCGAGGCGTCGCTTCAGACACTCGATCAGTTTTCAGTTATTTTGTTGGGATTTCGGGAGGACTACCGCCTGACTTCCTTTTATTTAACATGTCGTGCCAATTTATCATTTGAGTGTGCATTGCCAATTGCTCATGATGCATCATGCTTACGTTTGTTATATCTTATGTCCGAACTGTCTTGCGAGTACATTCAAAGTACTCACTTGGCTTGTTGATTTGGCCAGATGTTGACGAAGGCGATCTTATGGATGAAGAGTTCGATAGCGAGTCCGACGCCTAGAGGAGTCGATCGATCCTGCGCGATCCTGAAATTTGTCACTTGTACCATATTCGCTTCCGCTACCTGAATAAACCATCGAGACTCACTTCGATGCTCGATGAGCTACAAGAGTAGGAGTCATGTCACCCCACTTCACTGTGACATATTCACCACCACCTTTATTACGAGTCAGTAGTATGCCACCACACCCTTGTGTCATATCCGCCTTTATGTATATTATCGGCGTGCTTGTAATAAAATTGTTGAGCAACCTCATCTCAACCCTGTAATATATTTAGTACTTCTGGATTTCTGTATCAAGAATTTGTCTACCGGTGAGGAGGATCCTCCTACACCGGAAATAAAAGGATCGGTTTCTCAATAAGTATTTTATTGAAAAACCGGGCGTGACATCAGCACATTGTGTTCATAATGCTTCTTGCCACGATTGAAACACCTCTATCCAGTCAAAACAATCCTTAGAATAGGTGTGATTCGAAAATTTAGGGTTAGGTTTCCGCCGAAACCATTTCGGACCCACCGAGTTGAAAAACTCGGTCCCACCGATTTGGCTAACGCCATTGCACTAGTAACTCTCGGTCTGACCGAGAATTACAAATCGGTGTGACCGATTTTAAAACTTTGTGAAACCCTAGCAGTCTCGGTGCCACCGAACTGTGACTCGGTCTGACCGAGTTCACTAGTTTAGGTTCCAAAACTGCTTCGGTATCACCGAGTTTGAAAATCGGTAGATCCGAAATGCTTTCTGTGGAAAACTAAAACTAAGTTTTTTGAATCATTCTTTTGCAAAAATCTCTGCATTTTGTGATGCTCATCCATTCTACCTCATCTATAACTATTCACGTGGTCAGCAATGGTGTGTGCAACATGTCGCACCAAAGTGACAGCGAGAACAAGTCAAGAGCAGATTCACATGAGTGAGGGCACTAGTCCCTCTAGTAGCTCAGATGAGGGAGCGAAGCACTCCCGACAATTTGCCTAGAGCTGCCACTAGGACAAGGAAGAAGAAGACCTCGAGTCCGAGGATGAGGATTATGTGGCGCTTGAGGATGAAGCTAGTTCAAAGAAGAAAGTGCTCAAGAAGGAGTACAGCTCAACCGCAGTAAAGCCAGGAATGATGATCAAAAGGCCTGCAGGAAGACAACCAATGTCCAAAGCCAGAGTCTCCACTCAAGCTTCTTTGGAATCCCAACCCGAAGAGCCTGCTGCTGAAGGAAAGAAAAGGAAGGAAAGGGTCAAGAAGACCATGTCCAGAGTGATTGGAAAGCCTTCCATGATGGAAGAAGAGGAAGAAGAAGAGGTTGCTGCACCATCACCCAAGGCACAAAAGCTGATGGGTGATGCTATAAAGTCAGGGGCTGCAACTTCAAAGCCCAAAGAAGTATCCAAAGCTGCCTCCAAGCCCAAGAGTGCACCTAAGAGGAATAACAGGAGTATACCAGCTACTGAAAAGAACAAGGCCCCAGTGCCTGATGTTGCTGCTGAGGAAGATGATGAAGGGCAAGTCCTAAGGAAGCTCAAACCCAAGATTCTAGACCACAATGATGCTCATCCTGTGGCTGAAAACATGAAGATCAGGAGAGACTTAGGGTTGAGGCTATGGAGAGAATCAGATCCATATGCCACCAGGAGAAGGACTGCTGTTGATTACAGGTTCCACACCAAGGATCAGCAGGACTTCTATGAGACCATCTTGTTGGACAAGAAGCCCATAGTATGTGATATGAGGTGGGTCGACTGGACCTACATACAGGAAAATGAAGAACACTATCCTGGAGTGTATGACAGCTTCAGTGCATGTGGAGTTGCAGACTTTGTTGGGCAGAAGCTCACAAACTGGAATGACGAGCTCATTATGCAATTCTACTCCACAGCACATTTCTATCCAGATGGCAATATAGTTTGGTTGTCTGAAGGAACGAGATACCAATCAACCATTAAGGAATGGGCAAGTCTGATCAATGCCCCAAAGGAAAGTGAAGATGACTTGGACGTTTATGCCAAGAAGAAGATGGATCACAACTCAATGTCAGAGATGTACAAGGAAATCCCAGATGATGCACTTGAGACTTTCAAGTTTGGATCAGTTCATTTTCTTCTGTCAGGGATGCCAACGATCAACTGGATCCTAAGGCACACTCTGTTGCCCAAATCAGGTGACCACAACATGATCAGAGGGCATACAATTAATTTGCTACACATATATGATGTGCCCCAAAAATTCAAGGTCATGAGCTTCATAGTTGAAACTATCAAGAGGACAACAGCAAACCAAAAGAGAAGCTGTGGATATGCCCCACAAATCCAGGAGTTGATTAACTCAAAGATGGGCACAGGGAAGTATCTGTTGGATAAGGAACACTTAGTTCTCTATCCTGAATTTGAGGACAATCAAGTTGTCATGACTGAGAATGAACCATCATCAGTACAAGCTCAAGAAAAGAAGGAGAAAGCAAGGAAAGAGAAGGCTGCCAAGATGCCAACTCTAGCAGAGGCATCTGAGTACTTTTTTAAGAACAAGCAGGACCAGCTTGGTTACTTGATAGCATCAACTTTGCGGATTGAGAAGGGGTTGGCCACGCTAACTCAAAACCAGGAGAGCCTGGAAAGAATCATGGAACAAAAATTCTATGATCTTGATGTCAAAGTAACGTAGATTCAGTCAGTTGTGGAGCAGCTACAGGATGACATGCAGGAGAGGAAGGGCAGGACAACAAGCGATGCATTTGCGGAGTGCCTCGAGCTCAGAGATCAGCCGCAGAGCCGATGCAGACACCGAGTCACTTCATCTGCTCCAGCTACAGCTCCACAAGCAACCAGCTCCAAAGACTAACTCCTTCAGCTCCTTCCACATCAACTCAAGTCTTCGCCCAAGGAGCCATCTCTACGCCACCAGTGAAGACCAAGCCCGAGAGACGATATAGTCCTATGCATTTTCTAGGAACTTTTGGTAACTTGTTGCCAAAGGGGAGAAAAATGTATAGATCATAGGCTTCGAGAGAGAGAGAGAGAGTTTGCTTTTGTTCTCTCTTGTCTTCTTGGTTGAACTTTGTTTGCCTTTGATTGCTTGAGATACTATGCTATTACCTGTGAGACATTGATGATCATGTGTTTGATCATACGCTACACTTATGCTTGTTATATGATATTATCTTACTTACCCTTATATGATCATTCACTGTGCTTGGTGATGAGTGCATGTATCCAATCTTTATTATTTTGAGCGCTCCACCAAGATGTATGTGACATGGAAGAGTAACCCATGAGCCTAATTCCTTGTGCATTTGCATTCCAAAGCAAATCTTAAAATATGCACAAATTTAGGGGGAGCTCTTGCTTATCACATACTTCTCAAAGCGACGATGTTTTTCAATCTTATTATCATTTGTCGAAGCTTTGATCTATATGTTGTCATCAATTACCAAAAAGGGAGAGATTGAAAGTGCAACTATCCCTAGGTGGTTTTGGTAATTCATAATAACATATAGATCATTGAGCTAATGCTATTCCAAGACAAATATTTCAGTAAAGCTCGATGAATGGCATGGCATGGATGATGAAAGTGGATCCCTCAAAATATTAAGGACAAAGGATTGGCTCAAGCTCAAAAGCTCAAGACTCTACATTTTATATTTTAGTGATCCAAGATCACATTGAGTCTATAGGAAAAGCCAATACTATCAAGGAGGGATGAGGTGTTGCTTAATGAGCCTCTTGCTTCATGTGCTTAGTGATATGCTCCAAAACCCTCCACTACTTTCTCACATCCACATATGACCTAAACCTAAAGTCAAAATCGGTCCTACCGATTCTTTCTATCCGGCGCCACCGAGTTCAAATGTCATAGCCACTGCCACAAACCCTAGGCAAATCGGTTTCACCGATAGGGATATCGGTCTCACCGAGATGGGATTGTAATCTCTCTGTTTCCCTTCGTAACGTTTCAGTCTAACCGAAGTGAGCGATTGGTCCCACCGAGATTGCAATGTAAACTCTCTGTTTCCCTTTCGTAACATTTCGGTCTCACCGAAAGAGCGAATCGGTCCCACCGAGTTCACCTAGCCAACTCTCTGGTTAGCTAATTACCAAAATCGGTCTCACCGAGTTTGTGTAATCAGTCTCACCGAGATTACGTTATGCCCTAACCCTAACCATATCGGTCCTACCGAGTTGCATGTCAGTCCCACCGAAAACCCTAATGGTCACTAGGTTTACTGAATCGGTCCGACCGAGTTTGGTAAATTGTGTGTAACGGTTAGATTTTGTGTGGAGGCTATATATACCCCTCCACCTCCTCTTCATTCGTGGAGAGAGCCATCAGAACAAACCTACACTTCCAACTTACCAGTTCTGAGAGAGAACCACCTACTCATGTGTTGAGGCCAAGATATTCCATTCCAACCACATGAATCTTGATCTCTAGCCTTCCCCCAAGTTGCTTTCCACTCAAATCTTCTTTCCACCAAATCCAAATCCTGTGAGAGAGAGTTGAGTGTTGGGGAGACTATCATTTGAAGCACAAGAGCAAGGAGTTCATCATCAACACACCATTTGTTACTTCTTGGAGAGTGGTGTCTCCTAGATTGGCTAGGTGTCACTTGGGAGCCTCCGACAAGATTGTGGAGTTGAACCAAGGAGTTTGTAAGGTCAAGGAGATCACCTACTTCGTGAAGATCTACCCCTAGTGAGGCAAGTCCTTCGTGGGCGACGGCCATGGCGGGATAGACAAGGTTGCTTCTTCGTGGACCCTTCGTGGGTGGAGCCCTCCGTGGACTTGCGCAATCGTTACCCTTCGTGGGTTGAAGTCTCCATCAACGTGGATGTACGATAGCACCACCTATCGGAACCAAGACAAAAACATCCGTGTCTCCAATTGCGTTTGAATCCTCCAAACCCTTCCCTTTACATTCTTGCAAGTTGCATGCTTTAATTTCCGCTGCCTATATACTCTTTGCATGCTTGCTTGAATTGTGTGAAGATTGCTTGACTTGTGCAAAGATAGCTAAAATCTGCCAAAGCCTAAAATTGGGAAAATGTTAAGTTTTTAATTGGTCAAGTAGTCTAATCACCCCCCCTCTAGACATATTTCAAGGTCCTACACTTGGGAAAATAGGGCCGACGGTTTACTCGGGCTATTAAAGGCCTGAATCTACTAGTGGGCCAGTTTACATTTAGGCCTGTTAACGGACCAAGATGACGGGGCCCATGATGCGAATCATACATGGTGATTTGCATGACGGCCCGATTATGTACTGTAATTTTACGGTTTGGCCAGTTTACTGCTAAGACAGGATATATATACAGTAAAATAACTGCAGCATCATGAATAAGAAAAAAACCTAAACTATACAATAAAGAAATTATGGCATATTACATCCAATGGGCATCAAAGTTCGCCACTATGATAATAAAGCACAAGCAGACAGCAAATTACATACACTGGGCATCAAAGATTGCCACGAGTGCAACTAAACACGCCGACAAAATAATATACAAAACCGACAACACTTCAATAGAGTTCAAGAAAGGTTAGCCCTGCTCGGGAGCTGCAGCGCAAGCAGCTGAGCAAGCTGGTGAGACTGCATTTGTTTGACACTTATATCCTCCTCACTCTGAAAGATAAACAAGCAGACAGATGACAGGTTTTGCACATATAAGTATCGGTGCTAATAATTCATGACATTTCTTCGATTGAATAAAGTGACACAGTTTAAAATAGCATTAACACAATATGGTATTGTTCAGGTCAAGACATGGCAGGAAATGACATTGTGAAGGAGTTGGCAGCTTCACGACACCACTGGATTACAGATCAAGAACTCATAAGTATCAATGGTTAGTGTGCTGTCAATTTATCCCATTTCATATTGGCAAAATAAGATCACTTGCTCTGTATAGTTTAATTTACATGGTATGAAGAAGGAACTTGGTTGTACAACTGAAAACTTAAATTGAGAAGGACAAACTTTTGTTTATGAACTGGAGTACATAATTAACTTTAAACATGCAATTTGATGCAAACACCAAAAATAAACAGCTGTTGTAGTCATGCCTAACCAAATATACACAACAAAGTTTGAAGGATTGAGAAGGACAAACTTACATTATTGGTGAAGGCGGTCTCTATAAAGCCCTTGTCCATGCTGATGGGGAAGGGGGGATGGAATTCAAGAAGTTTACCATAGAATCTTCTTCATAAGCATTGCCTTTATTCTACATTTTGTGAAGAGTAAATATAGATGTGACAATATAAGAAAAAATGGAGAATATTTAAGATAAGATGATGAGTGATGCTACATAACCAAGTAGCTATAAATGTAAGTACAATGATCTGGGCAAAAGGTACAACCAAGAGCAATGCGAGCTAAACTTCTTCAAGACCATCGGTGTTATCCAACCTTATGGTAAGAGTAAATATAGATCTTATGTGTAGAAAATGGAGGCAAAGGAAAATAAGCTGCAGAGTGATGGTACATGAACAACTACTGTCAATATAAGTACACCGATAAAGGACAACAGTACTTACAAGAACAATGCAGAGCTAAAAATTTCATTGGCATTGGATATATTCTACACTAATGTGACCATTCATACAGATCGATAATTTGGAGCGAACAATTGATAAGCAAGCTATCATCCATCTGCTGTCACATAATGAACCGGTATGTATGAAAGTACAAGTGATACTGTAAAAACAGTACTAACAAGAGCAAAGCAGCGGGCAGCATATTTGCGATATCACGTCGTTCTTTTCAAACCGAATTCTTTTCGAGCAGATTTCCTGCAAAAATATCCGTAAGGCACATGCGGAAAAGTAGAAGTTCAAATTGTCATGCGATATCATAGACAAGACCTCATCCTCGAACGAGACCGATTGCATAACAAGGTTTTTCCATTCAATGTCTTCTAAATTTAGCACGTGAGACTTCACCGTAAAATCGCTTATAGACTTGCCATCAAAGTGTGATTTCCTCAGTAACACCGATCTGCTGCAATGCTTCCTTGAAAAGCGCAAGCAAGCTTTGCTCGTCATGACTATCCAGATTGACCCTCGCCTACTTACAACAATGTAATGTAAATCATTGATGTGTTCAATCAACAGAAAATAGGAAAATAATCACCATGAATAATAGCACTTACATGTAAGTGGGACAGGAAGATGTGAAAATGGTGTTTGTCTTCACTATAATCTTCCCATGATGGGAATATATGTAGGTAGTCCCTAACAACATTGAAAGCATTGTCTTTTAAACTGGGAATAATCGAATGGGGTTCCAATCTGCAGGAATTGGCCGTCTCTGCAGCTTGGGATAGGTCTTGCCGGTGGACTTGCTGTACTTTTTCTGGAGTGGGATTTTTACGTGGTACGGCTGGTGCTATGGCAACTGAAATCGGCATACCTTTTGCTAGAGTGCAGGTCTGTGTGGTGCGGCTAGTGGTGTGGCGATGAAGTATGGGTACAGTCTGCTGGAGTCGGTCCTACGTTTTGTGTCACTTGGTTGTACAACCAATATAAGTGGGGTGTTCTCGATTTCTCCAAAGACAACCACGTTTTTCAAGGACTTTCTTTGGTGCTCCTTCAGGTTTGGTAATCACCCTCTTCCTTTTGATGTCGATGCACAAGAACAACATCTGAGTGAAAAAACATGGTATGATGACAGATGGAATATGTATTGATAATGGATGGGCATGGCGTCTCGACATATATGATGAGTAAACTAAGCAGATGGCGGTGCAACAAAGTAGAAGAAATGCAAGACAACATATGCAAGATACACGCGATCAATAAAGCCTTGCCAAATTAGAACAGGCACCTTGATGGGTGAACAGGACATGCCATCTGCCTTTGACTCCTCGAGGTTAGAATAGTCATTAGGATCATATTCTGAACAAGAATCAACAGGTGGTGAGCGTATGAGTTTCATTGCATCCAGAATGGCACTCAATGCCTTGGTGCCAATTATGTAAGTCATTGCGGTGTTTAGCTTCAAGAGTGGACTGCTGCTAGTGCGACACAAAGCAGCTACACATATCATAGTGTAGATATAACGGGAGAACCGTAAGCATCAGAGTAAAATCAGCAAAGTGGAACTTGCTGGAATATATGTGCTAGTATTGCTGGTACGGCTAGAAAGCCTTCGGATACCAGCTCTCTTCAACTGAAGGTGTCATACTGTTAATATCAGTGTAACTCTCAAAGGCGACACAGCTCCCCGCATTTTCTTGCTATTCTTATAGGATTCAAGTGGGCAGGCCACTACAAATCCTATTCCCATGTTTACAAAATCCTATGAATCAAAGAGCCCCGACGAGTTCAAAGTGTCCATACCAACCGACCGTACTGTACTACTATCATACAAGGAACATACTGTACTACTATCATACTCCCTCCGTTCCAAAATATAAGTCTTGGTAGAGATTTCCACTATGGATCACATACAGATGTATCCAGATACATTTTAGAGTGTAGATTCACTCATTTTGCTCCATATGTAGTCCATGGTGGAATCTATACAAAGACTTGTATTTAGGAACGGAGAGAGTACTTATTAAAGAAGAACGAAAGAGGAACATGGTAAAGAAGAGCAAGCAGATTTTGGATAATAAAATTTTCGTTGCGCAGTGCCCACACATGATGAACCAGAGCGCATTAAGAAAGCAACTCCCTGCTGTCTCTCTATATGTGGTGCACGTGCTTTTTCGAAAGTAAAGTAGGAACACTAGCTGACCAATTAAATGTTATCTATTTTAGTAATATCAGCATCATATCAGATTCGTACTTGAGCAACAAGTTTGGAATTATGAGTGGCACGTTGTTTAGCTTGATGGATTCAGGAGCAGTACTAAGCAGGTACGATGATGGTACTGAATATAAAGGCATGTCTGCATTTGGGTCAGTCGACCATTTCAGGCGGTTGGATGAAGATCCTATGTCTCCTAACCCTTCTTCTTCCTCGTCTCTCGATTCTTCTCATCTGCAGAACACGGGCAGGCCGGGCGGACCATCGCCCCCATCGCTGTGTTCCTCCGCCACCCCACCCCCACCCCGCCCCCACCCGCGTCGAGTTTTCTTCATTCGGCGAGGCCCCCCACCGCCCCAACAACCAAAGTCCCCACCCAAGCCCCTTCGTTCGCACCGGCGAACTCCGACGAGCTCTGAAAAATTGACTGACCCAATTTTGAAATTTAGTCTACTATGATTTAACTAGTGTGGAATATAAAAGGGTAAAACCATAAGCATTGGGAGCATAGTGTTGAGCGTGCCATGGCGGATCTGAAGGTGCAAACCGGACAAAGGCAACTTCGCAACCAATGTTTGCTCTCAACTAGCAAGTAAGTGATGGACAAGAAATCAGAGTAAAGCAGTGGCGACCTATTTTCTTGCTGCGATAAATAAGTTGAGCAGATACGAAAGAGTACCGCACTGGTGCGGTGCCGTGTATGCATCTGCTGAGAATTTGACCATGCTGCGGTAGCGATGGCTGTCGGCGGCATGGAAGAAGATCTAGGAGGGTAGACGGTGGCGGCGAGGCACGGTGGACCGACTGTCGTAGGAGCGGCGCCGACAAGGTGGACAACGACGGGGATGAAGCTACAGGACGGGATGCAAGGATCCCGGTCCGAAGCCGTGGATGAGAGAGGTCGATCTCTTGTAATGGACGGCGGCGTCGGGGTATCAGCTCCGGCATGGTGGAGGAGGACGGCGGTGGATGGGGTGGCGGACGGAGGAGGCTGGGGTGGAGAGGGTGTTTTGGCGTCCACGGAGTACGAATGAGGAAATGGAGGTGGAGAGGAAGGGGGAACCATGTCTTCTGGGCGCGCTTGTCTTAAATGCGAGGAAATTTACAAACTTAGCCCCCGTTTCAAATTTCCTACATCACAACAATATTAGTCAGTTGGGGATAGGACGGTAATCTCACATACACCGAATATTTGCTGACGAGAGTTTGTTTTTGGCGCCCACCATGTATGAATCAGGGAGGGAGTCGATTTCGGCCGAGGACACACTGTGTTTTGGCGCCCACCGTGTATCAATCCGGGTGAGAGGCGGTTATGTCACGTTCGAGTGAAATTACAAACCTACCCCTATCGAAACCTATAGAAATCGAGCAGATAGGCTTTGTGTGGCAGGATAGGCAGTAGTAATTTCCATCTCGCAGATTTTGGTTTTGGGCGGTTACTGCGACTTTCCCCGCTTCGTTCAAATTTTGCAGAGTGCACATTTACCGTGCCAACTCAATTCGAATCCCATTTGTATTCTATTTTTTTCGGGCAGGATCAATTTTTGATTGGAATAAAATTCTATATACATCATTTTATATATATACTTTCAAAAGCACAACAAAGAATTCTGCTCCTTTATATGTATAATATGCTTTACAAATACAATGATCTCAAAATCATAAGGTTGAATTCAAAAAATTAAACCAAATTATGTTCTACTAAAATGTATGGATCAGTAATATCTACATATTAAATAACATAGATGCGTGTGAATTCATATGAGTATGCATGTTTGATAGATCAATTTTGGTTCGAGTATGGATTACATGTATCGTCATCTCGAATTCAAATATTTGAATCCCTTTTATGTTCACTCCTTTCACGCCCATCTCTCTCGCATGCATGCTCCTTCATGTAGCTATCACTCTCTTTTCTCCAGCTCACCCACACGCTCACTTCATGTTTCTCCTATCCTCGCAAACATGGTCTCTCGACATCTCCCTTGAGAAGTGTCACACTCTCCCTATCATTATACATTACACAGTTTTCATTATCTCTCACGTCTCTACCGTTCTCTCGTATCACTAGGTACCTAAGCTTTCTTTTTCACCACCACACACACAGTCTTCACTCGTCTTTCACTTTGTGTTTCTCTCTATGGGATTCTCTCACACACCCTATATGTCTCTAGATATGAATCATACCACTAAAATTACTCTCTCTCTCTCTCTCTCTCTCTCTCTCTCTCTCTCCTGTAGACACAACATTTGTTGGGGTCTCCTTTTCGTCTCCATCCCAGACTGACATTATTCATTTGTTTACCGATCAGACAAACTCCCCCCCTCTCTCTCTCTCACACACACAACTCCTACTTCCACTCCCCTTCCCGACTACCGTCTCTCTCTCTCACACACAAAACTCTCGCTTTCGCACCTCGTCTCGTATTTCTCTCACAAACATTTATCGACTAGCCTCTAGATAGTTTTATACACCCGCACACTCATGCTTCCACTATCGCATACATGTCTCTCTCCCGCTCCTTGTATCTA
This sequence comes from Aegilops longissima, assembly GCA_021605205.1. Classification (NCBI taxonomy): domain Eukaryota; kingdom Viridiplantae; phylum Streptophyta; class Magnoliopsida; order Poales; family Poaceae; genus Aegilops; species Aegilops longissima. The sequence continues at coordinate 50,333,521 of CM038679.1, forward strand.
TGTAGATTTTTCTTCCCTTCTTGAGACACGCCCTCTCGATCATGCACACACACACTATCACCTCATTTTAAGCTGATACCTCTCGCACACACACTCTTTGTGTCTTTGTCAGACATGCACTCCGTCCTCCTACTCTCTCCCTCTCTCTCTTTCTCTCACACATGGGCTTTTTGCAACAACTAGCAAGATGCCCATGCATTGCACGGAACATGAAGATGCATTTGTATGAGTAGTCTATCTTGTGGGAGAAAATGATGAACAAGGGAAGGCCTTATTTGCAAGTGTGGAGAGGGGTGTGTGTATCTTTTTGAAAAATTGCCATAGTTTCCTTCCTATCCGTCAGATATAGATCGGACGGCCTATATTGCAGGATGGTAGGCACACGATCATCACCGACTATGCTTTTTATAAGAGTAGGGATAAAAACAGAGTTGGTGGGCCTACCATCCTGCAATATAGGCCGTCCGATTTATATCTGGCGGATAGGAACGAAACTATGGCAATTTACCCGCACTCCTCTCCACATTTGCAGATAAGGCCTTCCCTCGTTCATCCTTTTCTCCCACAAGATCTTGATGTTCCGTGCAACGCATGGGCATCTTGCTAGTAAGAGTAGAAATTAGACATATACCACTTCTCGAATCTTGAAACCAACAACATTCCTCCCTTAGCTCATCAAAACCGCCAAAGGAATATATTTTGAGTGAAACATAACATTTTTTTTAGTGATATACGTATTTCAAAACTAGACTTTTTTTCTATCAAATCGGTGAATATGTATTAATGTACTCATATCGTGTGGCAACGCATTGGCACATTGCTAGTAGTTATTATAATTTTCTGGACACCAGACAAACGGTGGAGTACATATACGAAGAGAAGAGGTGCACGCACGCAGTCGGTCTCTCGCTGTCTCGCACACATGAGTCATGAGTGTTACGTAAAGGCAATGTTAACAAATAAACCCTAAAACCCTAGGTGCACAATTGCTGCATTCACGGATACCGGGTACGTGGTGGAGCGCACCTTTGTAGGAATAGTCAGCTCGCGTGATAATTTGATCCGTAGGAGTTGATGGTCGGGACCACAGGTGAACGACTTGGAAGCGGTGGCTCGCCAGTTGCCACAGATCGAGTAGCCATGTTTAAAATATCTTTTTTTAGTGGGGTTAAGAGTTCCGATTTTCAATGGCGCGTTATAAGTACTAAGTAGTTTTTAGAACGATTGGTATGGAGCGAAAATGGAATTCATAGTACTACCTACTACGTAGCTCCTTGGCGTATGGTTGTATGGGTTTATGTTGCGAGATGTTGAACCTGGTAGTTCTAGGGCAAATACTATGTTTAGATTTAGATGTTGGTTTTTAGTAATGAAAATCGGAAGGGGGAAACCCTTCTTTGATTAAAAAAAACTACTACCTCCGTTCTGGTTTACTAGTCCCCGTTGTTTTTTGGGTCAAAGTTTGTCCATGAATTTTACTTGTAAAATGTGAATGGAAAACGAGATTTTGTTATACGCAAACAAAAAAGGACCAGAGGGAGTGATTGCTGTGACACGGACGCGACCTCTCATAGCGCAGGCATTGAACCGGCGCGCCGGCCAAGAGGGCCCCACTCGCTGCAGGCCCGGCTGAACACGCCTCCTCGCCGCATGCAACCGGCTTCAGACTGCCCCGCCTACCTTCATTGAATCCGCGCGTGTGCCGGCAACACGTCCTTCCGCGAGCCGCCTAGCATTTTAGAACACAAAAAGTGACCAAAATATAATTAATTACACATGGTCTTGACTTGTTGTGCTCAGACCGTAGCGTGAACTAGAGGTTTTCTTTATTCATAACTCTCCTCAATTTTTTTGGCTTTGAAGTGAATCATGGTTGTGGACATTATGTATGAATGTGGAGATATCTGTGAACATGAGTTTGATGTGGAAGTTGAACTTGGAATGTCGGGCTTGCGCGTGAACTATACCATGTCCAATGCTTCGTCTGTTATTGTTTGGAAAGTAACTACTGTTATTATGCGAAAAAATATATTTTGTGCCACATCAGTAGATGCACGGACATCACAACAGGCATGCTGACTGGATAAACATTTGAACCTAGCTACTATGAAGGAAATTTTGTATGGACAACAGTTTTAGATAGCAGGAGACGCCTAGCCTGCTCTGCCTCTGCTAGCTTATTTCTGGCTTCTTCCATCTCTTCTTTGGCATGGGTGAAGAGAGCATCTGATTTCTCTTTTCGCTTCTTCAGGAACTCAGCTACATTCTCAAGGGCGGCTGCACGCTTTCTTTCAGCCTTTACTAGAGCCATGAGGACACGAACAGCTGACGACTCCACCTGGCTTGTGTGTAATCCAACATCATCTGGGAATTTTCACCTTGTGTCTAATCCACAATCATTAGGGAACTGGCACCTTGTGTGTAATCCAGCCTCATTATGGAAACATGATCTCGAGGTTGACCATACTTCCCTCCTCGCAGGAACTGCATCCTGACATGAAGTTACTTCTTTGTTAGATAATTACTCAAAGCAACCTAGATCCATTTAGTAGAAGCCAGATAAACAGAACTGGGAGAAGTGAATTCAAAAGGAAAAAAATATAAAAACAGAATACAAGGTGAGAACACCCACTTCCTACATCAAGCTAAAAATGAAAGCATTAGGACGATTAAGACTCTTCTTATGACACATCGAAGAAAACGAGGCTTAAGAGAAACAGAAACTACACCATATACACATCGAAGAACACGAGGCTAAACGAAAGTAATTGAAAGGGTGTTACTTACCAAAGCTCGTTTTACAGGTTCGATGCAGCTCCTCTTTAACTTGCCATGCTCCTTGAAGATGTCCCCAATATCCCGTGTTTGGTCTTCATTGCTCCTCTGCATGTTCGCGCTTGTGGTTTTAAAATCTCAACATGGCAAGAAAAATATACTACTAGTAATACTCGCGCATCTTGTGGGCAACACTAAAGCACTCGTCTGCCATGTTAGAGCATCTCCAACAGAATCGCAACGCGCGGCGCTTTAAAAAGGCGTTTATAGTGCTGAGATCAAGAAGTAGAGATAGAGAGTAGAGGATATAGTTCTCAGCATAGATAGATAAAAAAATAGATTATTCAACTACTCCTCATCGCGATGCCGCCGTCCGACCCTGTCAACATAGTTTTTTTCGAAACTGTTCCTGTCAACATAGTGAATCGGGAGAGGACTGTAGTTGTGAGTATGACAGTACGGACCCACCAGGTCCACTCCGGAACACAAGCAAGCGCCTCTTTTACTACTCAGATGAACCCCTCATTTTTACTCTAATCCACCCCTGGCGATATCCGGGACCCACATCATTTTCAACGATAGTCAATTAACGACAGAATTGCACAACTTTTTTTAGTAGTAATTCAGAGGAGCAGGCTATAAACTGGCTTGTGCGGTCTCTGTGGCCCGTCTAACAACATGACCAATCCAACAGTTTTTTCTTTGGGAAAATAGGTAGCCCAATATTTCTTTTTGAAGAATACCCAAGCTAGGCCTATTTGTTTTCTCCGACTTCCGGGATGCAAATCTTTCAAGACGAGGAGGGATGCATTCCGGCCTGGCCAAAGACTATGGTCAGTGTGTGTTAAAAGTAATATCGAAAGGGGATGAAATTCCAAAAAAATTATAGCAAATGGGATATTAGTTTCTTTTTTTGTTTTTGTTCTTCGCTGATATCTTATACGTATTTCATTGGATTTAACATGACATAGTACTAATTCATTTTTAAATTTGTTTTAGTATGGATACTAATTTTTGGATTAAGAATATTTTGTTCCCCAGAAAAAAATTGTGAATTTTCAAAATTTCCCACATATTTAGTTAATTTTTGACTCGCATCTGACGGAAAATGGACAACAATTCTAAAATGGAAAACTGGCTGCAATAAATTGCATATGAATCAGAAAATGAGTAAAAATTATAAAAATAATAGCAAATGGGCTGTACACGCCACATATTTCGAGGCTGACTTGTTTACGCAAGGCTTTGTCGGTCAACACACGATTCTAGCAGCGAAGGATGTTGGATGTCCATCCAACGGCCGACGTCTTATTCAATCTCCGATCTTCTGCTCGGCCGCTTAAACTAGCGCCAATGGACTGCTCGCTCCCTTCTCTTGTGGCCGGTTGTGATGCATGCAGCAGCTTCCCCGCCCACCCTACTCCCTCCGCTGGCCTGGCCGCACGCAATCAACTACCTCCTTATTACGCGAAAAATGATTCCTCCCATCGACATCCTGGGCGCACCGGTTGGGAGGCTGACCAGGCCTACTAAGTTGACGCGATGCGGGGCTTGTCAACTTAGTCAACAAACGATTCTAGCAGCAGTAACCGTTGGATTTGAATCGAACGGTCCTGCTGCTTCTTCAATCGCTGCTCTTCTTGCACCAGCCGCCCAAACCAGCGCCGGCGAGACCGCCTGATCCTGCCTCCAGTGGCCGGTTGTGCTACCGTTGAGGCCTCATTGCCCCTACTACTCCCACCGCTAGCCAGGCCCTGCGGCGACGACAACCTCACACCGCAGCCGAACCAGTGAACCGTCGTACTCCTCTCTGCATGGGCATCCACTGCCGCATCTTCCCCTTCGTAGGCCTCGCTGTCGTCCACCACCTTGGTGCTCTCGGCGCGGCATGGTCAATGTGGCCAATGACCGACTTCCATCGGAAGAGTACTGTACGTGGAGAGGCTGACAACTGGGTCCACGACCACAGCCCAGTTTTTTTGTGATTTGCCAAGTAAGTCGCTTTGTCAGGCCTGTTGGGCTGCAAATCTTTCAAGACGAGGAGAGCTTTCATTTGGTTGGCCGAGAAAATGGCCTATCAGTAATGAGAAATGGGTTGTACATTTTTAAAACACATCAAACCGGCAATTAGTTTCAAATTTCTTTTTTCATTTCGAGATTTTAAATTACATTAATTTTTATGCGTGGACAATTTTGTTGGATTTTATATTGATATACATTTATTTTTAAAATCAGTTTGAATGCGACTCAAATTTGGGATTAAAAACAGTTCGAACCCTTTTGAAATATGCAAAATTTCAGATAATTTTTAACCGTGGCCACAATATGGGCTGTAATGCTAACAAAAGAATATGGGCTCCAAAAAACCTTAAGAATTAGCAAATGGGCTATAAATTATTAGAAATAATGGCAGATGGGCTGTATGCTGTTTTCACAGATTTGAGGCTTTCCTAAAAAGGTTGGCGATAAGCATCGACTGTTGGATGTCCATCCAACAAATCGTCGTGCTTCTTCAATCTCTCGGTCTTCTTGCTCCGGCCGCTCAAACAAGCACCGACGGACTGCTCGCTCCCTCCTTCCCATGGGCAATTTGTCTTTGCCAAGACAGCCTCACCGCCCCACCGTACTCCCATCATCGGCCTAGCCATCCCTCTACTCACCACACTGCTGTTATTCTCCGACGACGGCAGACGAACGATAAAACCTCAGACAACAGACTCCCCTCCGCGGGAAACAACTGCTGAGTCTTCCCTACCTCCGTGTCGTTCCCTTCCTAGGCCTCGCCGTCGTCCAACCCCTCGGTGCTCTCGGCGCTGCCTGGTCAACGTGGTCAACGATCGACATGCATCTGGCGGATCAGACGTGGAAAGGCTGACAGCTGGGTCCATGGCGTCACGCAAGGAAATGCCTCCTTATTACACGCAAAATAATGATTCCTCCACCTGACATCAGGGACCCACCAAAAAGGCCTTTGTATTTCATGAAAAAAACGTTACCGCCGCTGACAGCTCGGACCCACCAGCTATATCTTCGCACGCAAGGAAGTGCCTCCTTATTACGCACAAAAAAAATGAATACTCCCCCTGTTAGCTGGGACCCAGTATAGTGGCAGGCTGACTTGTGGGCCTACTAAGTTGACGGGGACGGAGGGCTTTGTCAACTTAGTCAATATGCACGATTCTAGCTCTAGTGACCGTACGATGTCCATCCAACGGCTGTAGTGCTTATTCAACCTCCGGTCTTCTTGCTCCAGCCGCCCAAACCAGCGCCGGTCGTGCCTCATGCTCCTGCCTCCCGTGGCCGGCTGCGATGCGGCGGAGGCCTCACCGCCCCCTACTACTCCCACCGCTGGCCAGGCCATCCCTCTACTCACCCACACCCCTTGTTATTCTGCGGCGACGGCAGCCTCACACCACAGCAAACCAGTGAACCCTCGTACTCCTTTACACGTGGGCATTCACTGCTGCGTCTGCCCCGGCTCCGCGTCGTCCACTTCCTAGGCCTCGCTGTCGTCCACCGCCCTAGTGCTCTCGGCGCGGCGTGGTCAACGTGTTCAAGGAACGGCTTCCATCGGACGTGGACTATACATGGAGAGGCTGACAGTTGGGTCCACGGCCGCAGCAAGGAAGTGCCTCCTTATTATGTGCAAAATATTTATTCCTCCACCTGACAGCGGGGACCCACCAGACGGGCCACCGTATTTCATGAAAAAAACATTTCCCCTGACTGCTGGGACCCACCAGCTACATCTTCGCACGTAAGGAAGTGCCTGATAGTCGGGACCCACCTGGTCGAAGCGTACGTAGCGTTCTCATTCTGGTCGCGAACGTGTATGTACATACTGGTCGATGTAGAGGCATGCACGTGTCGTAGTAGAGGCGCGCACGTAGCATGTACATGTACGTACAACAACCAGGGTGCAAGAAAGTAAATACGGCCACCTACGTACATACGGGCGGGGTCTCGTACGCCTACTCGCACGTATGTATGGCCAGGGCTCGTGTACATGGCTGGGTCGGAACGGAGAAACAATGTCGTCGTCGTGTTCATGGGGAGCCAATCGGCTAGGTCGGAACAGAATGCGTCGTCGTGTTCATCGGGAGGGCTTGGACGGAACATTCGATGGAAACGATGCCTGGCATACCGCAGAACAGAGGAAACGGCCTTGTGTTCGACCGACCATGTTCGAAACGGGATCCTGTTCATCGGGAGGGGTCTGGCGTACCGCAAAACGGAGGAAACGGACCTCCTACGGTCGAAACGGGGGTCCTGTTGATCGGGAGGGGTGTGGCGTACCGCAAAACGGAGGAAACAAACTTGTGTTGGAGCGCTACGGTCGAAACAGGGGTCCTGTTCATCGGGAGGGGTGTGGCGTCGCAAAACGGACTCCACAGATCTGCTCATCTCCACCGTCGACCCCCTCCAGCCTCCACGGGCTACTGTTCATCCACCGTCGACCTCCTCCAGCCTCCACCTGCGACAGTTCATCCACGGGCTCCTGCTCATCCAGCCTCCACCATGCGCTACTCCACCGGCTACTGTTCAACCACCCCTCCACGGGCTACTGTTCATCCTGCCCTCCACCATCTACTGTTCATCCTGCCCTCCACGGGGTGGTCCTGTTCATCCTGCCCTCCACGGGGTCCTGTTCATCCAGCCCCAACCGGCTCGAACGATCGGGGTCCTATTCATCCACCCCCACTAGGAACTGTTCATCCAAACCCCCAGCAACACTTCATCCAGAGGCAACGCCACGGGGTCCTGTTCATCCACCCCCATCGGGAACTGTTCATCCAAACCCCCCACAACGCTAAATGTTCATCCAGAGGCAGCATCTATCGGCTTCAGTTAGCAGCAGTAGCGAAGGAATCGCTCGATCGGGTTCAGTTAACAGCCATCGATTGATCGCTCGGGTTCAGTAACGCGTAGCCTGCAGTGCAATCGCTCGGGTTCAATTAGAGCCCAACGCCTCGCACCCACGCGCGTGCGTGTATGAGAGAAACACGCATCGCTCGGCCCCGACCACCCACCATAACCGGGAACACCCCAATATTTTCCTCGCCCTCGCTTCTACCACGGTTTTTTCCGTCATGGACGACCCAAAGAATGTCATGCAGCTGCGTCTCCGGCCCGCCCAGGACGAAAAGCCCATTTTCTGTCATGATTTTCTATCATAGAAGTAGGACCCCACCACATCTATGATGATACCGTGTTTTGTCACAATTATCGTCATAGAAGTGTCATTAGTATGACAGAAAAGATTTTCGTTCGGCCCAAAATGTCACGGATGTGTCTTTTTTTTGTAGTGATAGGTGGCTGGCGGGTATCAGTTTCTCCAATTTTAGTTGAACCGAGTGTGGCTACGCACGGTCCTTGAGAAGGTTAAAACAACACTAACTTGACGAACTATCGTTGTGGTTTTGATGCGTAGGTAAGAACGGTTCTTGCTCAGCCCGTAGCAGCCACGTAAAACTTGCAACAACAAAGTAGAGGACGTCTAAGTTGTTTTTGCAGGGCATGTTGTGATGTGATATGGTCAAGGCATGATGCTATATTTTATTGTATGAGATGATCATGTTTTGTAACCGAGTAATCGACAACTGGCAGGAGCCATATGGTTGTCGCTTATTGTATGCAATGCAATCGCCTCAGAATTGCTTTACTTTATCACTAAGCGGTAGCGATAGTCGAGAAGCAATAGTTGGCGAGGCGACAACGATGCTACGATGGAGATCAAGGTGTCGCGCGGTGACAATGGTGATCATGACGGTGCTTTGGAGATGGAGATCACAAGCACAAGATGATGATGGCCATATCATATCACTTATATTGATTGCATGTGATGTTTATCTTTTTATGCATCTTATTTTGCTTAGATCGACGGTAGAATTATAAGATGATCTGTCACTAGATTTCAAGGTATAAGTGTTCTCCCTGAGTATGCACCATTGCGAAAGTTCTTCGTGCTGAGACACCACGTGATGATCGGGTGTGATAGGCTCTACGTTCAAATACAACGGATACAAAACAGTTGCACACGCAGAATACTCGGGTTAAACTTGACGAGCCTAGCATATGCAGATATGGCCTTGGAACACTCGAGACCGAAAGGTCGAGCGTGAATCATATAGTAGATATGATCAACATAGTGATGTTCACCATTGAAAACTACTCCGTCTCACGTGATGATCGGACATGGTTTAGTTGATTTGGATCACGTGATCACTTAGATGATCAGAGGGATGTCTATCTAAGTGAGAGTTCTTAAGTAATATGATTAATTGAACTTTAATTTATCATGAACTTAGTCCTGGTAGTATTAGCATATCTATGTTGTAGATCAATAGCTCGCGTTTAGCACCCCTGTTTTATTTTTGATATGTTCCTAGAGAAAACTAAGTTTAAAGATGTTAGTAGCAATGATGCGGATTGGATCCGTGATCTGAGGATTATCCTCTTATGTCCTTGATGCACCGCTAGGTGACAAACCTATTGCAGGAGCAGATGCAGATGTTATGAACGTTTGGCTAGCTTAATATGATGACTACTTGATAGTTTAGTGCACCATGCTTAAACGGCTTAGAATCGGGACTTCAAAGACGTTTTGAACGTCATGGACCATATGAGATGTTCCAGGAGTTGAAGTTAATATTTCAAGCAAATTCCCGAGTTGAGAGATATGAAGTCTCCAACAAGTTCTATAGCTAAAAGATGGAGGCAGTGAGCATGTGCTCAGATTGTCTGGGTACTACAATCGCTTGAATCAAGTGGGAGTTAATCTTCCAGATAAAATAGTGATTGACAGAATTCTTCTAGTTACCATCACCAAGTTAGTAGAACTTCGTGATGAACTATAGTATGCAAGGGATGACGAAAACGATTCCCGAGCTTTTCATGATGATGAAATCGATGAAGGTAGAAATCAAGAAAGAGCATCAAGTGTTGATGGTTGACAAGACCACTAGTTTCAAGGAAAAGGGCAAAGGGAAGAAGGGGAACTTCAAGAAGAACGGCAAGCAAGTTGCTGCTCAAATGAAGAAGCCCAAGTCTGGACCTAAGCCTGAGACTAAGTGCTTCTACTGCAAAGGGACTGGTCACTGGAAGCGGAACTACCCCAAGTATTTGGCGGATAAGAAGGATGGCAAAGTGAACAAAGGTATATTTGATATACATGTTATTGATGTGTACCTTACTAGTGTTTATAGAAACCCCTCAGTATTTGATACTAGTTCAGTTTCTAAGATTAGTAACTCAAAACGGGAGTTGTAGAATGAACGGAAACTAGTTAAGGGCGAGGTGACGATGTGTGTTGGAAGTAGTTCCAAGAATGATATGATCATCATGACACACTCCCTATACTTTTGGGATTAGTGTTGAACCTAAATAAGTATTATTTGGTGTTTGCGTTGAGCATGAATATGATTTGATCATGTTTATTGCAATACGGTTATTCATTTAAGTTAGAGAATAATTGTTGTTCTGTTTACATGAATAAAACCTTCCGTGGTCATACACCCAATGAAAATGGTTTCTCTGCCCTGCAGGCTGAATCTACTAGCTCTACAAATGAATCAGTGTTGAAGGTTGCTCTTACCTTAGCCAAAATTTCTATAAGAATGTTGCTCATGCTACATGCCTTCCTTTTCTCTAGTAAGTAGAACAAGAATACATTTAACATTTGTTTTATGTCCATATGCGTACGCTCATGATATTTTGAATTACAAACCAAATTCTAAATAAATAAGCATGTGTCTCTGTGCCTACAAACTTGTGGGTAGTGATGAAGAGAAGACAATCACTTAATCAACCTCTAACTAGCTTCCTATTTTCAGCAACGAAGATCTGAATCACCCTCACCCCTCTAGAGAGATCAGTTTACTCATTCGAGTTCTGGAATTCTTTATAGCTTTTTGAGTTTACTTCGGTCTTGCATGCATTAGCTTTCTGTTTGTGCCCCTATCTATGTCTGTTTCTTGTGTGCAAGCGCTCTTTACGTGTGTGTGACTCTGTGTGTGTCGCTTGACTGTGTGTGTGACTGTATGGCTTGAGTGTGTGTGGCTTGACTGTGTGTGTGACTGTATGGCTTGAGTGTGTGTGGCTTGAGTGTGTGTGTGACTGTGTGTGTGACTGTGTGTGAATATTGCATTTGCTTGATGGTGTGGCTTGTATGCTTTGTTGAATGATTGGTTGTATAACTTGTGTTTTATATTGTTGGGGCCTAACACTACCTTTGCCGGTCCCAAGCCCGGATGTGAAAATGTGGAGGGAGCAGCAATTATCTTCTTTGTATTGTTTGCATTACGAGTGTCGATAGAAATTACACAGTTTAGGTTACTATCCTAATCGAATAGTGAATCTTCACATAATTTGGTAGCATGCGATTTAAACTTTAAAATGCATCCTTCCTTGCTATAAACTTACTGATTCCTTTATGAAGTTGTACGAGGTCAGTGTTATGGTACGGGTGTGTTCCTTTCTAAAGTTGTACGAGGTCAGTGTCTGGTTTGATTTGCTCGTCCTCGTCGTCACCAGTTTAGAACCACTTCTGATATGATTTTGGTCGTCCTCGCTGTTGCCCTGATGCTATTGCGTGTTCTTGGGTCCGTCTCGTCCAGGGTCTCCGCGGCTTGGGTCACCGTCTGGTTTGCGAACTAACAAGTCTGTTTGAGAAACGCGTGTGCTTCTGTTATCTGACGATCCTGCTGTTTGTTGATTGATTGACTGTTGTTTGTTGACCGGTATCTAACTTTGGTATTGGTAGACCTAGCACTATTCTTTTTTCTGAACATTTTTGTGATTCTGTCTTATGTGGATATCATATTTTTTTTGTATTACCGTTGTTCAGTCACTGGAATAACACTTTTCTAAGTATTTAAGGTACAGACATTTGGATCTGGACATATCACATTTGTTCTTTATTGTGTTGCTAAGGACACTGATGGGTTGAGTTGGCATATAGCGCAGGTATATTTATGTTCTTTACGTTTTGCGATGCTGATGCCTATAGTCCCAAAGCGTTTATTTAGCCAAGTATGATGTTTGTGCTCAGAATGATGTATATGTAGAATCCAGGGGGAAGGGGTGGATGTTTTCATGATGGCTATTTTGATTCGTTATGGTTGTTCGGATGGTGTGCTTCTGGTGGTTGAACTGAAGCCGTGGATCACTCATCATCCTGGTATGTGTTTGCATGGTAATCCCTCTCGAATTTAACTCCTTCCTATATTTTACACAATGTTTATCTCACGGTTGGTAATAGTAACCTTATGAACGCATATCCCACATTTTAGCTAGTTATATAGTAATGCCATACTTCTTTTGGACGTTGTTCTGTATATGCAAGTGTGATGAGCTCACATATTGTGTCGGTATATACCTGCATAGCTGAGCTCATTTCGGATAGGACAGAGGTACAATGTTTGCATCCATGGCAGAAGGTTCTTCTGATTGTTCAAAGGTCCTTGGACTCAAGAGGTTGTTACTACACTCCAGACTTTGCTCGAGAGAAAAAAGCTTTTGCACATTTTATAGTTATATTTATGATATTTTTTCTACAGGAAGATGACAAAATTATTGATCTTGTAAGCAAGTATGGACCAACAAAATGGACTCATTGCAAGGTCCTGGATCTGGATGTATAGGCAAGCAATGTTGAGAGAGGTATTATTCTGATTGTTCTATTTTTATGGTTTGCTGAATGCATTTTCCCCCTCCGTGCAAGACAAACGCGGGATGTTTGCTAATTTGAAACACACTTGTTACTTCCATTTATGTACTTCTATTTGTGTAACTTCTATTTGTTCTCAGTTCTTCTCACCTATAGCTAAAGTCAAAGACGACAAACCAGGTGAATTATTAGAGTTGCAAGATACACAGAATCATCAGTAAGCTTCTATCCTTTCAAATGGTCAAGAGTATGAATTTTGATCAGTTTGTTTGACTTGTTTTGTACTGAATCCTTGATTCCTTGATAACTTTGATATACACACATGAATAATTACTTATGCTGTTATGATTATCTCTTAATCAGCCTCTAACTAGCTTCTTATTTTCAGGAACGAAGATCTGAATCACCCTCACCCCTGTAGAGAAATAAGTTTACTCATTCAGATTCTGGATTTTTTATAGCTTTCTGAATTTACTTTGTTCTTGCATGTATTAGCTTTCTGTTTGTGCCTCAATCTATGTCTATATCTTTCTGTTTCTTATGTTCAAGCGTTCCATTGTGTGTGTGTGTGACTATGTGCATGTGATGTGCCCCTATCTATCTCTGTTTCTTGTGTGCAAGCGATCCGCTGTGTGTGTGTCTGACTCTGTGTGTGACTGTGTGTATGTCTGACTCTGTGTGTGACTATGTGCGACTGTGTGTATGTCTGACTCTGTGTGTGTGTGTGTGTGAATGTTGCATTTGCTTGTGTGTATGTGTGTTTGTGTGAATGTTGCATTTGCTCGATGGTGTGGCCTGTATGCTTTGCTGAATGATTGGTATTGGTGTGGTTTAACACTGCCTTTGCCGGTCCCAAGCCCGGATGTGAAAATGTGGAGGGAGCTGCATTTACCTCCTTTTTATTATATATATATTCACCTTCTAAATTTTGTGGCTGATGGCATTCTAGTTTACCTAGATGGTTAGCTTGTTAATTAGGTTTGTGCATGCAAGACTTGAAATCTAGCTGATGTAGTGTTTATTTTCTGTACATGATAAATGGTTTTGTTGTGCACCTTTTTTGAAGACGTCACCTATTTTCCCCTCTATTTTCCTCTTGGATGTTAACTTGCATTTCTTGTGTTTCTGAATTGATTATCTTTTGTAAGATATGGTTAGCATATATAGTTCAGAGATAAATGCCTTTGTGTGCAACAGTTTTCATACATTTTATTCATTACGATGGTGATTTTACTACTGGTTTTTGTGTGTTGGAACTCTTAGGGAAGTTCTCTGTACCCCAGTACCATTTCGTACCTAGAGCATCACTGAAGCCAGTGTTTCAGTGTCATTTTGTACTAGAACATCACTGAAGCTAGTGTTTTTTAGATGAGTGATGTGATTACATTGTACCAAACTGCAGTAACTCAGTGTATGAGTATGTGCCCTGCAACAACAATTATCTAGTTACTTTAACAGGACTAGCTAGTTTTGAACAATCAGGTAGTTCACAGTATGCAATTTTACTTATATTGAGCTTCTTCATTTCCTAGATGCAGTAGGTTGTCCATGTTGTGTGTCTCAATTCTTTGATTCACCTATAATTTCATTTCAATAGGTTGTCCATGTTGTGTGTTCCATATGGATTAGACGCTGTCGACTACTTTGTCTTCAATGCCGCGGCTCCTCGTTGGGTCTTCAGTATTTCTACTGTGTGTTTAGTTTGTAATCCCCATTACGTGTGATGCTCTTTGTTTCTGTGTAATTTGAACCTCTGTTGTGCTCTTGTGAGCGGTGTCTCTTCTCGTGTGGACACACATGATTGGGACCGTGATTTTGAGCTGTGATTCTGCTAGTGAGGCAAGCATGATTTCAGCAGTGTTTCCATGCGATTTTGAACCATGTCTGTGTTATGATCTTGTGAAAACGTTGCGTGAATATTTATTGCCAATCGTGTGTCGTGCCAATGCTGCCTTTGGTTGATTGTGTGGCTTGTTGGTTAGCTAAATGATTGGTTGTAGTGTTTGCTAATTCTTTTGTGTTTAGTAGTTTTGTAGTTTAACACTGCCTTTCCCGGTCCCAAGCCCGGATGAGAAAATGTGGAGGGGACAAACGGTAGTAGTGAATGAAGCCGAATACGTTTTAGTTGCGTTCCCAAAGGTAAGTGAGTGTATAGGAAGCCTTGCATGAAAGGCCTCCTGTCGGTGTACTAGAGTAGGGGTACCCTAGTATCCCGAACTCGTGCACGGACAGTTGCAGCACCCCGCGGCAGGGCTGGCCTGGTGACCATCAAGATCTTCCACGGTTCCTTTGGAGCCATTCGAGAACAAAGTAATCAAGGCCCCGACAAGAGGAGCTTGCCGGGAAGGCCACTCAGGGCACGAAGGAAGCAAGGCCCCGGCAAGAGGAGCTTGCCGGGAAGGCTTGGTGAGCGACAAGCTCCCGAGCGCGACAAGAACCTTGCCGCGGCAAGGTGCTCGCCATGCAAGTGACTCTCTTCATCTCCGCTCCAGCTCATCCGCCAACGTGTCGCCATGGGACTCTCCCAAGCAGCGTGTCGACGGGCTGTGCAGCCAGCCGGGAGCAGCGATAAGCGGCGACAAGCTACCATCGTGGCAAACGGAGGCGCACTTGACGGTCCTGTTATAATCGTTCAGCGATCGAGACGGGCATTTATGACTCTTATCCCTTGCCGTCGAGTTAGGTATAGATCATCTGTACCTTGTCGTATAAAGCGGTGTACCAACCTCTGTTTTACAATCTTACCCTTGTCTACTTGCCACATGTGGTGACCCCTTGTGCCTATAAAAGGAGGCCCAAGTGCAACGAGAAAGGGTTTGGTTCTGCTCGACTTAGTTCATTCGACTCATACGAGACCACACTCGGGCTAGGTTTTGTAGCTCCCATTGCTCCCTAGCAAGAACACAATATAATCCACAAAGCAGCAGTAGGAGTATTATCTCTCCGGAGAGCTCCGAAGCTGGGTAAATCTGCTCGTGTGCATCGTCTCGATCCGCTCTTTGTGCAATCTCCGCCCCCCTCCGAACCACAAGGGACCCAAGTCCCATAGGTGTCCGTGGGTCACGATCAGCTTCCCCGACATCTTTGGCGCGCTAGGTAGGGGGCGTCGAGGCTGTGTGAACCCGATCCGGCGTTCACACGAGCAGTTTCTTCATCAACATCTTTGTCAACATGCCACCGAAGAAGAAGTCTTCGTCAGCAGCAGAGCCATCCGTGTCGAACCCACCACCATCGGAGCTGACAGGTGGTGGGGAAAACGCTGGCGGAGGAACGGGCGTCGTCGAGAGAGCCCACAACGCCGCCAGGTACAAGGACAAGGCAGCGCAAGCGTCGGCGTCTGAATCCGCACCGCGTCCTTCTCAGGAGGCGCGGGACCGACAGCGTCATGATGCTCGCAGCACCATACGCTCGTTGGATCAAGGCCAAGCTGGAGGATCCCGAGGCCCTCGAGACCGCATGCACACCGGCATGCGGAGCGAGTGGAGTACGGTCGCTTGGGCGGGATGCTGCTCCTCCTAACTTGGTTAGAGTCCGAGCACATCCGTTCCTCGCCACGCACGCCATTGCCACCCACTACTCCAGCAGAAGCCTTGGCGAGAGCTCAACTACTTCTAGACTACCCTCCAACGGCCGACAAGGTCGACGAATGGAGGGCCACAATCCAGAGCCTCATCGGCTTTGCCAACGGCGACGTCCCGCGGCAACCAAGCGCTTCGCAGCCGCGGCAAGGCGACAAGGCATGAGCCGATGGCGACGAGACTTGCGGGGGTGCAGCCACCGTACACTCCCCTTCCCGAAGGCCAAGATCGTCGACTCGCCGGATCCACCTCGACAGCGACTCCACAGCGTCGTCAGATCCGCGAGCTCGTCGCGACCAGCGCCAAGTTCTTCGAGAATGGCAAGAAGAAGACGCTCGAACCCGAATCGAGCGCCGAAGAGAAGCGCGCCGTCAATCCGACCAGCGCGCCGGGCCCATGTCAACATGCATGCGCCCGAGGGAACCAGCGTGACCGTCTGTGATAGGTTGCCCTGCGTTCACTCGTGAGCTGCGGCAAGTCTGGTGGCCCGACAAGAAAAACTTCAAGCCAGATGTGCCGGAGAAGTATGATGGCAGGACACACCCATCGGAGTTCCTCAGCATCTACACCATCGCGGTGCAGGCTGCGGGGGGACGAGACGACAAGATTCTTGCCAACTACTTTCCTCTGGTGCTCAAGCCAAACGTCAGGTCTTGGCTCATGCACTTGCCAGACAGCTCTATTTCTTCTTGGGCAGATTTGTGCCACCAGTTTGTCGGCGCCTTCACAGGCGGCCACAAGCCCCATGGCCAAGAGAGTGACCTTCACTTGCTCGCCCAGAAGGAAGGAGAGTCCCTGTGCAAATTCATCCAGAGATTCAGTCGAGTGCACTACAACATCCCAGACGTCCACCCTGCCGTGGTGATCAGTGCATTTCATCAGAATGTGTGAAACCGCAGGATGAGGGAGGAGATGGCGATGTGCAAAGTGAAAGACGTCAGCGAGCTCTACGCCCTGGCCGACAAGTGTGCACGCGCTGAAGAAGGAAGAAGACTCCCAGGAGAGAATGTGGGAGCAGAGTCTAATAGTGAGGAGACCGCCCCGGCAAGGAAGAGCCGGCGGCGGAACAACAGAAAGAAGAAAAACCAAGAAGTACTAGTTGTCGAGCAGTCCGGCAAGGAAGGCGCCGCCAACAAAGCCAAGGCTGGTGGCTCCGGCAAGGAGGTTGCCGCTGACACCGAACCGCCAAGCTGTGGCGGCTGCCGACAAGCCCGACAGCTCAACAAGCGATCAGAAGATCCACCGCACCAAGGGCCACGATCTCCGAGCTTCAAGAAAGTCGAGCAGCTTGTTGAGCTCGAGAGAGCTGAATCTGAGCGGCGAGACAAGGAGAAGGCCCAGGAAGGTGCGGTGCAACAAGTAAGAAGAGACCCGGTCGGGAGGACGCTTGGCAAGGCCAAGCAGCGGCAAGGAGACAGACCTCCCCACGGCCGCGACAAGGAAGAAGATGAAGATGAAGATGACGAAGACATGGAAGACGATGAAGCTGACGAGTAGGAGTTTCAGAAGGCAACAGAGGTCCTTTGCGTTGACGGTGGTGCTTCTCTGCATACCTCGCACCGCCAACTCAAGCAATGGATGCGTGGGGTTAATGCAGCGGAACCATCCATAGAGTCGCGCAAACCTCTGAAGTGGTCCAGACGCCCATCATCTTTGACATTGAGGATCACCCGATCGCATAAGCTGCGGTCGGTGCTTGCCGATGTTGGTCTCACCAACTATCCGCAACCTCAAGGTCACAAAGATGTTGGTTGACGGCGGGGCGGACTGGCTGATCTCCTCGGCAGTCCTCCGAAGCTTCAAATCCACGGCAATGAGCTCGAAGAGACCGGTACTTTCAAGGAATCAACCCAGGAAGGAGCAAGCCCAAAGGGAAGATCACGTTGCCGATAACGTTTGGCAGCGAGCTCAACTTCGAGGCGAGAGGGTCACGTTTGGCGTTGCCGATTTCCCATTGCCCTACAATGGCATACTTGGCCGTCCAGCACTTGCCAAGTTCATGGCCGCCTCTCATTATGCTTACAACTTACTCAAGATGCCCGGCCCGATAAGCGTCATTTCTGTCCATGGCGACAAGAAGGATGCGCTTATCTGCGCCGACAAGATTTACCGGGATGCAGCAGCCGCAACAAATAGCAAACCACTTGGCGCTGAAGCTCCCGGGGGGAAGAAGAAGACCACCAAGTCCGGCAAGAGTTCTGATGCCCACTCCGGCAAGCGCACCTCTTCGGAGTGCTGCGCTACCGTCGAGGACGCACCATCGAGCTCCACCGGCAAGTGCAAGAAGATGATGGCAGCTCCGCCAAGACCAAGAAGGTGCCGCCAAGGAGGGCGGCACCGGTGGTACCTTCACCATCGATTGCCACGCTTGACCCTAAATAGGAAGGCGAGCTCGTTGCTTTCTGCGGCGAATGTTGATGTGTTTGCATGGCAACCATCGACATCCCGGTGTTCCCGTGAAAGTAATTGAGCACCACCTAGCTGTCTGTCCTCACGCCGCGCCCGTCAAGCAAAAAGTTAGGAAACAAGCGGTGGGCGCCAAGAATTCATAGCGGAAGAAATCAAGAAGTTGGAAGCAGCAGGCCTTGTCGGGAGTACTCCATCCCACGTGGTTGGCCAATCCGGTAGTTATCGCAAGGCCAATGGGAAATGGAGACTTTGTATTGACTTTACGGATGTTAATAAAGCTTGTCCCAAAGACCCATTTCCCTTGCCACGTATAGACCAGATTGTTGACTCCACGGCTGGATGTGATTTGCTTTCATTTCTTGATGCATATTCAGGTATCATCGGATCTTCATGGCGAAGAGGATGAAGAGAAAACCGCATTCATTACACCATGTGGCACGTACAGTTTCATACGGATGCCTTTCGGTTTAAAGAATGCTGGTTCAACCTTTGCAAGAGTAGTCCATGATGCCTTTGAGCCACCAATACACAGAAATGTAGAAGCCTACATGGATGACATAGTGGTTAAGAGCAAGGACAAAGCAACTCTAGTTCAAGATTTGGATGAGACATTTGCAAATCTGCGCAAGATCAACCTCAAGCTCAACCCGAGAAGTGCGTGTTTGGAGTCCCTTCCGCAAGCTTCTCGGGTTCTTTGTGTCTCGGCGGGGAATTGAAGCCAATCCCGACAAGATCAAGGCCATTGAGCAGATTGAAGCACCAAAGCGCGTCAAGGATGTCGGAAGGCTTGCGGTTGCGTGGCTGCTCTCGGCAAGTTCATCTCTAAGTTCTGCTGAGCGCCTGCCATTTTCAAGATTTTGAAAAGGCAGGTCCAATGAAATGGACTCGAAGCGGAGGCTGCGCTGCAGACTTGAAGAGATACTGTCCTCCACTCCAATACTTGTCGCACCTAGGCCACAAGAGAAGTTGCTGCTGTATATAGCAGCGACCAATCAAGTGGTTAGTGCTGCGTTAGTAGCGGAGAGGGAGGCGGAGGATGAGCCGGCAACCGAGGCAGGTGCATCCAGCGACAAGCAGGGGGCTTCGCCATCAAGCTCTGGTCTCGACAAGGACAGGTCAGCTCAGGGTTGCGACAAGATACAAAAAAGGATGGTGCAGCGCCCAGTCTACTTTGTCAGTTCCCTTTTACAGGGGGCTAGGTCAAGGTATTCCGGTGTGCAGAAGTTGCTTTTCGGTCTCCTCATGGCCTCGAGAAAGCTGCGCCATTACTTCCAAGCACATGAGATAACAGTTGTCACTCGCTTTCCGCTGAAGAGGATTTTGCAAAATCCAGAAGCAACAGGCAGAATTGTCGAGTGGGCGCTGGAACTGTCAAGCTTTGGTCTCAAGTTTGAAAGCACTTCAACTATCCAAAGAAGAGCATTGGCAGAATTCATAGCAAAGTGGACGCCAACGCAAGATGAAGAAACTCCAGAGACGAGCATCCCCGTCAAGGAGGCAAATAAAGAGTGGCTGATGTACTTTGATGGTGCCTTCTCGCTGCAAAGGCGCCGGTGCGGCGGTGCTTATCGCACCCACCGGAGAGCACCTCAAGTACATAGTCCAGATGCACTTTCCCAAGGAACAAGCAACAAACAATCTGCAGAGTATGAAGGCTTGCTTGCCGGTCTAAGGATTGCGGTAGACCTTGGGATCAAGAAGCTCATTGTCAGGGGGGACTCGCAACTTGTCGTCCGCCAAGTAAATAAAGACTATCAGAGTCCGTTGATGGAAGCCTACGTCGATGAAGTGAGGAAGCTAGAAGAGCACTTTGAAGGCTTGCAAATGGAACATGTTCCAAGAGCTCAGAATGATATAGCTGATGGCCTCTCCAAATGTGCCGCACTTAAGTTACCTATGGAACCAGGAATTTTTGTGCTCAAGCTGACTCAGCCAACCGTAACACCATCAACAGGACAGAGCAAGAAGAGAAAATTGGTTTCCGGCGACTACTTTCCGGCAGAGCTCCCTGGAGCCGCCGCCAAGAAGGTCCCTAAAATCAATGCAAATATCACTGAGGAGCAGTCTGCTCCGATGAACCATATGGTTTGTTCCGTTGAAGCAGACACTCCCGACAAGCTTTGCTCCGGCAAGCTTGCCGGGGATCATCAAGCTCCGGCAGAACCACAGGTTCTCGCCGTGGAAGCTAATGTTCCCGCTGTGGTAGATGAGCCTTTAGTCCTTGTTGTCGAGCCACAGGCTCCAACATGGGCGCAGCAAATCGTCCATTTCCTTGCACGGAGAACTTCCGAAGAGCAAGAAGAAGCGGAAAAAGTAGCCCGGCGGTCAAGTATGTATCGGTTTGTTGACAACATCCTATCTGAAGAAGACTCAGCGGAGTGAAATTGAAGTGTATTTGCGGGAAGATGGATGAAGCTGTTGGCGAGATACACGGAGGCATATGTGGTCACCACATTGGCAAGAAGAGCACTTGCCGCAAAGCTTTCCGGCAAGGTTTCTTCGGCGAAGCCCTCCGGGATGCTGCTGCGCAAGTAACCAAGTGTGAAGCGTGCAGTTCCATTCCAAGCAGATACACCAACCAGCTCAAGCTCTCGGGCGATCCCTTTATCCCGCCCTTTTGGTGCAGGGGCTCGACATCCTCGGCCCTTTTCCCGAGCTGTCGGGGCTTTGAGTACTTATGCGTTGCAATCGACAAGTTCACAAAGTGGCGGAAGTGGAACCAATGAGGAAGGTGACAGCACGATCGGCGATCAAGTTCTTGGTCACTTGTTTGCCGTTTTGGGATTCCTAACAGGATTATCACCGACAATGGCACACAGTTCACGAGCCGCACCTTCATGCAGTACGCCCAAGATCTTGGCGCCAAGATCTGCTTTGCTTCTGTTGCTCATCCGAGAAGCAAGCGGTCAAGCGAGAGAGCAAACGCTGAAGTGCTGCGGGGACTCAAGACCAGAACTTTGACAGGCTGCGCAAGTCGCGGAAGAAGCTGGATCGAGGAGCTGCCGGTGGTTCTTTGGTCGATCAGACGACGCCAAATCGAGCCAGCGGCGGACACCTTCGCTCTAGTCTACGGAGCGAGGCAGTTCTCCCCACGGAACTTCGTATACGGGTCGCCTCGAGTGCTCGCTTATGATGAGCTTGAGCAAGTGCAGCTGCGACAAGATGACGCGCTGCTCCTCGAGGAGGATCGTCTTCGAGCTCTTTATCGAGCTGCTCGTTACCGACAAGCTTTGCATCGCTACCATAGCCGCAAAGTTAATGCCGAAGCTTGAGGAAGGCGACCTTGTTCTTCGGCGTTCAGTCCACCAAGAATTCCAACAAGTTGACGCTTGAAGTTTGAAGGCCCTTATCGGGTGAAACGAGTCACTAGGCCCGGCGCTGTCCGCTTTGAGACCGAAGATGGCGTTCGGTGAGCAATTCCTGGAATATAGAGCATCTTCGCAAGTTTTACCCATAAAGCGCGATCGCGGAACCCGTTCAGCAACCACCCTTTTGTACAAGTCTTGCATTTGTTGCATGTAATCCTTTGTACAAAGCCGGGCGCAGACCCCGTGCATCAGTAAAGCCTATGTGTTGCGCACAACTTGTCAGTACATGCTTTCATAATCTTATATGCATGTGTTATCTAACATTTTGTGCAGCAATCCACACCCGATAGCGATAAGCGAGCCACTAGGCTCCATAACTTTATTTTCTTCTTTCTTCTCAAACAAGAAGACGGTTCATCCACCCACAAGTTAGCCGGGGGGGAAGGAGAAGATAATGGTGTGGGCCGCCAAGCGTCGCTCGAGGAACTGTCGCCTTGCCGGGAAATGGACAACAGAGAAGCTAAGTTGCTAAAGTTTAAACAATCAGTTTTAAATTTTTAAGTTATCTTCCTCGAACGATAGTACTTTGTATGGAAAACCTGTGCGCGGAGGAACCGACTCGCGACTAGCTTGCGCCCTTACTTTGTTTCGAGTCCGCTCAACAACTTAAGCATGCTGCAACTAGTTGCGACAAGGTTGCTTGTCGGGAGCGGCATCGCCAGTAGGCTGCTGAAGTTCCGCACTCAGCGCTCGCGGAAAAGGTGTTTGCACCGACAAGTTCCCTAAAAGCGTAGGGCATGAACATGCAAGGGAAAAAATCAAGTAAAGGAAATAACATTGCATTCGATTGCCTAAGATAGTGTATATTACATGATAACTTGTCACGGATCTAATAGATTTTTCACCTAAACATGATCTCTGACGACAAGAGAAAGATAAGCTTGGCGGCCTAGTCCACACGGTCGCCATCGAGCCTCTTGACTCCGCTCACCCTGTCCACAATGGTGCGACAAGGGCCTTGGCGCTTCACCGTCGGCAGATGGAGGCGAGACTTGAGGACTTTGGTGAAATCGGCCTTTGGGTTGCGGAAGGCCACTTTCATCGGCACCTACGGAGAGCCCAGCGCAAACTTGGCGTGACTCCTCCGCCAATTGCTTTGGGATCTCCTCCCGGAGCCGCTGGAGACCCGTCAGCACGCCCTTGAAGAACAGGCTGAGTTTGACGCTGGGTTGAAGGTTCTCATCGGTGGAGTACCCAAGATCCACCATTCCCAGCTCCATCAGCTCGTTATGGATGCGGCGGCGGTGTCCACAAGACCTTACATCCGATGCATTATGCTATCTCTGAGATTATTCTGGGCAGTCACAGCATTCAACAGCAGTTCCTCATTGGCCTTGATCTTCTCCAGCAGGCCCGCTTCCCGCTCCTTGGCGCCTTCCAACGTCTCCGTCAAGGTGGTCAGTTTCAGCTCCAAATCCGCCTTGGAGTCCTTGGCGGCGTCGATCTCCTTGATCTTTTCAGCGAGGCGACCCTGCAACTCACCGAGGGTGTAGGCATCCTTCTCGCGCTTGCGCTTCAACCCGGTGACCTCCTCGGCACTCTTCTGGAGGGAGGACTCCAGCTGAGCCACCCTCGTCTCCAATTCCTTCTTGGCGGCCTCGGCAGCCGCAGCAGCATCCTTTGCCTCCTGAAGTGGCCCGCCAATCGTTTGCTTTCATGTGCGAGATCTTCCTCATAGCTGTCGAGGTTGATCTTCCGCTGCGCCAGCTCACCTTCTTGCGTGGAGAGCTTTTCGCCGGCAAGCCTCTGCTGCTCCTCGACCTCGCCCTTCTCCAAGATGAAGGCCGTGCGCTCCTCAGCAAGCTGCTCCCGCGCCTCTGCTATATCCCGGAGAGTTTCTTTGTTGGCGCGCCGGAGCTCTTCCGTGCGTTTCTCTAAGTCAGCTCCCGCCCTCGCGACAAGCGCCTCCCTGGACTCCAGCTTGGCTTGTCGGGCGCGGTAGAGCGACAGCAACCTCCTTAGCAGCTGCTCCTCCTCAGGCTCACCGCTGCTGCTGCTCAGAGCATCGACCAGCGACAGCCCGGCGGAGGCAAGCAGTTCCGCGTCGAAGGTCTCCCCCTCGGCCGGTGCCCTGGAGCTTGATGCCCATGGGAGCTTGATGAAGACACCCTCGCCGGCCTTCAGATAGGCGCCGGGCTGGAGCTCTTCGGAGTCTGGTGTGGCATCGGTGGCGGGAGGATCGGCGGTCAGTGCAGCGCCTGCCGCTCCTGCGGCCTCAGGGCCATCAGTACGATCGCCAGATTCCTCCCCAGCCTCTGCGCCAGCAGCCTTGGCGGCCTCCTCGCCGGCGGGCCCGTCAGCGCCAGCCTCCTCCTCCATGTTGGCGGCGTCGACATTGTCGTCATGGCGTCCTCCTCGCCCGGCAGCCTCGGTCTCCATCGGATCTCCGCAGATGGATCGATGGTCGAGAAGAAGAAAGAACAAGTCAAGCAAATGTTGAAAGAGAAGAACAGAAGAAAAGAGAATCCAAGGAGATTTTCAAACAAGAAAATTACTGCAGTGGGATCTGTTGCGCGGTCTCCTGGCCGGAGGGTCGTCGGTCTTGGCCCTTGTCGGGAAGCTCCCCTTGTCGGAGAGGCCTCCTTTGCGGAGGCGCTCCCTTGGCGGGAGTTCTCCTTGGCGGCGTAGTTGAAGCAAGCAGAACTTCGGGAGTGACCTCCGGTGCTTCCTGATGAGGCTGCTCTGCTCCTACATAATTCAACAAACCAGATATCAGTGACGGAGAAGCACCCAAGCACACCTAACCATGAGAAGTAAACCAAACACTTACGCTGGGGGCTGTGCTGGGGGCTGCTCTGTTGAAGGGTTGCCGGGTCCGGCAAGGGAGTCCCAGACGTGCCCCCTGTCGCCACAGGGGAATCATCTGAGACGACAACCACCGGGGTCTTGGCCCTCTTCGACGCCCTCTGAGCTAGCGTCCTGAAGAAGGAGAAGGTTCAGAGTGAAGCCAGTCAGATATAAAATCAAGCAATAAATTGGAAGATTACAAGTAGCAGCAACAAGATCTTACTCTTCCTCTTCTTCCTCGGAGCTGAGGGCGGAGAGATCAAATTCTGCTCCGGCGCGACGGATTGGAGGAGAAGATTCCCTCGGACGCTTGGCGGATGCAGGGGCCGCGGCTCCAGAAGACCCCGCTCCTGTCGCCATGGCGGCATGAGGCGCTCCCGCGGCAACAGTGCTTGCCGCGGTAGAGCGCGTCGGGCGGCGAGGCGGCTGTTGGGCCGTCTGCCGCCCCGCCACTTCTCCGGTCTTGCAGAGGCGTCTCCTTGGCGGGGCCATGGGCTCCTCCTGCGGCAAGCTGCTTGACGGTGGAGGGGAAGCGCCCCCGGCCGGCTCTTCCGGGTTGACGTCGGGCTCGGCCTGCTCCTCCTCACCAACAAGCTCTTCTCGGTCTGCGAGACTTGCCGCTTCAGCTGTTTCCGCCTCCTCGACAGTAAACCCAAACACGCCGGCGGCGGCAGCTGCCGCCTCCTCCAACCTTAATGGCGTCGCGCCATCTCGATCGGTGGTGTCGCGGGTGAGCCGTCTCTGCTTTCGTCGGCGCGGATCGGCACCTCCACCAAGTTGTCGAAGAACTGCTGCACGACGTCGTCGGCGGGCTCTCGCCAAGTTGGAGCGATTCCATGGGAATCGCTGGCGGCATCATCGCGGATCTTTGTCAGCGGCGAGTCGTTGCACAAGGGCACGACTCCCTCGGCAACATGCACCACTCGGGATGATCCGCATCGAGCTTGAACAACTCCGCAGCATGCCGTCCAGCTCCAAAGTAGTAAAATTCCAGTTAGAGAGAGGCGCAGCCTCATGATGTCCGCCGCGTTCGGAATTCCCAAGCAGGCCTCCTCCTCTCTGCAAGGGCGCAATGCGGCGGCGGCGAAGTCCGCGCCAACTGCTCCTACGGTAAGCCCCGCTTGCGGAGACGCAAAATTCTAGTCACGGCAATCTTCAACTTGTCGTCTTCCGGCGCCAAGTTGCTCCAATCATTGCCGCGAACTATGGGAGTTTGGCGCAGGGCGGTGAAAGGCTGCGGCTCCTCCTCTAAGATCCAACACCAGTCAGCTCTCCACTCCTCCCACTTACTACGCAGCTCTCCGTCAAGATATGCTTCCTTCTTGCCGATCCTAGATACCGATGCAATCCCTCCGGCAAGCGGCTCTCCTCTCTCTACGCGGGGCATGAAGTAATGGCGGAAGAGTGCTACGTTTGGGTGGACCCCGACAAAGTTCTCGCAGAGTGTGTGAAACGGCCAAGGTGAGGACGGCGTTGGGGTGAAATCAGGAGGCGGAGGCCATATGTATTCATGACATCACAGAAGAATTCAGAAAAGGGCGGGCAGAGCCCGCAGTGGAAGAAAAGCGCGAAGAAAGGATACCCGATGGAAACCTTCTCGGATGTGGCGGCGGAGATGACTCTCGTGCGCGGGTGCGCCTGGGTCTCCGTCGACCAGAAGAGATAGTACAGCTCCCGCAGCTCCTTCCTGTCAAGCAGAGGATCGAAGAGGGCCCGCTCCTTCCGCAGCGCCGCGAGCCGCTGCGCCTCGGCCGATTTCACGCCCTTTCCCTTGTCGGCCTTCGGAGCCATGGGGAGAGGTGGTGGAGGAGGTCGACGACTTTGGTGGCACTGGTGGCAATGGAGGCGGGCGTCGCTCTCTTTGGGCTCGAGAAGAAAGGGGAAGCAACGGGGTTTCGATGTGACAGCAAGGGCAAGTGGGCGCCCTGCCCTGTTCCCCGCTTATAAAGGGAGAGGGGACAGGCGTTCGATTTTACCATTAAAGAAAGCCCCACGATCTCCCCACGGCGCCACGTCCGTGCGTGGCGTTCGTGGGGCGTGGTGGGTCCAGGCGAGTAATGTCGTAATCCGGACGCGGCGTGCCCGTGCCCGCTTTTGGGCCTGGCCCAACAAAGCTCGGCGCCGTGTGTGGCCCAGGCCGGGGCTCTGTGCCGGTGTACTAGGTAGGGTACCCTAGTATCCCGAACTTCGTGCACGGACAGTTGCAGCACCAGCGGCGAGGGCTGGCCTGGTGACCATCAAGATCTTCCACGGCTCCTTTGGAGCCATTCGAGAACAAAGTAATCAAGGCCCGGCAAGAGGAGCTTGCCGGAAGGCCTCGAGGGCACGAAGGAAGCAAGGCCACGGCAAGAGGAGCTTGCGGGAAGGCTTGGTGGCGACAAGCTCCAGCGCGACAAGAACCTTGCCGCTGCAAGGTGCTCGCCATGACAAGTGACCTCTCTTCATCTCCGCTCCAGCTCATCGCCAGCGTGTCGCCATGGGACTCTCCCAAGC
Organism: Aegilops longissima; assembly: GCA_021605205.1. NCBI lineage: Eukaryota > Viridiplantae > Streptophyta > Magnoliopsida > Poales > Poaceae > Aegilops > Aegilops longissima. The sequence continues at coordinate 50,360,598 of CM038679.1, forward strand.
GCAGCGTGTCGACGGGCTGTGCAGCCAGCCGGGAGCAGCGATAAGCGGCGCCGACAAGCTACCATCGTGGCAAGCGGAGGCGCGCCAGCGGTCCTGTTACTCTGTTCAGCGGCCGAGACGGGCATTTATGACTCTTGTCCCTTGCCGTCAGAGTTAGGTATAGATCACTATACACTGTACAAAGCGGTGTACCAACCTCTGTTTTTACAATCTTACCCTTGTCTACTTGCCACATGTGGTGACCCCTTGTGCCTATAAAAGGAGGCCCAAGTGCAACGTAGAAAGGGTTCGGTTCGGCTCCAGCTTAGTTCATTCGACTCATACGAGACCACACTCAGGCTAGGTTTTGTAGCTCCCATTGCTCCCTAGCAAGAACACAATATAATCCACAAAGCAGCAGTAGGAGTATTATCTCTCCGGAGAGCTCCGAAGCTGGGTAAATCTGCTCGTGTGCATCGCCTCGCTCCGCTCTTTGTGCAATCTCCACCCCCCTCCGAACCACAAGGGACCCAAGTCCTATAGGTGTCCGTGGGTCACGATCAGCTTCCCCGACACCTCCTATACCACAATTCTCTAGAAAGATGCAGTTCAATTGTTGTGAGTAACTGCTTCCCTAGAAAATCCTGTAGAGTAGTGTAGCAGATGCAAGCAAGTAGGGATGGTTCATAGAGTTCCCTGATAATTACAGTTACATAAGTAAACTAGCAGGTATCGTTTGCATGACTGGTCCTGATACTGCACTTGGATGGTAGTGGTAATCGGTATCGTTTTCATGACTTGTCCTGATACTGCACTTGTATGGTAGTGGTAAACATAGCAGTGATTCATGATTCTGTGTTGTTCTGAGTCTCGATTCCCTTGTGTGGCAAGCTTGATTTGAACCGTGTTTATGTGCTATTTCTTTGTATTACTCATTGGTTACCTTTTTCTTAATAAAATCATGGTTGTGTTGTTATGGTTACTCTTCCTCCCTCTTGTTATTTCGAAGTCAGTCCTTCATGAGTTAATACCTCCATATCGGTATCAACTGGTCCCTTGCAGACTAGAGGTCCTCTCGTCTGTGTAGTCTCCTTCTCATAGTGTGTTTACACACAAAAGATAAAGATATCAGTGTTGATAACGTAGTACATATTTCGACGTGACCAAAGAACGTGTAGAGACGTGATACGTCTTCAACGTATCTATAATTTTTGATTGTTCCATGCTATTTTATTATCAATCTTGATGTTTTAAAATCATTTTATAGTCATTTTATATCATTTTTTGGTACTAACCTATTGAGATAGTGCCAAGTGCCAGTTGCTGTTTTTCCATGTTTTTTTACATCGCAGGAAATCAATATCAAACAGAGTCCAAATGCCACGAAACTTCATGATGATTTTTATGGGCCAGAAGGAAGGCAATGGGCCCTGGTTGCACCTGGGGGGTGCCCCGAGGGGAGCACAACCCACCAGGGAGTGCCAGGAGGCCCATGCGCGCCCTGGTGGGTTGTGCCCACCTCGGGTGCCCCCCGGACCGCCTCTTTGCTCTATAAATACCCCAAAAATACCAGAACCCTAGGGGATTCGACGAAATATTCATCCAGTCGCCGCAGAGTCCAGAACCACCAAATCCAGTCTAGACACCATCACGGAGGGTTTCTCCACTTCCATTGGTGCCTCTCCGATGATGCGTGAGTAGTTCTTTGTAGACCTTTGGGTCCGTAGTTAGTAGCTAGATGGCTTTCTCTTTCTCGCTGAATTCTCAATACAACGGTCTCTTGGAGATCCATATGATGTAACTCTTTTGCGGTGTGTTTGTTGGGATCTGATGAACTTCGAGATTATGATCAGTCATATCTTTTTATATCCATGAAAGTTATTTGAGTTTCTTTGATCTCTTATATGCATGATCTCTTAAAGCCTCATATTTCTTCTCCAATATTTGGGTTCTGTTTGGCCAACTTGATCTATTTATCTTGCAATGGGAAGAGGTGCCCGGTAGTGGTTTCGATCTTACAATGCTCGATCCCAACGACAGAAAGGGAACCGACACGTACGTATCATTGCTACTAAGGATAAAAAGACGAGATCTATATCTGCCGCCATATAGATAAACGGATCTTGTCTATATCATGTCATCGTTCTTATTGCATTACTCCGTTTTCCATGAACTTAATACACTAGATGCATGCTGGATAGCGGTCGATGTGTGGAGTAATAGTAGTAGATGCAGGCAGAAGTCGGTCTACTAATCTTGGACGTGATGCCTATGTAATGATCATTGCCTGGATATCGTCATAATTATTTCAAGTTCTATCAATTGCCCAACAGTAATTTGTTTACCCACCGTTTGCTATTTTTCTCGAGAGAAGCCACTAGTGAAACCTACGACCCCGGGTCTTCTTTCTCATGTATTTGCCTTGTGATCTACTTTTCCTTTGCATTTTTATTCAGATCTATTAAACCAAAAAATACAAAACTACCTTGCTGCGTTTTATCTTTATTTATTTTATTTGGCGTTCGATCTATCAATCTACTACAATCTACCTCACGTCCGCTTGCCTATCTTGAGGCGTCGTACCCCGGAAGGGATTGACAACCCCTTTAACTCGTCGGGTTGCGAGGTGTTGTTTGTGTGCAGGTGATGTTTATGTTGTGTTGCTTGGTCCTCCTACTGGTTCGATACCTTGGTTTAATAACTGTGGGAAATACCTACAGTCGCTGTGCTACATCATCCCTCCCTCTCCTAGGAAATACCGACGTAGTTGCATCTACCATCAAGGAGAATTTCTGGCGCTGTTGCCGGGGAAGATCTTCATCATAACCAGGTTCCTAATCACAAATATCATCTCCTTGCGATTTACATTATTCGCCATTTTCCTCTCGTTTTCCTCTCCCCCACTTAATTTTTTTTGCCATTTTATCCGCCTCTCTTTTCCGTTCGCGGTTTTCTTGCCGGATCTGTTTTTGAGTGCAATCTTGTTGTGTGGTCATCATGACTCAAGAGAACACCAAGTTATGTGATTTCTCAAATACCAACAACAATGATTTTATTGGCACTCCGCTTGCTCCTCCCGCCACTAGTGCAGAGACTTGTGATATTAATACCGCTTTGCTGAATCTTGTTATGAAAGACCAACTTTCCGATACTCCTAACGAGGATGCCGCGTCCCATCTTAACACCTTCGTGGAATTATGGGATATGCAAAAGAAAAAAGATGTGGACAATGATGTGATCAAGATTAAAATTATTTCCGTTCTCTTTGCGTGATTCTGCAAAAATTTGGTTCTCTTCTTCGCCTTGCAATAGTATCGATTCTTGGAACAAGTGCAAAGATGCTTCTATCACTAAGTATTTTCCTCCCGCAAAAATTATTTCCCTTAGAACCCAGATCATGAATTTCAAGCAACTTGAACATGAACATGTTGCACAATCTTGGGAAAGGATGAAAATGATGCTAAGGAATTGATGAACTCATGGGTTAAATCTTTGGATGATCATACAATTTTTTTATGCGGGATTGAATTTTGTTTCTCGTAATATTTTAGATTCCGCAGCGGGTGGTACTTCTATGGAAATTACTTTATGTGAAGCCACCAAATTGCTTGATAATATCATGGCAAATTATTCACAACGGCATACCGAAAGAGCTCCTACTAGTAAAAAAAGTTAATTCGGTTGAAGAAATTTCTTCTTTGAGTGATAAAGTTGATGCTCTTATGAAATTTGTTGCTAGTAAAAGTGCTCCTATTGATTTTAATGATATGCCTTTGTCTACTTTGATTGAGCAAAATAGTGATGCTATTGATGTGAATTTTATCTCTAGAAATAATTTCAACAACAATGCTTATAGAGGTAATAATTCCTCTAATAATTATGGTAATTCCTATGGAAATCAATCTTATAATAATAATAGGAACACCTCTGATCTGGAGAATAATATTAAAAAAATTATCAACACACAAAAAGTTTTCAACACTTCCATAGAAGAAAACTTGAATAAGATTGATGATTTGTCTAGAAGTGTTGATAGAATTGCTCATGATGTGGAAAATCTCAAGATGAAATTTTTTGTGCCTAAAGTAGATGAATCAATTAAAGATCTTTATGTTTCTATGGATGAAAGTAAGAAAAGAACTGCTATGCTTAGAGCTAAAAGAGAATTTGTAGAGAAAGCTTTTGCTAGTGATTATTTTTGCGAGGATGATGAAGACCTTAAAATGATTGGTGTTTCTTCTATTGATTCCTTGTTTAGTAAAGTTAAGAATGATGAAAAAGGGACTGGAGAAGAGTCAACTTTAGGTAGAAGGCATCCCAATATTTTGGAGGGTGAAAATCTTGTTGAGAAAATTGATAAAAGTGGGCTTGGAGAGGTCAAAACTTTAGCTAGTGATGTGCCCACTCTTTTGGATTACAAAGACTTTAATTATGATGGTTTGTCTTTGATTGATTGTATTTCTTTGTTGCAATCCATGATAAATTCACCCCATGTGTATGAACAAAACAAAGCTTTTACTAAACATATTGTTGATGCTATGATGAAAGCTCTTGAAGAAAAATTGGAATTAGGAGTATCAATTCCTAGAAAATAGCATGATGAGTGGGAACCTACTATCAAATTCATGATTAAAAATTATGAGTATTTTGTTTTGTGTGACTTGGGAGCTAGTGTTTCTACAATTCCGAAATCTTTATGTGATGTGCTTGGTCTTACCAATCTTGAAGAATGTTCCTTGAATTTGCACTTGGAGGATTACACTATTAAAAATCCTATGGGAAGAATTAATGATGTTCTTATTCTTGCAAATAGGAATTATGTGCCCATAGATTTTATTATTCTTGATATTGATTGTAATCCGTCTTGTCCAATTATTCTTGGTGGACCATTTTTACGCACTATCGGTGCCGTGATTGATATGAAAGAAGGCAATATTAAGTTCCAATTTACCTTGAGGAAGGGTATAGAACACTTTCCTAGAACTAGAATCAAGCCACCTTATGAATCAATCATGAGGGGATCTTATGGATCTCGAACCAAAGATGACAAAACTTAGATCCTTGCTTTATGCCTAGCTAAGGGCGTAAAACTGTAGCGCTTGTTGGGAGGCAACCCAATGAATAAAATTTATTTTTGCTTTTTGCTTTCTGTTCTTGAGTGTTAGCACAATTATGCTAATTTTATTATTGTGTTTTTTATGTTTTAGTTAGTGTTTGTTCCAAGTAGAACCGATAGGATCTTCTTGGGTGATAGTTGTTTGATCTTGCTGAAAAAGACAGAAACTTTATGCTCACAAAATTAATTCTCATTTTTACTCAGAAAGAGATTTTGCCCTGATTCTTTTTGAATAATATTAATATACAAATTTCTCAGGTCATCCTATTTTTTCAGAATTTTTGGAGTTCTAGAAGTATTCGTTTAAATCATATTGCTACAGACTGTTCTGTTTTGACAGATTCTGTTTTCTTTGTGTTGTGTGCTTATTTTGATGGCTCTATGGTTTTCTTTGATGAGTTTGTGACATATAAAAGTTGGAATATAGTAGATATAATACAAAAAAAATAAGAATTGGTTTGATACATCACTTATACTAGTGGTTTATTTTTCTTACACTAACGGATCTCATGAAGGTTTTGTTGAGTTTTGTGTGATTGAAGTTTTCAAGTTTTGGGTTATCTTACGATGGTTGAAGGAAGGATGTAAGAGCCTAAGCTTGGGGATGCCCCGGCATACCAAGCTATTATCCAAGAATGAGCAACCAACTAAGCTTGGGGATGCCCCCGAGTGGCATCCCCGCTTTCTTCCAACAACTATCAGTATTTTACTCGAGGCTATATTTTTATTCGTCACATGATATGTGTTTTGCTTGGAGCATTTTGTATGATGTGTCTTTGCTTGTTTTATTTTGTGTTTTAAGTCATCAATCCTTTCTAGACACACCTTTTTGAGAGAGCCAAAATTATATCATGACTTGTTAGAATTGCTCTCTATGCTTCACTTAAATCTTTTATGAGCTAGGACTTGCTCTAGTGCTTCACTTAAATCATTTTGAGCACGGTGTGCTTTGTTATTTTTGAAGAGATGCTCTCTTGCTTCACTTAAATTTATTTGAGAGTTAGTAAATTTTTTAAGAAATTCTCTCTTGCTTCACTTAAATTATTTTGAGAGAAAGAAAATTTGTTATGCTCATGATCTTCACTTATGTTTGTTTGAGCTTATGAAAAGTAACACATAAAAGTTAGTCCCAAAGTGATAGATATCCAACAAGGATAAAGTAAATGAAAATGTCATGAAGATCATTGGACAAAATAAACTTGATTCTTAGTAATAGTTTTGAGATATGATGATGTGATATGTGAGTTATGTTGATGAGTAATTGTGCTCTAGTAAGAATATTGGTGTTAAGGTTTGTGATTCCCTATGCATGCACGAAAGTCAATAATCATGCAATAAAAATTATATCCTACTTGTGGTGCATTATTCGGTGTTAATTATGCTTAATGCTTGCTTATGAGATTATTTGTTTCTTGGTTGGTCGCTTCCCAATCTTTTGCTAGCCTTCATTTTGCACTAACCAGTTTTGCCACATGAGTCCACTATATCTACCTGTATGCGGTATTCTTTTGCCGTTCTAAGAAAATTTGCATGCCCCTTCTCTAATTTTCAAAATAAACTTCTCTTTTGTGTCTTTGTTTCGCTCGTGGAACGATAACAGGTGGCTAATATTTTCCAGGCTAGATGTGTTATTCTCAAGATGAGTGTTTATTCACTTGTCATTGCACGAGAGTAAGGCAAAAGTCTTAGGGATTCCCAGTCCCGAAATGCAAAAAAATTATTTACTTTATGTTTTCAAATAATAAATTCCTTGGAAAGTGTTGGTATGGAGGGCAACCATGGATACTGCTAGCCATGGAAAGTGAAAGAATGGTGGAAAAAGGAATAAACTTTATATTCTATCTGGGAACCGCCTATGGCGTATCTAGCATGGAAAGTGTTCGGAACTCTGAGTTGTTTTCGTTGGTGGGATGGATGCACCTCCCAAAATATTTTTATCTCTAATTTTTCGCTTTGAGCTCTGGCACCTCTACAAATCCCTACTTCCTTCTGCGAAGGGCCTTTCTTTTACTTTATGCAATTTTATTTTGAAATTTGTGTCTCCATCTTCTCTCATAAAAAGCACCAACTTGGAGGCAATATGATCGTTCTCAAGTATTTGGTATAGTTAATATTTGAGTGTGTTTCATGAATGGATCAATGTTTGAGCATGATGGGCTAGGGATAACTTGTTTTAGCATTGATATTTTGAAAGACATGGTTGCCTGTTGATATGCTTGAGTATCTAAATTATTATGTCAAAATTAGACTATTGCTTTGAATCACATAAAAGTGCAAATGTCCATGTTATAAAGAAAAGAATATGATATGACTTGATGAACAACACTCCACATCAAAAATTCTGTTTTTATCACTTACCTACTCGAGGACGAGTAGGAGTTAAGCTTGGGCATGCTGATACGTCTCCAACGCATCTATAATTTTTGATTGTTCCATGCTGTTTTATTGTCAATCTTGGATGTTTTATAATCATTTTATAGTCATTTTATATCATTTTTTGGTACTAACGTACTGACATAGTGCCAAGTGCCAGTTGCTATTTTTTCCATGTTTGTTTACATCGCAGAAAATCAATATCAAACGGAGTCCAAATGCCACGAAACTTCACGATGATTTTTTATGGGCCAGAAGGAAGGCAATGGTCCCTGGTTGCACCTGGGGGGTGCCCCGAGGGGGGGAAAACTCACCAGGGCGCGCCTTGGTGGGTTGTGCCCACCTCGGGTGCCCCCGGACCGCCTCTTTGCTCTATAAATACCCCAAAAATACCAGAACCCTAGGGGAGTCGATGAAATATTCATTCAGCCCTCGCACAGTCCAGAACCACCAGATCCAATCTAGACACCATCATGGATGGGTTCACCACTTCCATTGGTGCCTCTCCAATGATGCGTGAGTAGTTCTTTATAGACCTTCGGGTCCGTAGTTAGTAGCTAGATGGCTTTCTCTCTCTTGCTGAATTCTCAATATAATGGTCTCTTGGAGATCCATATGATGTAACTCTTTTGCAGTGTGTTTATTGGGATCTGATGAACTTCGAGTTTATGATCAGTCATATCTTTTTATATCCATGAAAGTTATTTGAGTTTCTTTGATCTCTTATATGCATGATCTCTTAAAGCCTCGTATTTATTCTCCGATATTTGGGTTTTGTTTGGCCAACTTGATCTATTTATCTTGCAATGGGAAGAGGTGCCCGGTAGTGGTTTCGATCTTACGGTGCTCGATCCCAGCGACAGAAAGGGAACCGACACGTACGTATCGTTGCTACTAAGGATAAAAAGACGAGATCTATATCTACCACCATATAGATAAACGGATCTTGTCTACATCATGTCATCGTTCTTATTGCATTACTCCATTTTTCCATGAACTTAATACACTAGATGCATGCTGGATAACAGTCGATGTGTGGAGTAATAGTAGTAGATGCAGGCAGGAGTCGGTCTACTAATCTTGGACGTGATGCCTATGTAATGATCATCGCCTGGATATTGTCATAATTATTTGAAGTTCTATCAATTTCCCAACAATAATTTGTTTACCCACCGTTTGCTATTTTTCTCGAGAGAAGCCACTAGTGAAACCTATGCCCCCGGGTCTTCTTTCTCATATATTTGCCTTGCGATCTACTTTTCCTTTGCATTTTTATTCAGATCTATTAAACCACCTTCCTGCGTTTTATCTTTATTTGGCGTTTGATCTTTCAATCTAGTACAATTTACCTCACGTCCGCTTGCCTATCTTGAGCCGCCGTACCCCGGAAGGGATTGACAACCCCTTTAACTTGTCGGGTTGTGAGGTGTTGTTTTTTGTGTGCAGTTGTTGTTTACGTTGTGTTGCTTGGTCCTCCTACTGGTTCGACACCTTGGTTTCATAACTGAGGGAAATACCTACCGTCGCTGTGCTACATCATCCCTCCCTCTCCGGGGAAATACCGACATAGTTGCGGCTACCATCAGGGCGCTTTAGGTTTGAAACATGTTATTGTCATAGAGTTGTACACACTCTTCGGGAGCAAAAGCATACATATGCATTGCTATGTTAAGATGAAAGTGCAACTAATCACCGAGTGGTTTTGGTAATTCATAAAAACATATAGCTCATTGAACTAATATCCATTCAAGTTAAATATTTCAGAAAGTTCAATGATTGGCATGGCATGGACTAGAGATGTGGACCCCTCAAAATGCTAAGGACAAAGATTAGCAAAGCTCAAGACTCTTCTTTTTCATTTTAGTGATCCAAGATCACATTGAGTCCATAGGAAAGTCAATACTATTAAAAGGGGATGAGGTGTTGCTTAATGGTTCACTTGCTCAAAGTGCTTAGTAATATTGCTCCAAAACCCTCAGCCACTTTCTCATTTGCACATATGTCCAAAACACAAAGTCAAACTCGGCCCCACCGATTTGATCTATCCGGCGCCACCGAGTTCAATTGACATAGCCACTGCCTGAAACCCTAGACAATTCGGTCTCATCGATATGGATCTCGGTCTCACCGAGATGGCCTTGCAAACTCTCTGTTGCCTGTTGTAATTATTTCGGTCTCACCAAAATGTGCAATCGTTCCCACCGAGTTTGCCTGACCAGCTCTCTGTTTGCTCATTGCTGAAATCGGTCTCACAGAGTTCATGCAATCTGTCTCACTGAGATGAGGTTTTTCCCTTGCCCTAGCACATTGGTCCCACCGAGTTGATCATGTCGGTCCCATCGAGATTCCTACCGTTCACATTTTGAACTGAATCGGTCTCACCGAGTTCTTCTATTCGGTCTGACCAAGTTGGGTCAAATGTGTGTAATGGTTGGATTTTGTATGGAGGCTATATATACCCCTCCACCCCCATCTCCATTTGTGAGAGAGCCTGAATGTGCCTACACTTTCACTACTCATTTTCTGAGAGAGAACCACCTACTCATGTGTTGAGACCAAGACATTCCAATCCAACCACAAGAATCTTGATATCTAGCCTTCCCCAAGTTGCTTTCCACTCAAATCATCTTTCCACCATAGCCAAATCTGTGTGAGAGAATTGAGTGTTGGGGAGACTATCATTGAAGCACAAGAGCAAGGAGTTCATCATCAACATACCATCTATTACCTTTTGGAGAGTGGTGTCTCCTAGATTGGTTAGGTGTCACTTGGGAGCCTCCGACAAGATTGTGGAGTTGAACCAAGGAGTTTGTAAGGGCAAGGAGATCGCCTACTTCATGAAGATCTACTTGAGTGAGGCAAGTCCTTCGTTGGCGATGGCCATGGTGGGATAGACATGGTGGATTCTTCATGGACCCTTCGTGGGTGGAGCCCTCCGTGGACTTGCGCAACCGTTACCCTTCGTGGGTTGAAGTCTCCATCAACGTGGATGTACGATAGCACCACCTATCGGAACCACGCCAAAAATCTATGTGTGTACATTGCATTTGCCCTCTCCAAACCCTTCCCTTTTTCTTCATGTGCAATATTTTACTTTCCGCTGCTACACTCTTAGAATTGCATGTGTAGGTTGATTGCTTGACTAGTGCTAAGTTGCTAAAATCTGCCGAGACTTAAAACTGGGAAAAGGCTAGATTTTTATTTGGTCAAGTAGTCTAATCACCCCCCTCTAGACCTACTTTCGATCCTACAAGTGGTATCAGAGCTTTGGTCTCCATTTGCATTGATTTCCATAGATTTGGTGATCATAGCCTTGGTTTCACAACCTAGGAGAGTATGGCGTCTAGTGAGGGAAATTACCACCGTAGAGTTCCTTACTTTGATGATACTAATTTTGCTAGTTGGAAGCATAAGAAGAAAATGCATATTCTTGGTCATAACCCCGCCGTTTGGGCTATTGTGCATATTGGCTTGCAAGGTGAATACTTCGAGGATGGAAGAGAACTGGATCCTGAAGCGTCCGCAGAAGAAGTGAAGATGTTGCAATACAATGCCCAAGATTGTGATATTCTTTTCAACGGATTGTGTCCCGAAGAGTTCAACAAAATCAGCTGTCTTGAGAATGCAAAGGAAATTTGGGACACTTTGGTTGATATGCACGAAGGTACCGAGTCCGTTAAGGAATCCAAATTGGATGTGCTTCAAAGTCAACTTGACAAGTTCAAAAATGAAGGATGGTGAAGGAGTCACTGAAATGTACTCTAGGATTGCTCTCATCACAAATGAGATTGCCGGCTTAGGAAGCGAAGAAATGACCGACAAATTCATCATCAAGAAGATCCTAAGAGCCTTGGATGGAAAATATGATACCATGTGCACCTTGACCCAAATGATGCCCAATTACAAAGATCTCAAGCCAACAGAAGTCATTGGTAGAACTGTTGCTCATGAGATGTCACTCAAGGATAAGGAAGAGCTCCACAACAAGTCAAGTGGTTCTTACAAAGCTTCATGTGATGCCCCGACAACATCAAGTGAGAAACAAGTCTTCAGTGAAGAATTGAGACTAATGGTGAATAGCTTCAACAAGTTCTACAAGAGTAGAAGCAAAGAGAGAAGTTCCAAGTCAAGGTCCTACAATGACAAAAGATCTTCTAGTCGTGATCGCAATTGCTACAATTGTGGAAGACCCGGACACTACTCCAATGAGTGTACGACTCCCTACAAGAAGAGAAGAATCGCCTAAAAGGAGAACTAAAAGAGACGAATCACCACCAAGAGAGAGGAATATAGATGATCGTTATGAACGAGGACCCTCTCATAGAAGCAAGGATTCGGAAAGGAAGGAAAAGTCATCAAAGAGCCACACAAGATGAAGACATCAAGCTCACGTTGGTGAATGGGTATCTGGTTCCGACTCCGACAACTACTCCAAGAGAAGTTATCACTCTGACTTCGAATATACTCAAGATGAAGGTGTTGCCGGTCTTGCACTTGTGTCATCCAACTCGTACGACATATTTGTCTCACCAAATGAAGGAATTGGAAGATGCTTCATGGCTAAAGGCCCTAAGGTATCACACCCCAAGTATGTTGATTTCAATAGTGATGAAGATGATTTGCTAGGTGATGATGATTTACTTGTTGACAACACTAGTGATGAAAACCATGATGAAATTGCTATTAATCATGCTAATCAAGATGAAACAAATGACAATGATAAGAAGGAGATTGAGCGTCTAACTAAAGAACTAAACACTCTTAATTTAGCTCATGAAACTACCTTAGAGGATCATCGAGAGCTTTTAAAGACTCGTGAGAAGCTACCTTTGAGAAGCTCAATTTAGAGCAAGAGCATGGGTTCTTAAAAGCAATCGATGATGGCCTTCGTAAGAAAAGTTCTTCTTACATTGCCAAGCATTTACTCTTGTCTACTTACATGCCACAAGTAAAATCTACCAACAAGAGCAACAAAGATTCTTCATCAGTAGTAACTATAATCATGCTAAATCCAATATTGTTGCTTCTAGTAGTTCTCTTGATTCCACTAATGTTTATCTTAGCCAAGTTACACTTGAGCAAGAAAATAGCTTATTGAAGGGAATTATAGAGGAGGGTGTTTACAAGAGCCTTGCCGGAAGTAAGAAATTCTAGGAAATTGTACGCAAGGAAGGAAGGCACCGAAAGAATCAAGGTGTTGGTTTAATATGAAAGTTCAATGCCAATGGAGTTCAGTGGGAAGAAGATCAATACCCCAAGACGAAGTTTGTTCCTCAACAAGAGAAGTATGACCCCACTTCTTTCAAGGGAACACAAGCTCTAGATGATCTTCCACCACAAGACCACAAGCTAAAAGGCAAGGACAAGCTTCAAGGAGAGATTGATTCATTTGAAGAAGATCCTAAGGCCTTGGTCAAGTGGCACTGGTACGCGTCGGTCCTAAACAAACGGTTTCTAACCCCTTTCCGCGACGACATTTGGAACCGTCTCCAAGTGAGTGTGTGCAATAGGGTGTCCTTCCCACACGACCCAAAAATCATCGGGGATAGGCCCTCCCGGGACCCAGTCTGGGGCCATGTGCGATCGGGCGAGGCATCGAAACCCAATCATTTCCGTAGGTATGTACATCCCACATGGTAATCCGAGAAAATCATTTCCGTAGGTATGTACATCCCACACGGTGAATCCCAGAAAAACATTTCCGTTCATATGTATATCACACACAGTTAATCCAAGAAATACGTTTCCGTTCTTATGTACATCCCACACAGTCAATCCAGGGAAAACGTTTCCATTCGTATATACACCCCACACAATTTTATGTATACGCTCGTGTGTGAAAGGTGTAACTATCACACACGCTCTGCCTTGGTTAACTGTTTGTTTTCATTAACTACATCATGCACGATTTGATGTAGAAAACTGTGTGGCATTGGGCTATCCATCACAAGCGCTTTTACTGCCAGAACCGTTTGCAAAGTTCCATGACCGTCTGTTCTCTTTTTATTTTTGCTGTAATTTATTATTCTAATTGGAAATTTTGAAATATGAAATGTGCAATTCAAATTCTCAGCACAATGGTTCAACAACGAATCCATAAATAAAATTGCCAGTACAATATGTTCAGTAATTATAGGATTAGGCAGCAATTAACTATGATGAACCACAATATTTAAAGGCGGTAAAGGTGAAGAGACAAGTGTAAATCATTTTGACTGCCGACGGTGTTGAAGAAGCGGAATGCCCATAATGTTTCTTTCTGCATGCCATTGGCACGAACCACTTTTGTCCAACCCCTTGTGACGATCGCCCGCCCATCCTTCACCGCCTTTAGGAAGACTTCTAGAGCATTATCTTGGTAGCATGAATTATATACTTTAACCTTAGTTGCCTCCACTCCAGTCATGTAGTTTGCAAGGGAATCATCAGTAAATAGCTTCGGAAACCACTGAAAAGTGAAAAATATCAGATACTGAGGTCTAATAGAGTAACTTGTTGTGGGCAGGGGGGAAAAGGCAACACATTACTTACCATCCTAAAGTTCACCGTTGTCTTCGACAAAGTGTAAATAAAGAGCTTAATTCCAATCACCCATTTCTTTCGCCTAACAATATTTCTTAGTTTCCTCACTTGACGCTTGTTCATGAATATCTCATTGCCCCATACGCAAAAGGGATCGAAGCGGGGATCAGTACCGCTCATATATGTACCTACAAGAAACCAGTAAATGTTGGAAGCTAAACTGAGATTGCACAAATGATGTAAAATACAACTACCTATGTTCCTAAGTACAAGTTTTTTTTTGAGATTTCAGTATGAACTACATGCAGATGTATATAGAATTATAGATATAGTTTAGATTAGAATCTAGATTCACTCATTTTGCTCCTTATGTAGTCTATATTGGAATCTCTAAAAATATTTATATTTAGGAATAGATGGTGTATAAGATATGGGATGCAGCTAACCTCGACAATAAACAACAGCATCACCCATTGTAGCCCTGTGTAAGTACATGGAAAGCCAATGTTAACTACAACAGGGTTAACATCCACCAAAAATAGCAAATGGTAATAAAACGAGAGCATCTATAGTGATATCTTCATTTCGAAAGAGTAGCATGGTAGCAAAGGGACGGATTAAAAAATGTATACAACTGTTAATTGCAACAGGCTTAACAACATCCTAATTCATGTCTTGTAAGTTTGTAGCCATTGAAATACAACTCTTTAAAAATGGATACAACTGTTAATTGCAACAGGCTTAATGGCCATTGAAACCCGTACTGATAAAAATGCAATTGGCAGAGTTAAACATCACAGGGCAGGTGCTGCCAGAGCAGATAATGGCCTAATTGTTTATAAAAAGGTAGGGAAAATAGCTAAAACATGTTAGGCATGTTTACTACAACATGCTTAATACATCGACCGTACAAAACATATCCATTAATTGCAACTGGTATTGGTAAGATTGAACTGGTGGGTACATACTTGGTAAGTCCGAGAGGCGATTCTTTGGGGCACTTCATCTTGGCGAGCCGCCCAAAGTCGGGCGGCGGAGGCGAGCTGTTCTCTGGGTCAAAGCGTGGATCGGTGCCACTGACATGTGTACCTACAGGCAACCAGTAAATGGTAGAAGTTAAACTGCAATTGCACAATTGATGTGAAATACTGTAAGACATGGGATGCAGCTAACCTCGATGGCAAAAAATAGCATCGGCCGTTATGACCCTGCATAAGTACATGGACAAGCATGTTAAGTACAACAGGGTTAGCATCCACCAAAAATAGCAATTGGGCAACATCTCTAGTATATCGTTATTGCGGAGAGTAGCATGGTAGCAAATGGATAGATTAAAAAATGGATACAACTGTTAATTATAGCAGGCTTAACAACATCCGAAGTCATGTTTTGTAAGTTTGTAGCCATTGAAATACAACTTTTTAAAAATGGATTCAAATGTTAATTGCAACAGGCTTAATAGACATTGAAACCGGTACTGATAAAAATGCAATTGGCATAGTTAAACATCACAAGGCAAGTGCTGCCAGAGCAGAGAATGGCCCAGATGTCTATAAAAAGGTAGGGAAAGTAGCAAAATGTGTTAGTCATGTTTACTAGAACATGCTTAATACATCGACCGTACAAAACATAGCCATTAATTGCAGCTGGTATTGGTAAGATTGAACTTGGGAGTACATACTTGGTAAGTCCTGAGAGGTAGTTGCTGGGGCACTTCATCTTGGCCAGAGCTCGCCCAAAGTCAGCGACGGCGGAGGCGAGCTGTTCCTCCGGGTCGAAGCATGGATCAGTGCCACTGACATGTGTACCTACAGGCAACCAGTAAATGGTAGAAGTTAAACTGAAATTGCACAAATTATGTGAAATACTGTAAGACATGGGATGCAGCTCACCTCGACAGCAAACAAAATCATCGGCCGTTATGACCCTGCATAAGTACATGGACATGCATGTTAAGTACAATAGGGTTATCATCCACTAAAAATAGCAAATGGGCATCATCTCTAGTGATATCCTGAGTCATGTATTGTAAGTTTGTTGCTGGTATTGGTGAAATTGAGCTGGACCCGACAATATTTGAACATCACACAGTGTGCAGTACTGAAATAAATAAGGCACAAACATGCTTAATACATCAACCGTACAAATCATAGCCGTTGCAAAAGTGGTATTGGTAAGATTTAGCTGGTCAAATCTTACATGTTAAGTCCTGGGGGGTAGTCACTGGGGGACTTCATCTGGGCCAGAGCCTGCACCATGTCGTCGGCGGCGGCGGAGGCGAGGTGTTCCTATGGGTCAACACGCACAACGGACATCGCGCCATGGACCGCCATCAGCTCCTGGCGGCGGGGATTTGGAGGCATGAGGATGTTTCGCAGGCGCCATTTAAGCAATCAGGCCGGGGACGTGATAGAGATCGGTGGGTTACCTGACTGGATCCGAGCAGAACGTAGATGTGATTGAAGTTGTGGTTGCGGCGGCGGCGGTTTGAGATGCCGGTAGGGAGAGGCGCGAGGAGGGGGGATACTAAGGGGAAGGGGATGTGGTTGGAGGAATAAATTCTGAAATCACGCGCCTAGTGAAAATTTCGGTGCGAAACTTGAAACTTGGGCGGGGGAAACACACAACGCAGACGAAGCGCGTAAAATACTCGTGTGCGAGAAAAAAGAAAGTTGGCAACTCCCGTCTCCAAAAAAATGTACACGTGTACTTGCTTTTTTTTTGTCAATGGTAAGCCTGGTTTATTAGAAAACATCACACAGGTAACTGACTTATGGGTCATCAACCCAAAAAACGCAGACGGGCATGACATAGAAACCGTGTGTTTTGTGATCTTCTAATGATTAATGCAAAAAGCGCACATGGGCACACATGCTAATCAACGCTCAAAGCCCTCAAAGGATGCTCTTAATTACCGACAGTGTACGTTAATACTACAAACTTAAAGTACTACTGGTAATTTGCTCTAATACTACAAACTTAAACTACTTCTCACATCGCCATCGTGGCATGCTGTCGACATTTGGCGTTCTCCTTCCGGCCTTGTAGGTGGCAGCCCATCGTGCTTCGATATCGCCAAGCTCCCTCACCACGGCGTGCAGCCTCTTTTTTCTTCGGCGGCGGGACTCTCTTTTCTTGACGCTTTCGCTTTTTCCGCTCATACATGCGGCTTTGGCCGCCTCTAGATCCACCACCCATTCGGCCATGGTAGCCTCAAAATCCGCTCATGTAACTGTCTGGCCGCCGGTGGCGATGAACTTGGCGCGGCGAGATGCCATCGCTTCCTTACCATGTGTGCGGTCGCGGGCGGCGAGGAACGCGGCGCGGCGGGATGCCATCGCTTCCTTACCAGTTACTGTGCACCGCGGTGCCATGGACGATGCCTGGAGAGAGCTCTGGGACGGAGGGGCCGGGCAACCGTACAATGCGGTGGTATTTAAGAGCTCAACGACAAACGACAACAGAAATTTGGCTTCCCTTACAATTTTGCTCGTTCATTATCGCAGACGGTTCATCTCTGTCGCTTCCGGAAACGGTGTGCGCTGAGCCTATTGTGTGTTGCGTTATGATTGGCCGGAACCCCAGCCACGCGGATCGCGCGTGTACACCATAGGATGCGTCGTGATCGAACGGCAATCCATGTCCCTCACATCACACCCGTGCACCTATAGCTGGATTGGATTTATATGCGCTAAATGCCTAGAAAATGCACATAATCCCCTAAATATGGTAAATGAGTCCGAAAAAATGTCAAATTTGAACACGTTGCATTTGAGGCGGTAGGTTGATCGTTGGAAAAAAAACTGAATGACAAACTAGGACGAAAATTTGGATTCCCCTTCAATCTTGGGGATTTGCCTCTCGAAAGCATGGAACTTCCTCGGTGATGGTTCGATTTATGAAGGGCGTGCATGACTACATAAGACAAACCTTCTCAAATTTTACCAGGGCATGGTGAGGTCATACATGGCACCATGCCAGGCGTCATGTTTTTAAGCATTTATTTCATTTTTCTATAGTTGAAAACCCAACAAACAAACATTTGTGGTTGACTATTGCCACACATTTCATTGAAATATCTGTCCATTATTCCTTGTAAAAGGCATGAAATTTTACTAAATGGCACGAGCATGGTTTTCCAGGCCGTTCTTGTGGACCTTTTCATGCACTGATTGTTTGAACTTGAATTATGTGCATTATTGCCTAGGAAATGCACATAATCCCCTAAAAATGGCAAATGAACCCGGAAAAGTGCCAAATTTGAACACGGTGATTTGCAGGTTGTATGTTCATCATACAAAAAAACTCGTGGACAAAGGACAAAGGAAATTTGGATCCCCCTTCAATCTTGGTGATTTCCCCCTCGAAACCATGAAACTTCATCGGTGATGGTTCGTTTTATGAAAGGCGTGCATGACAACATTTTTACCAGGGCACGGTGAGGTCATACCATGGCACCACTCCAGGTGTCATGTTTTCCAAGCACGTATTTCATTTTTGTATAGTTGTTAACCCAGTAAACGACGCGTTTATGGTTGACTATTGCCACACATTCCCTTGAAATATCTGCCCATTCCTTGTAAAAGGCATGAGAATGTACTAAATAGCACGAGCATGGATTTTCCAAACCGTTCTTGTGCACCTTTTCATGCACTGATTGTTTGAATTTGAATTATGTTCATAATTAATGCCTAGAAAATGTACATAATCCCCTAGATATGGTAAATGAGTTCGGAAAAATGTCAAATTTGAACACGTTGCATTTGAGGCGGTATGTTGATCGTTGGAAAAAACTGAATGACAAACTAGGACGGAAATTTTGATTTCCCTTCAATCTTGGTGATTTCCCTCCCAAAAGCATTGAACTTCCTCGGTGATGGTTCGATTTATGAAGGGCGTGCATGACGACATAAATCAAACCTTCTCAGCTTTTAACCAGGGCACGATGAGGCCATACCATGGCACCATGCCAGCCGTCATGTTTTTCAAGCACATATTTCATTGTTCTATAGTTGATAACCTAGTAAATGACGCGTTTGTGGTTGACTATTGCCACGCATTCCATTGAAATCTCGGCCCATTCCTTGTAAAAGGCTTGAGAAATTACTAAATACCACGAGTATGGTTTTTCGAGACCGTTCTTGTGCACCCTTTCATGCACCGATTGTTGGAATTTAAATTACGTGCATTAATGCCTACAAAATGCACATAATCCCCTAAATATTGTAAATGAACCCGGAAAAGTGTCAAATTTGAACACGGTGATTAGCAGGGTTTATGTTCATCATAGAAAAAACTCATGGATGAAGGACAAAGGAAATTTGGATTCCCATTCAATCTCAGTGATTTACTATCGCACACGATTCATCTCCGTCGCCTCTGCGAACCGCGTGTGTTCACTAACACATGCAAAAGGAAAAAGAAAACCCTCGCCCACTTCGTCCCCACTCACTCGCCGCGGAATCCTTCGCAACTCTGCACTCTAAGCTCGACGGCTGTTGGCGATGGGCATATGTCGTGCTCCAAACGGCACCAGATTTCGCCCCTACCGCTTTCCGCCGCCTATCTTCACCGACGTTCTAGACTCTGGTCGACTGGGGTTTTCTACGAGATTGGGCCGGGGATTTTTCTCATGGAGAAGGTAATCAACTTAATTATCAAAATATTCACTCATCCCTTATTGCAGTCCGTTCATCGCTGTTAATCAACTGGTGGAAATCGCCGTGGAATCATTTTTGTTCTAGCTGATTCGTGGGTGTTCATTCATGTGTCCACAGTGCAAGCACAAATCGGGCAACTGTGGTCGTGGCCAGTCAGAAACGAAGTTCTATCTTACCATTCTGGATGACTTCAGGGAGCGCTCGATATGTTCAATCTCAACCTACCACGGTCGGCATGGACTAAATTGTGAACATATACCATCTCTTGCTACATTATCTATATATTTGCATCAAATCTTTGTTACATTATCTATTTTTAATTCTATATTTTTGTACTTTGCTTTCATCTATATACATGGATCTGTTCTATCAGTTACTCCCATATTTGCATCTTGCTCTGTTATTTCAATATATCTAATTTACGATCTTAATTTTCATTTCAAGCAGTACATCCCTTGCTTTGCAAGAACAAGAGTAGAAGGAAATCTTGGGCTTTACTTTGCTGATGACTCCCAGGATGACATATTGACAACGCAGCCTGGATTTACAATGACGGTTAGCGTAAAACTTGATAAAGATGGTCACTCCTATTTTAATGCAGGCCTTTGGAGAAAAATGTCTAAGTGTTATGAACTGAAATCTGGCAATAAAATTCTAGTGCGTGCACCACAGCCTGGTCTAACTAACATGGATGTTTACTTCCCCAACGTCATCAGCCGATCAAAGTCTGATCGAGGTTAGTGTCCTTTCAAGTTTCTCCATGTTGTCATATTACTATTTAAGCAACCAATTGATCACTATTTAAGCAACCAATTGTGATATCATATTCTGACTCCGTTCCTAGGCAGTCACAAATTTTATTTACCAATTTATGCACACAATATATTCTTATGCCATGTTCTGAATAAATAATACCTTTCCACCTTTTAAGCAGGATATGTTGGATGCATAGTGTGAACGATCTGTATGTTACTAAGCGTACCAAATTTCACTAGAAGGACTTAAAGCATGTCATAAACTTTGTTGATAATCTGACAGAGATAGCACAACATATGAACACTGGATTTTGGATGGGATTAATTAGACCTATGGTGCACACACTGAACAAGACCAATTGTGTGCACAAAACATTGGTAAAAAGTCTTATTTTAATGTTTATGCTCATAAACTATATATATCTTCAACGATATGTTACAATTGTTTTTTATTCTACATGTCAACAGAAATTGCCCCGTGTAGCAGTTCCTGGATCGGTTTCTCGGCGTGGTCGAATTACACTTGTGCCTACTAATAACACCAAAGTGATTGCAAGGTACTGAATTTCCCGCAGAAATGGAACCATTCAAATTAACAAGTTCTCGCTTCTCGTGGCAATGCATCCATATTGGAAAATTGGAGACACTGTTCTACTCATGCTCTACCAAGGCATATGAGGGCTCTTCCTTTTCATTGACGAGATGTCGAGTCATCGTGATCAAGATGCTTCCAGTGGATACTTGTGGTTGTTGGCCCTCAGCCTCTTAAAATGTGCTAGCTGTTACTACATATGTTAAGTTTGTAGATATGGACCATATGGTTGTTGGCCCTTAGCCTCTTAAAATGTGACATTTGTTACTATGTTAAGTATGTAGATATGGACCATATGGTCGTCAAAACCGTGTTACGAAGATCCTCCTTTTGTCGAATAGTGTAACCACTATATATATGTTACTCAAATATTGTTACCCAAGTTCATAAATTTTCATGGAAAGTATTAGTATCGTACACAGTTCATTGAGTTTAAGCGTGTGACCGATGTCCAAAAGGCATTTGCATATTAACTGTCCATATTGCAAATTCACACACATGTTAACATAAGGAAACATATGTCTAACATACTAATCATCGCACACGAGTACTCGCAGACGCATCGTGTGCGATACTCTGCCACCACAAGCAACTAGTTTGCATTTTCCAAAGTTTTTTGTACACACATAATCGCACACGAAGTAACTGCATTGGCCGTCTGTGTTGTAATTTCTCATAGCAAACATTTCATCCGAGTCGGCTGTTTGCCATGTATCACACACATCTTGTTTACACGACTCGTTTGTGTTCTTTTGGCTCACCGCGAACAGTTCATCCATGTGAACTGTATGCCGCATATCACACACATCTTGTTAAGTTGAACCATTTCTGTTGTGTTCCCTAATCGAAAACAGTTCGTCCGAGTTAACCATATGTCGTATATCACACGCACATTGATATGGCTACCCATTTCTATTGTTCTACCTCATCGCAAATAGTTCGAATGGATTAACCGTGTGTCCTGCATCACACACACATTGTTATGGCTGCCCGTTTATGTTGTTCTGCCTCATCGCAGACAGTTTGAATGGATTAACCGTGTGTCCTACGTCGCACACGCAACTAAAATCTGAACCGTGTTTGATGGCTCCGCCATTGCAAACGTTTTGCACCTTTTTTGATGGTTTTTTTACACCACTGTTTGCGATTATTGCATCGCACACAGTTTCGGCAAAGGGTCTCCGATCGTAGTGTCGCGTTAGCAATATCCTGCAGTAGTGCATGTTCCTCAGACTATGGGATTATGCAACTCCCCAATACCGGAGGAACACCTTGTGTGCTATCAAACGTCACAACGTAACTGGGTGATTATAAAGATGCTCTACAGGTGTCTCCGATGGTGTTTGTTGAGTTGGGATAGATCAAGACTAGGATTTGTCACTCCGTGTATCGGAGAGGTATCTCTGGGCCCTGTCGGTAATGCACATCACTATGAGCCTTGCAAGCAATGTGACTAATGAGTTAGTCACGGGATGATGCATTAAGGAACGAGT
Source organism: Aegilops longissima (assembly GCA_021605205.1). NCBI lineage: Eukaryota > Viridiplantae > Streptophyta > Magnoliopsida > Poales > Poaceae > Aegilops > Aegilops longissima. The sequence goes on from CM038679.1 coordinate 50,383,088, forward strand.
AAAGAGACTTGCCGGTAACGAGATTGAACTAGGTATGATGATACCGACAATCGAATCTCGGGCAAGTAACATACCGATGACAAAGGGAACAACGTATGTTGTTATGCGGTTTCACCGATAAAGATCTTCATAGAATATGTAGGAGCCAATATGAGCATCCAGGTTCCGCTATTGGTTATTGGCCAGAGATGTGTCTCGGTCATGTCTACATAGTTCTCGAACCCGTAGGGTCTGCACGATTAACGTTCGATGACGATTTGTATTATGAGTTATGTGATTTGATGAACGAAGTTTGTTCGGATTCCCGGATGATATCACGGACATGAAGAGGAGTCTCGAAATGGTCGAGACATAAAGATTGATATATTGGAAGGTTATGTTTGGACACTAGAATCGTTTCGGAAAGGTTCGGGCATTTTCTGGAGTACCGGGGGTTCCCCCAAACCCCCCCGGGGAGTTAACGGGCCTTCATGGGCCCTAGTGGCGAGAGGAGGCAGCGGCCAGGTGGTGGCATGCACCCCCAAGCCCAAACCGAATTTTACTAGGGTTGGGGGGGGCGGCCCCCCTTTCCTTCTCGCCTCCTCCTCCTTTCCCTCCTTCTCCTAGTGGGAATAGGAAGGGGGGCGAATCCTACTTGGACCGGGAGTCCAAGTAGGACTCCCCCCATGGCGTGCCCCCCTTGGGCCAGCCACCTCTCCTCCCCCCTTTATATACATGGGAGGGGGCACCCCAAAGGCACACCAAGTCTTCTCTTAGCCGTGTGCGGTGCCCCCCTCCACAGTTACACACCTCAGTCATATCGACGTAGTGCTTAGGCGAAGCCCTGCGCCGGTAAGTCCATCATCACCGTCGCCACGCTGTCGTGCTGACGAAACTCTCCCTCATCCTCAACTGGATCAATAGATCGATGGACGTCATCGAGCTGAACGTGTGCTGAACATGGAGGTGCCGTTCGTTCGGTGCTTGGATCGGTTGAATCGTGAAGATGTTCGACTACATCAACTGCGTTACTAAACGCTTTCGCTTTTGGCCTATGAGGGTACGTGGACACACTCTCCCCGCTCTTTTCTATGCATCTCCTAGACAGATCTTGCGTGATCGTAGGTAAATTTTTTGAAATACTGCGTTCCCCAACATATGCATCAAAGACTAATATAAACCATGTTTCGATATAAATTTGCATTCAAATATTTGAATTGGAGAACATGTTGTCTGCAATCCACACATGAATGGAGATATGCGTATCAAACAAGTTCATTAATTTGACTTTCAACATGTTCATGGAGTACTATAATACAACATGCTACTCAATTGATGTGTTCAATTTTGGATTTAGTTCAATATTTTGACCTGGTGAACGAACTATTTCATTCAATCGAGATATTTCATATTGGGTTTGATTCCCGTTTTTGAGTGGGTCAACTATTTGTCATATAGTAAATCGCTAGCAACGAGCATGTAAAAACACATTAGTCCCGAGCATCATTTCACCATCTAAAAAAGAAGTGGCTAGCTAATATTTCAGAATTTGATTCGAATCGACTTGTAAGGTAGACGTGGATGCTCGTTCTCCCAAAATTTGAACGAACCACTAAACACCCTCTGCTCGGTGGAATTCGCCCGAGCAAATAAATGGGAGACGCAAAATTACCCGCATATGTGGGACACACATCAATTGGCCCATTGTACATCGAGGGTAGGTTCATAACTTTATCCAGGTGCGCCTTCACCTCGGCCGAAATAACAGGTGCGGAATAATTCATAAACCATGGGCGGCAAAACACCCTCTCCTCGGCCAAAATTGCTCGCGCCAACTATTTCAAAACACGCCATCCTCGCCCGAAATCGCTCGCGCCCACTATTTCAAAACACACCCTCTGTGCCCAAAATCGCTCGTGCCCACTATTTCAAAACACGCCCTCCTCGCCCGAAATCGCTCACGCCCACTATTTGGGGGAAGCAAAGTTACTCTACTATCCCCGACCCTTAGTACATAGACCCAAGCCCAGAAGCCTAAAGGCAGGGGTAGAACTGTAACCCCCCCCCCTGAGGGAGTCCTGGACTATGGGGTCCTCGGGCGTCCGGCCCGTTATCCATGGGCCGGACTGATGGGTTGTGAAGACATGAAGGCCGAAGACTGTACCCGTGTCCGGGTTGGACTCTCCTTGGCATGGAAGGCAAGCTTGGTGACCGATTATGAAGATTCCTTCTTATGTAACCGACTCTATGTAAACCCTAGATCCCCCCGGTGCCTATATAAACCGGAGGGGGTAGTCCGGAAAGCATATACACATTACCATAGTCATACAGACTAGACTTTTAGGGTTTAGCCATTACGATCTCGTGGTAGATCAACTCTTGTAATACTCATATTCATCAAGATCAATCAAGAAGGAAGTAGGGTATTGCCTCCATAGAGAGGGCCCGAACCTGGGTAAACATCGTGTCCCCCGTCTCCTGTTACCATCAATCCTAGACGCACAGTTCGGGACCCCCTACCCGAGATCCGCCGGTTTTTACACCAACATTGGTGCTTTCATTGAGAGTTCCGCTGTGCCGTCGACAAAAGGCTCGATGGCTCGCCTTGTACTTAAAGACAACATCACCTCCGGGGGAGCTCTGGCCCCAGGCCAAACCCTCCGGCTGGGCAGCTTTACTATGATCACCCGTTCGGCCGTTGAGCCGACGATGACCTCTAGGGCCATCGAAAAACCCCTTCGCATCAACTCCGAGCACTCCAAGCAGATGGATCCGATAGAGTTTTCGTCTTTGAACGAACTCCTAGATCACATCGCCACTTTGGGAATCGCCACAGACTACGATCGGGTCGGGCCTAAAACCGATCAGGGAGAAATCAAGACCCCACCGGTCACCCACCAGATTTAGGTGGTTGTGGAGCAGGACGGCGAGTCTTCTTCTATATGAAAGACGGACTATGTTCGGATCACCGTTCAGGAAGAGTCGGATACTCACCCGCGAAAGGATGCGACCAGCCCTCCGAACATAGCATCGGACGGCGGTCCTAAACAATTAGAAGATATTCCGGAACCCAGACTGTTAAGCCCGGAAGGTCGTCAGACTCTAGATAATCGCTCAGGCCAGGGTTCGGATTTAATTTCACCCACCCACCCGGACATAGACGCTCTCATGAGCATAAAACAACAGTCTTAGGAAACGGTCTCAACTGAACCTAACAGTTGACACTGCACTACGAGAATTCCTGCGTGAAAACTGGGACATATTCGCCTGGCACCCTTCAGATATGCCAGGGATCCCACGCGAGCTGGCCGGACATAGCCTCAATATATTTAAGGGATTTAAACCGGTTAAGCAAACACTGCAGCGCTTTTTCGAACCCAAGTGACAAGCCATGGGGGAGGAGCTGGCCAAACTCATCGAGGCCAGATTCATTAGAGAAATCAAACATCCGGACTGGCTGGCAAATCTGGTGATGGTACCAAAGAAGGACAAATCCTGGCGCTTGTGTGTCGATTTCAAAGACCTCAACAAGGCTTGCCTTAAGGATCCCTTCCCCCTCCCCCGCATTGATTAAATCATCGACGCCACCGTAGGACACGACTCACTGTGTTTCCTTGATGCATATTCCGGATACCATCAAATCAAAATGAAGGTGTCCGATCAAGCCGCAACAACATTTATCACCCCATATGGGCCATTCTGCTTCAACAACATGCCCTTTGGGCTCAAGAACGCCGGCTCCACATACCAACGCATGATTCAAACATGCCTAGAGAAACAGATCGGCAAAACGGTAGAAGTTTACGTCAATGACGTCATCATCAAAACTAGGCACGTCGAAACACTAATAGACGACTCACGTCTTACATTCGACAACCTCCGGGCTTACAACATTAAGCTCAACCCGGAAAAGTGTGTCTTCGGTGTCCCCGCTGGAAAACTGCTGGGCTTCATCATTTCCAATAGAGGAATCGAAGCAAATCCAGCTAAAATCCAAGCTCTGTCACAGTTGGCTACACCAACAGACCTCAAACAGGTCCAAAAACTAGCTGGATGCATGGCAGTGCTAAGCCGCTTTATCTCCAGACTAGGAGAAAAGCACTACCACTCTATCGCCTCTTACGGTGCATTGATAACTTCGAATGGACAGACGCGGCGACTGCCAGACTGGAGGAAATAAAGGCCCTCCTAGTAAGCAACCCAATCCTGGCCGCACCAAACACTGGCGAGCCCATGTTGTTATACATATCAGCAACACATCAGGTGGTGAGCGCCATGCTCGTCGTCGAACGAGAACAGGACGGACACAAATTTCCGCTCCAAAAACCAGTATACTACGTATCAACTGTCCTCACACCGTGCAAATCCCGGTACCCCCACTACCAAAAGATAGCATACGCGGTCTTCATGGCATCCCGCAAGCTATGACACTACTTCCAGGAGTGTTCAATCACGGTGGCTTCCGAGGTCCCACTCAATGACATAATAAACAACCGCGATGCCACGGGACGGATCACCAAATGGGCCATAGAGCTACTTCCATTCGACATAACATACAAGCCACGACGAGCCATCAAATGCCAAGTACTGGCCGACTTCATCGCCGAATGGACAGAGGCCGAACTCCCTAAAGAGTACGGCGCATATTTCAATTGCGTTATCTATTTTGACGGCTCCAAAATGTTGGCAGGGCTGGGAGCGTGAGTCATGTTAACATCCCACACTAGAGATGTCGTCCAGTATGTACTCCAGATATTATACACAAACTCTAACAACGCAGCCGAATACGAGGCCCTACTGCATGGTCTTCGGATGGCCGTATCCATGGGCATACAATGCCTGGAGGTGCGCGGGGACTCGAACCTCGCCATATCTCAAATAAATGGCAACTTTGACGCCAAAGATCCAAAGATGGCAGCTTATCGTAATGCCGCATTAAAAATGTCAGCTCGGTTCGAGGGACTTGAATTTCATCACGTCGCCCGAGAAAGTAACCAAGCGGCGGACGTCCTTGCTCGCATCAGCGCTAAGCGCGACCCCGTCCTGCCCAACATCTTCCTGGAAAGGCTTTTCAAGCCATCCGTGGTGTGGCAAGGGGAGGGCGGCAACAATAGTCCAGATCCGAATACAACTCCAAATCCCGAACACAGCGATAGTAACACCCTCGGCCCATCTCATTATGGCAGTCATTGCCCCATGGACCGAACCTTTCTTGGCCTACATTAATAGGTAGGAGCTTCCCGAAGACCAGAATGAGGCTCGCCGCATTATCCGGCGTTCGAAGGCCTACAAAGTTCATGACGGAGAGCTCTACAAGAAAAGTACTACCGGAGTACTTCAAAGATGTATCTCCGAAGAAGAGGGGCAGTAGCTTTTAGCGGAAATTCACGCCGGTCTTGATGGACACCACGCCATAGCTCGGGCCCTTGTTAGCAAGGCCTTCCGTACTGGGTTTTATTGGCTGACAGCCCGAGCAGACGCACAGGACCTCGTCCAACGCTGCCTTGGATGCCAACTTTTCGCCAACAAAAGCCACATGCCCCCAACTGCCTTACAAACTATCCCCATTACTTGGCCTTTCGTGGTCTGGGGACTAGACATGGTCGGACCCCTTAAAGGGTGTGCGTATCCTCACATCATGAAATTTTATAGCATTCATATCATATTTTCTACATGTTTCTTACCCATCTCTCTTTTGGAAAATAAGCTTAAAGGATAGAAGACTTTCTAAACTGGGATCGTGTTCGAGGAAAGTATCTTGCGGGAATTCTCTGCGCTCCAATGCTGATGTAAGTACTTGTTGTATATCACTAAAATTTTACATCAACATGTATTTTTTTAATTTGCGTGAATCCAACCTTTATCTGGTCTAAATTTACTTGTAGCAAAATGTTTAATTAAAGGCGACAATGTTGATTTTTGTAAGGAAAATTGCCTGGTAGTTTTGCATACTGAGCTGCATGAGTGTACTATATCATATCATGCACATTACTAAATTGTAGTGTTGTTCTGGTTGCCCAATCATTCATTGTGTCAATGTTGCTTTCCTATTACCTTACCTGGCTGATGATAGCTGTGCCATATTGTGTTCATTTGGTGTAGGCTAGTGTGGTCTAGTTCCCAAATGTTCGTTGTGTCAATGTTGCTTTCCTATTATCTAACCTGGCTAATGATAGCAATGCTAGTGTGTTAATTTGGTGTAGGCTACTGAAGATAAGAAGACAAACTCTGAAAACAGCAAGGCAACCCCATTGTTTCTTTCTAATAAATCTAGGCCAGGTAATATGGCAATAACTCTTGATTAATCTGTTCGGTTCCCCTCCTAATTTATGTTATGATGCAGTGGTCGAGACACTCTCCACTATCAATAATACAAGCCTGCCAAAATCGCCATCTGAATTTGTTGAGTTTCCTCTGTCTCGAATCCAACAGAAAAATGTATGTTTGTGAACGAATTACTGGCTGAAGCAATCATGAAAATCATGTAGGAATCAGAGGTGCACATTATTGCGCAACAACAACTGTTCAATGTTTTCAGAGACAATGTAGCAAAGAAGGAAGAACTTGCTCACATGCTTATGGGCATCATCCGCACTAAGGTTGCAGATTGTGAGGTTGTAGATCGTTGAGTTCTGTTCATTTATTTGCACTGGCATCAATCTTTGATTGCCCAGTGCATGTAATTTCCTGTAATATATGCTGGATGTGCAACGTTTTTCCTTGTATGTCATATGTTTGATTAGTGCGCCTCGCATTCCAGCTAACTGGTCGTTAGGAAGCCAAAAAAGCAGTGAAATTATTAGTTACATGAACAATCGTGGGCCCTATATGAAGGAAGTGGCCCACTGCCCTTATTGGGCTTCCCTAATGGGCCCGCAAGGACCAAAATTCTCACAGGACTTTGATTGATCGGTTTTTGTCCTATCCATAATTGCTCGTCGTAATGGGCTCAAATTACCGACTAAAAGGCGACATGTTCAACAGTTAGGCGTGGCGGAGATGCGTATGTTGAGATGGACGTGTGGCCACATGAGGAAGGATAGTGTGGGTTCCCTGACTCATAAGTCGTGATCACCGAATGCACGTGTATAGTGATCCCAGAGATCAATGCTCACTGAACACACAGAAGCTGAATAACATGTTACATCCATAAATACCGTCTTACGCAAATTATGACCGTTATGGTTAAGTCTTACATAGATAAGGCCACAAGGGCTGAATACCAATTAAACTTAAACATCGAAAATCGTCATCGATAAGTAGAACCCATTCCATCTGCCTTAACCCTACAGGCATTCTGACTGGGAAATGTCCTAGTTCGCATGTTCGTCACCAAAGAATTCCTCTTCGAACTCCTGTTCTTCCATGCCTGGCCAATTAAATAACCAGTGGCAAGCCAATGAGTACTTTGAATGTACTCGCAAGCAACCCATGTTTTGGCTTAAGATACAACAATGCATGACATTGGTAGATTTTTGCAGAAAGCTAATTTTATTGTGCTATGACATGTTCAACGACGGGTAAAACATGCATCATATGAATTCAAGTAACCATAGGGACTGGTTACAGATATCAACATAAATGGAGTGGGCTTCACCCAACTCAATCATGTCAAGTCCTTTGACTTGACCCAGGTGGTTCTTCCCACTTATCCAAACACACACACACACAGGTCTGTAAACAAGTGGACGTAGCCCAAGAGCGGTTACCCAACTGTCCTTGACCATGGACACAGCTATTCGAATAGTTTTACACTCTGCAGAGGTTGCACACTTTACCCACAAGATCCAGGGAACTTCCATGTCATCCACGACCCGCGGTACCTAAAGTACCCGGGGTAAGCACCTGATCACTATCTTTCCCTAGACGACACTAATATAGAGTCTAGTCGATTGGTAGCAGCCCCCGTGCCCAACATTTCACATCTTAAAATTTGTGGAGCCACGCTCCCATATTCATCACATACCACAAGCACGGGGTACCAACGGTGTGTCCGGTGCCCTGTAAAAATAGTCATGGCCGCCTACCTGGCACGACCCCGTCCCGATAGTGACCTCATGTCACCCCCGTCACTAGTAATGCGGGCACCATGCTAGTATCGGCCTAGGTAATCAATAATGCCCTTTCCCATATAAGGGTAGAGTGGTTGCGCATGTAAGGTTGGAATAACGGTCGCGACTTAAACCAATCCATTTTGAAAACAACACACACACTTGCCTCGGTACACCACTTCGTCATCAAGTGGTTACCCAACTCATTATCTCCCCCGAGCATAAGTGGCACCCGACGGGGTTTTCGAAAGGTCTTTTGAAAATACTTTGTCTCCATCACCATGCATATTCCCGTCCCTTTTGCGTAGCAACTACTTTAGCATCCTATATCTACTCCCACCGGCATAACCCTCATAAGAATGTAGGGTCATGCACAATGCAAGTATCAACGAGGAAGTAACAGTGGCAAACCACCCCAAGTGGTTGCCTCATCATCATGACTCCGATGCAAGCAATAAAAGTGCTATATGACATGCATAAAAAGGGTTTCATAGACATGGTTAAAGGGCTGCTTGACTGGCTCAACAAAGTCTTCTGGGTCTTCAATGTCTTCTGGTCCAACTCCTTCGTCAGCAACGTAATCTACCATCGCAAAATAATAACGAGAAAAATAAGGCAATAGCAAAATAGAAAAATCAAAGTGCTCAGAAAAATGTCAACTATTTTTTGTTCAACACTAGAGTGTATTCTAAGAATGAGAACATCCCTAGTTTTGGATTTGGAGCTACAGGAACAGAGCAATGGATTTTCAAACAAGGATTTAATTGCTCAAATTTGAATTTAAATTGAACAGTACAGAAAAGTTGGTTGGGCATGTATGAAAGTTACACCATTAGATAGGTGGGATTTTTACTAGAATTTAGGAGCTAGAATTATTGCATTTGGATATTTATTTAATTTTGTGGAATTTTTGGGAAATAGACAGAAAAATAAAAAGAGAAAGGGCATTGTGCTGCTGGCTGAACATTGCAGTGCAGTGAGCCCAGAGGGAAGAGGCCAGCAGCACTTGCTGGCCCGACTTTAAACCTGATGGGCGGGGCCCAGCGTGAGAGAGAGAGAGAGAGAGAGAGAGAGAGAGAGAGAGAGAGCGGGGGAGAGGTGAGGATGACAGGTGGGCTCCACCTGTCATCTCTAACCTCGCAGCAGAGAGGTCGGCGATCTCACCGGCGACGCTACAGGGCACGACAGGTAGAGCTGGTGGCACCGTTGGACTCAGGGGGATGTCGCCATTCGGGTGGTGGTGGAAGTGGTCGCCGGAGCAGCCTGGTTCGCCGACCATGAGTTCATGCGGCGGAGGTTCTCCGGGCATCGGTAGTTCAGGCCATTCCCGGCCGCAAAAGAGCGGGGAATAGAGGGGAAAGGGTCAGTGATGCCGCGCAGTTCCAGATCAAGAGAGAACGGGGGCGGAGGAGGCCTATACCGCCTGGACGCCGACGACCCGAGGCAGCGGAGCTCGAGCTCGATCTCGAGCTCGGGCTTCTCTGTGGTCGAATGGGTGGTGCAGGAGGTGGATTGGGAATGCAAGAGAGCGACAGGGAGCGAGAGAGAGGCTCGGGGTCGCCTTATATAGGATGGCCGAGGTCCACCTTAGGCGCGGCCTACGGGCGCCCGCGGGATCGGCTCGGGTGGTCGTTAGAGAGGGAATGGAGGGCTTGGGGCGTTCGTGGGAGTGGTCTAGGGTGCCGGGAGAGAGAGAGAGAGAGAGAGAGAGAGAGAGAGAGGAGGAGCGGGATGAGCTGCATGCGGGTCACAGGTGCGGCACGAGCATTGGCCAAGCGGGGCGGCGCTCTAGCGCGAGCTGCAGGAGAGAGAGGAGGGTGCGGGAGCAAGTGGGTGGCCTCCTGGCGTGGAGCAGCCATCGAGGGGCATCAACTGGCGTGCGGGGAGGCTCGAGGTGGTCGGGGGACGTGGCGTCAACAGTCGGGTGCCCTGCCAGGAGCTCCAGAGCGTGACTTTGGCCGGCATCCGCGGCTTTCCTGCATCCTCGCGCATCCACTTGTGTCTGGAGGCTGCAGGAGGTGTGGGCAAAAGTCCTGGGGAGCCTCGGATGCTCTGGAAAGCTGGAGGGGAGAGATGGAGGCTGAGAGAGACTGAGGAATCCATTGTCTAGAGAAGAAAAATGGGGTTTTCTCCCTTCATCGTTGCTTCATCGGGCAGAAAAGCATACATGTGCTAGAGGGGGACTAGGAGGGGTTGTGGTAAAAGTATCAGCTCATGGAGATTAGTGGAAGGGGTTGAAACAAGCATTTTGAAATTCTGCCAGAAGGTGTTTGATGGTGGTTTGGGCTAGCTAATTTGCTAAAATTGTTTTGAGACTTAACAGGAGTGAGTGGCATGACCAAATATCAGTGTCCACCAGTTTTTAGGTCAAATGAAGAAAGTGGCCAATGCAACTTTTGTAAACCCTAGAAACCATCAGAAATGGATTTGCTTAGATCTAGCTAAGTTAGTATTTCTCCTTGATGCACCACTTGGTGTAGTGTCATAATTTAGAGGTTAGAACAGGTCCACAAAGTTTGAGAGCAATTGGGCAAAGTTGGTAATGTAAAGTTGTTCAAACTTGAATCTGGACAGAGAGGGTTTTGGGGCACTTTGGTGACCCAAAATAATTTTGATTGAGATGAAACTTTGCAAGATCATCACATTATGCATATGTGACTTGCTAAAAGTTTCTTGGAATTTTTGGAGAATATTTCCTTTGTAAATATTTCAAAAGCTTGAAATATCCAAGAAGGGTTTTTGAGGGATTTGACCAATATTTTGAACATGACCACGTGTTGAAACTCTTATATATGGAAAATATATGTCCACTGAGTTTCCCTAAATTTTCACAAATATTTTTGAAACATTTAAATAATTTTAACCTATTAAATACCATTTCTGGCCTAAAGAAAAAGCCTTTAAATAAAATAGAAGAATATCTTTTAAAATTATATTTTTGTGGTTGATGGGAGTCCTATACCTAATAGGTTTCAAATATACTCTTTGAAATATTGGTCATACCCCAAATCAAGTACTTGAAGTGCAAATCTCCATTCAGGGGTTTTTGGAAAACTAATTTTTGGAAATACTATTTGGCCAAACTATTTTTGTAAGAAAATACTATATTGTTCTATACACATGGTATGATCATTGCGCAGAGGTTTGGAGCAGGGGGATGAAGTATAGAAGGTGAAGCTATGTTGACCTTAAAGAGCACTTGAAAATCACAGAGAGAAAACCAACTCAAATAAAAAGCCAAATAATGCAAAAGTTTTTGTTGGTCCAAATTTCCATGCTTTATTAATGCAAGTGACAAGTTATAGAACACTGGGTGTAACAGATAGAGTCCAGAATGATGATATACGAGATAGAGTTGGGGTAGCACCAATTGAAGAGAAGCTTGTCCAATATGGTCTAAGATAGTTTGGGCACATTCAACGCAGGCCTCCAGAAGCTCCAGTGCATAGTGGACGGCTAAAGCATGCGGAGAATGTCAAGAGAGGCCGGGGTAGACCGAATTTGACATGGGAGGAGTCCGTTAAGCGAGGCCTGAAGGATTGGAGTATCACCAAAGAACTATCTATGGACAGGGTGCGTGGAAGCTTGCTATCCATGTGCCAGAGCCATGAGTTGGTCGCGAGATCTTATGGGTTTCACCTCTAGCCTACCCCAAATTGTTTGGGACTATTGTTGTTGTTGTTGTTGTTGTTGTTGTTGTTGTTGTTGTTGTTGTTGTTGTTGTTGTTGTTGTTGTTGTTGTTGTTGTTGTTGTTGTTGTTGTTGTTGTTGTTGTTGTTGTTGTTGTTGTTGTTGTTGTTGTTGTTGTTGTTGTTGTTGTTGTTGTTGTTGTTGTTGTTGTTGTTGTTGTTGTTGTTGTTGTTGTTGTTGTTGTTGTTGTTGTTGTTGTTGTTGTTGTTGTTGTTGTTGTTGTTGTTGTTGTTGTTGTTGTTGTTGTTGTTGTTGTTGTTGTTGTTGTTGTTGTTGTTGTTGTTGTTGTTGTTGTTGTTGTTGTTGTTGTTGTTGTTGTTGTTGTTGTTGTTGTTGTTGTTGTTGTTGTTGTTGTTGTTGTTGTTGTTGTTGTTGTTGTTGTTGTTGTTGTTGTTGTTGTTGTTGTTGTTGTTGTTGTTGTTGTTGTTGTTGTTGTTGTTGTTGTTGTTGTTGTTGTTGTTGTTGTTGTTGTTGTTGTTGTTGTTGTTGTTGTTGTTGTTGTTGTTGTTGTTGTTGTTGTTGTTGTTGTTGTTGTTGTTTGTTGTTGTTGTTGTTGTTGTTGTTGTTGTTGTTGTTGTTGTTGTTGTTGTTGTTGTTGTTGTTGTTGTTGTTGTTGTTGTTGTTGTTGTTGTTGTTGTTGTTGTTGTTGTTGTTGTTGTTGTTGTTGTTGTTGTTGTTGTTGTTGTTGTTGTTGTTGTTGTTGTTGTTGTTGTTGTTGTTGTTGTTGTTGTTGTTGTTGTTGTTGTTGTTGTTGTTGTTGTTGTTGTTGTTGTTTGTTGTTGTTGTTGTTGTTGTTGTTGTTGTTGTTGTTGTTGTTGTTGTTGTTGTTGTTGTTGTTGTTGTTGTTGTTGTTGTTGTTGTTGTTGTTGTTGTTGTTGTTGTTGTTGTTGTTGTTGTTGTTGTTGTTGTTGTTGTTGTTGTTGTTGTTGTTGTTGTTGTTGTTGTTGTTGTTGTTGTTGTTGTT